>SJYX01004748.1:22140-140917 GCA_006410675.1 Oreotragus oreotragus
ACAGGAAAGGAAGGAATCATAAGAGCCTGGGGGAAATGTAGATAATTCAAAAGTGTGGCTCCAAGAGTGGGCTTTAGGGCATTCGCTGTAGCCAAGGCGTTTCCATGTCACAAAAGTGTGAGATAAGATTAATTATAATCCCTGCTTCTATCAAGTTCATGAAAATTAATTGTACGAGTATAGATTTTAGTTAGTATTATTAAAGACAGTGATGATGCAGCCTGAAATCTTATATTTTATGCAATACGAACAGAAATAGTCACAAACTAAGGTATATATGAAAGTATGTGCTCAGTTGATCAGTCATATCTGACTCTATGCAACCGCATGAACTGTAGCCCACCAGGCTCCTCTCTCCATGGGATTTCCCAGGCAAGAATGCTGGAGTGGGTATAATTAGTGCAAAATATTCTTGTCAGGTAATTCACTTGGAAAGCAGTCAGTCTCTTCTGTAGACTGTGCCCGCATGCGCACAAGGAAGGACCGAAAAGAGAAAAATGAGTATAGCAAAACAACCAAGGAACATGTAGGACAGAACTAGAAGTCAAAACAAACTCCCATCTAAAATGAGGTGATTAAGCAGCCAAAGGCTGGCCCTCAGACATCAAAGTAAGGCAAGAACGGGGGTGCTTTCCAAGCTCCTTGTTGAATAAGGGAATCCTTTCACTGTATGAATTAGAACAATGAGCATGATACCAGCCCCCAGTCCTCCTTAGTAGTCATTATAAAAATTACCCGAAACATATACAGGGTGAAGGAAAGAATTCTGGTTTCGAATATTGAGAATTTAAGAAGAGAGGACTTATTTCTTCTAAAGGTTGAAAATGTACCCAGTATATGTATACGTGTTTGCGTATATTCTGTGATTTTATAATTTTTTTATACTTTCCCTGAGAATCTGAAATAATTTCATCTTCTTGCAATTTTTTTAAGAAAATAGACTATAAACATTCACATTATTAAGTATATGTTTAGTGGACATGAAAGAACAAGAAAAAAAAATTCAACTGGGGAATTTCTGCCAATAAAAGATTGGGTTGAATTTCATGATGCTTGGAAAAAGCAGAGCAAGCTGTATTCTGTGTAGATTAATGCTCTTTGGAAAGTTATAGGCTAAATTTTAAATCCGCTTAATGATAATGGTAAGTCACTTTAAGTATTGTCACTATATGCTTTTAATTAAGTTAGATGCATGTATGTCCATGCTCAGTCATTCAAGTCCTGTCCGACTCTTTGCAACCCTATGGACTGCAGGCTCCTCTGTCCATGGGATTCCCTAGGCAGGAATACTGGAGTGGGTTGCCATTTCCTTCTCCAGAGGAGCTTTCCAAACCAGGGATAGAACCTGCGTCTCCTGCATTGTAGGTGGATTCTTTACCACTGAACCGTCTGGGTAGGCAATAAAGTTAAATATAATTTTTTAAAATCAATTACTGAACTTTCCTTTTAAAGTAGAAATATGTAGCAGTTACCACCTTAACAAAATGATCAAATGTAGCATCCCTAGTAATGGAACGAATTACTTGATGCCATCTTGATGGAATGCTATTTGAAGCTTTGAGGAGCTTTCCAAACCAGGGATAGAACCTGCGTCTCCTGCATTGTAGGTGGATTCTTTACCACTGAACCATCTGGGTAGGCAATTAAGTTAAATATAATTTTTTTAAATCAATTACTGAGCTTTCCTTCTTTTAAAGTAGAAATATGTAGCAGTTACCACCTTAACAAAATGATCAAATGTAGCATCCCTAGTGATGGAACGAATTACTTGATGCCATCTTGATGGAATGCTATTTGAAGCTTATAATACAACCTCTATAGTATTCTCACCAAAATGTTTAATCTGAACATGTTCACAAGGAAACAATGAAATCTAGATTATGGAATATTCTCTAAAACAGTGGTCCCCAACCTTTTTGGCACCAGGGACTAGTTTCATGGAAGATAATTTTTTCATGGACCGAGGGGGTAGAGGGGATGGTTTCAGGATGATTCAAGGGCATTACACTTATTGTGCATTTTATTTCTATTATTCTTACATCAGCTCCACCACAGATCATCGGGCACTAGATCCTGGAAGCTGGGGATCCCTGCTGTAAAAGAATTGGGTCTGACCCTTAGAGAATGGAATGCTAAGAAAGACAAGCAGGAGATGGTACTATCCTACACTAAAGTGATAAGGTCATCATATGTAAAGCATAATCGTTGATCGGATCCTGGGTCAAAAATAACTGTAACAAAGATTATTTGTAAACAATTGAAGAAATTTGAATATGACTCTATGGTAGGTATTATTGGCTCATTATTAAATATCTTGGGTGGCTTTGCAGAAGACTATCTTCACTCATAAGAAATAACATGTTGAAGTATTTGGGGTAAAGGGTCATATCTGGAAGTTGCTTTCGAGTGTACATACAGATGTGTGTGTGCATGTGTGTGTGTGTGTATAGAGAGAGAAAAAGAGAAAAGCTAATATTGCAAAATATTAAGAGCTAGTGAATTGAGGTGAAAAGTGTATTGTACTATTATTTCAGGTTTTAGTGGATTTGAAATTGTTTATAAAGACACTGGGTTACTAAATAGTAACTAAAGGCTTAGAAAGCTTTCAGGTAATAAACGAAGAAGAAACGATAAAATTAGACTGACCCCATTTTGTAGTCTTTAATATACTCATAGATCTAAGTATTGAGCATCAGTGGTCATAAAAGGAAAAACAGTCACGTACTATATGCCTTTTATAAGAACACACCACTATCATAAAGTGACTTTGACAAAAAATATCAAGCCTGAAACTGTCTAACCCTCTAGGTCAGCTTGTCTCAAACATCACCAGAATCAAAATCACCTGGAAGGCTTGTTAACTACTGATTGTGGGACTGATTTCCAGGATTTCTCATTCTGTGAGCCTGGGGTAAATTTCAATAATTTGCATTTCTAACAGGTCCCCAGGTAAATATGAGGCTGAGGTCCAAGCCCACCCTTTGAAAAGAACCGCTCTAGATCAACGTACTAATTTACAGGAGCTACAAATTATAGAGGAACACGTCAAGTAATACCATGGAGATGTTATCAACAATCCCAGACTGTGGGTAGGTAAAGAAAAAAATATTCTTAAATACATAAATCTCAATTTAAATAAAGATGAAGGGGAACATACAGGTTAAAAGATATACCAATCAGTTGCAATATGTAAAATTTTACTTGGATACTTATTTAACTGCATTTTAAAGTATTTATTAATTTATACGATATTTAGAAATTTGACTGTTGACTGAATGAATTATGGTTAATTTTTTAGGTGTGTTACTGGTATTTTTAAAAGGAGTTCTTATTTCTCAGGTGTACATAGTAAAATATTTACAAATGAAAAGGGGGGAAAGTTTAAAAACGTAAATAAAGGCAACAGTTCTATAATTTTCAGTAACTTCACTGATTTTTTATTCTCCAGCAAGAATATTTTTATCCTACTTGTTTCATCTTTAATATTCCTATTTAACTTTTTCCCTTCTTCCTTTTCCCTGCTGGTAACTCAACTCTTAGACTTCTGAGATAGCCATCACAATTATTTTCACAGCTAAATTCTCTTTGCCTTACTGCCAACATACATCTTTTCTGAATCTAGGGTACATATGTACTGTTTTCCTTAAAATTTTGGCCTTCTTAAATGTCAAAAATATCAAAACAAGCATACCCATAGTCAGTATATTTTAATTACAAGCAAAAATATTCTGAAGTTTAGTTTTATTGTGAAAATATGAAATATAGTATATGATGAACATATTTCTTAAAAATAACAAGTGAAAAGTTGTGCACTGACCGCCCAGCATAGGAAACAGGATATTATCAGTACCCCTCAAAGATACCTGTGCATCCTCAACTAAATCACCTCCCCTGAAAGTAACCATTTTGTTGAATTTTGTGCTAAGTTTTCCTTTGCTGTATCATATAATTTTGCCACCTAACACTAAAGTTTTGTCTGCACTGATACTTATATAAGCAGAATCATACCGTATTCATTCTTCTGTGTATTTGTTGTTGTTGTTTACAACAGTATGTTTTTGAGATTCAGCCACAGAGGTATGTAGAGCAGTAATCCATTCATTGTCACTGCTGGATAGTATTTATTTGTACAGCTACTCCAAGACTTTTTTTATTCCTGCTTGTGTTGATGGATATTTTATCTTTCTCTTTCTGAATTTTACACTTCCTTATTTGATTGTACTGTTACTGTCTCTTATACACATCTAGATGTGTATAAGAGACAGGATAACTTCAGTATGTTTCTTNGGATAGTATTTATTTGTACAGCTACTCCAAGACTTTTTTTATTCCTGCTTGTGTTGATGGATATTTTATCTTTCTCTTTCCGAATTTTACACTTCCTTATTTGATTGTACTGTTACCTCCATTACAAGGTTACCCTGAAATGGTGATACAGAGCTGATTTTTTTTTTCGTTTTTTTAAATCTTTGGTTGCTGCCTGCCGGCTTTCTCTAGTTGCGGCCAAGGAGGGCTAATTCTTTGCTGCAGTGTGCAGGCTTCTCTCATTTCCGAATGCAGGCTCTAGGCAAGTGAGCTTCAGTAGTTGCAGCACCTGTGCTCAGTGGTTGTGGAGAAGAGGCTTAGCTGCTCTGAGGCGTGTGGAATCCTCCCAGAGGAGGGACTGAATCTGTGTTTCCTGCATTGGCAGGCGGATTCCTAACCACTGTACCACCGGGGAGTCCTGAGATGACTTTTAAGTCAATCCTTCCTGACTTGAGTAGCAGGGCTACAGTGTTTCCCCCTTAATTGTGATGCTGGCTTTGGGGCTAAAATATATATTTAAATCATGTTAAGGAAATATTAATCTAGTCTTATTTAATTGAAGGTTTTTGTCAAAATTCATTGCTGGATTCTGTCAGGTGCCTGTTGACCATTCATGGAGATGATCGTGTGATATTTCTAATTAGTTCTTTCAATTTAATAATTTTTAATATATAAACTCCTCTTATTAATGATTTTTTAATTTTAAATTTTGCTGCTAGAGTTTATTTTAGAGTTTAGCCATTCCAGTATTCTTGCCTGGAAAATCCCAGGGACAGAGGAGCCTGGTGGGTTACAGGCCATAGGGTTGCAAAGAGTTGGACATGATTTATGAACCAAACAATATTTATAAATGAGATTGGTCAATAGGCCTTTTAAAGTATAATCTGCCAGATTTTGAAATCAGTATATCACTTCGTAAAAGTATTTTGGAATGGTGTGTTTTTTTTTTTTTTAATGTTGTGGTTATCTAAATAGCAGTAATATTGTATTCCCTTTCAAGTGTTGTTAAAACTTTCCATAGACTCAAATGGCCCTGGAGTTTTACTGATTTTATTTCTTCTAAGGACATCGTTTTGGTTAGGTTTTCCTATATCTTCTGATCAGTTTTGCTATTAGATTTTCTTAAATGAGAGGTATTCTGTTCATCCTAATTTGCAAATATATTTTCACAGAGCTGAGTGTTCTCTTATTTTTCTTTTAATTTCCTCTGTTTCTGCCACGATTTCTCTATTACATTTTTAAATATGTTTTTGCTCTTGTTTTAAATTAACTTACCTAAGGTTTTACCTATTTTATTATTTAATAACCTTTTATATTTCTTTATTAGTACTATATGTGTTCTAAATCACTATTGTATTACCTCCTTTCATTTCTGTGCTTCATTGAATTCTTCTAATAAAGTTATTTAATGCTATTGAATTTCCTCTAAAGGTTGCTTTAGTTCTATCCTTCCTATCTGGATATCTAGTATTTTTGTTACTCTTTGGTAGAAATTCTAGGATTTTAGTTTAGATTTGTTGATGAGAAGTTGTTTAAAAGTGAACTTTTTAGATTCTAGGCAGAAGGAATTTTTTTCATAAACTTGTTTGTAATTTATAATTTTATGTCATTGTATCATATAATGTTGCCTATGTTATATCTGCATTTTGAAATTTATCGAGCTTTTGTTTTAAATTTCCTAATAAGTAGTTAATTTCTGGTGTATATTCATAAAGCAGCTGAAATTAGTTTATATTTTTAGGATGCAGTTTTTGTAATATGTGTGTGTGTATCAGATTTACCATATTAACTATCTTTGTGGTTCTTTATGTACTTACATATTCATTTTTTACCATTTGCCAGTCACTAACTGTTTCTCCCCGTCCAAGCACACAGTAGAAATGCTCCACCTGCCCCTTTTAGGTGATGTTTTGGATAATGAACTCTTTAAATGCTGCTGCACTATTTACCGCGTTCCTGTTTGCTCACCAGAGCACCCAGAAGGGAGCGTTCCAATTATGGGAAACTTGATCAGGTTGCATCCTGGGTGGAAAAGACATTGAGATCAGTCCTCCTCAGACTCATGATGGACATATAATATGAGCAAGAATTAATCTGTGTTAGTTTAAGCTACTGAAATTTGAGGATTGTTATTATTTACAAGATAGGCATAACCCAGTTTTTCTGAACATAGAAGTAAGGGGTATAGCAGATTTTAGCAGTAGATTGATTCTGCAGCTCAATTATGTCATTAAAGATTCAGATTTTTCCATTTTTTCACTCTTTGGAATCTCACTGATACCAAGAGAGGTAGCAGCTTTAGGATTTATATTCAGATGTGAAATAGTAAAAGCAAGATGGAAAAGCATCTTTTCTCTAGCCTTCTTTTATGGGCAGGGGACCTTCCAGGAAAAGACCTTTATACCACATTGACTAGAACTGTGTCACAAGATCATTTTGAACCAATCACTGGCAGTAGAGGTAGAAATTTCATGATTGATGTAGAGGAATGATCTGAGATGAAGTAGATTTTGGGGTATCAACCATAGTGACTTCTGCCAATAGCAAATAATCTCTGTTAGCATGTAAACATATTGTGGGAACTATTATTTTTCAATATCTTAATACTTATAAGAAATATGCTATAGAATTAGCTTGACAAATAGAGGATCTAATTTGTTTTTACATTCTGGAGTCATTAATTTTCCCCAGATCCTGAATTTTAAAATTTTCAGTTTCTTTGGTGATGGTTTTTATATTTTGATTTGTATTCTTTCTCAGGCCTTTTATTTTTCTTTCAGATTTATTAAGATATAATCAACATACTATACTGTATAAATTTAAAGTATACAGCATAATGATTTGACTTATATACATTGTGAAATAATGACCACAATAAGTTTAGTGAACATCCATCATCTTATATAGATACAAAATTAAAGAAATAAAAACATTTTTTTCCTGTGTTAGGATTTACTCTCTGAACAACTTTCACATGTAACATACAGCAGTGTTGATTATTTTTATTTTGTTGTACGTCACATCCCTAGTCCTGATTTATCTTATAACTGGAAGTTTGTACCGTTTGACCACCACCCAATTAACCCTCCTCTCACCCTGCCACCTCTAGTAACCACCACTATGAATTTCTTTGCTTGTTTTGAGATATAATTGAGCTAAAATACCATATTAGTTTCTAGCATGTGGCATAGTGATGATATGTCTATACATTTCAAAATGATCACCATGCTAAGGCTAGCTATAATATGTCNCCTTTTAAAGTATAATCTGCCAGATTTTGAAATCAGTATATCACTTCGTAAAAGTATTTTGGAATGGTGTTTTTTTTTTTTTTTTAATGTTGTGATTATCTAAATAGCAGTAATATTGTATTCCCTTTCAAGTTTTGTTAAAACTTTCCATAGACTCAAATGGCCCTGGAGTTTTACTGATTTTATTTCTTCTAAGGACATCGTTTTGGTTAGGTTTTCCTATATCTTCTGATCAGTTTTGCTATTAGATTTTCTTAAATGAGAGGTATTCTGTTCATCCTAATTTGCAAATATATTTTCACAGAGCTGAGTGTTCTCTTATTTTTCTTTTAATTTCCTCTGTTTCTGCCACGATTTCTCTATTACATTTTTAAATATGTTTTTGCTCTTGTTTTAAATTAACTTACCTAAGGTTTTACCTATTTTATTATTTAATAACCTTTTATATTTCTTTATTAGTACTATATGTGTTCTAAATCACTATTGTATTACCTCCTTTCATTTCTGTGCTTCATTGAATTCTTCTAATAAAGTTATTTAATGCTATTGAATTTCCTCTAAAGGTTGCTTTAGTTCTATCCTTCCTATCTGGATATCTAGTATTTTTGTTACTCTTTGGTAGAAATTCTAGGATTTTAGTTTAGATTTGTTGATGAGAAGTTGTTTAAAAGTGAACTTTTTAGATTCTAGGCAGAAGGAATTTTTTTCATAAACTTGTTTGTAATTTATAATTTTATGTCATTGTATCATATAATGTTGCCTATGTTATATCTGCATTTTGAAATTTATCGAGCTTTTGTTTTAAATTTCCTAATAAGTAGTTAATTTCTGGTGTATATTCATAAAGCAGCTGAAATTAGTTTATATTTTTAGGATGCAGTTTTTGTAATATGTGTGTGTGTATCAGATTTACCATATTAACTATCTTTGTGGTTCTTTATGTACTTACATATTCATTTTTTACCATTTGCCAGTCACTAACTGTTTCTCCCCGTCCAAGCACACAGTAGAAATGCTCCACCTGCCCCTTTTAGGTGATGTTTTGGATAATGAACTCTTTAAATGCTGCTGCACTATTTACCGCGTTCCTGTTTGCTCACCAGAGCACCCAGAAGGGAGCGTTCCAATTATGGGAAACTTGATCAGGTTGCATCCTGGGTGGAAAAGACATTGAGATCAGTCCTCCTCAGACTCATGATGGACATATAATATGAGCAAGAATTAATCTGTGTTAGTTTAAGCTACTGAAATTTGAGGATTGTTATTATTTACAAGATAGGCATAACCCAGTTTTTCTGAACATAGAAGTAAGGGGTATAGCAGATTTTAGCAGTAGATTGATTCTGCAGCTCAATTATGTCATTAAAGATTCAGATTTTTCCATTTTTTCACTCTTTGGAATCTCACTGATACCAAGAGAGGTAGCAGCTTTAGGATTTATATTCAGATGTGAAATAGTAAAAGCAAGATGGAAAAGCATCTTTTCTCTAGCCTTCTTTTATGGGCAGGGGACCTTCCAGGAAAAGACCTTTATACCACATTGACTAGAACTGTGTCACAAGATCATTTTGAACCAATCACTGGCAGTAGAGGTAGAAATTTCATGATTGATGTAGAGGAATGATCTGAGATGAAGTAGATTTTGGGGTATCAACCATAGTGACTTCTGCCAATAGCAAATAATCTCTGTTAGCATGTAAACATATTGTGGGAACTATTATTTTTCAATATCTTAATACTTATAAGAAATATGCTATAGAATTAGCTTGACAAATAGAGGATCTAATTTGTTTTTACATTCTGGAGTCATTAATTTTCCCCAGATCCTGAATTTTAAAATTTTCAGTTTCTTTGGTGATGGTTTTTATATTTTGATTTGTATTCTTTCTCAGGCCTTTTATTTTTCTTTCAGATTTATTAAGATATAATCAACATACTATACTGTATAAATTTAAAGTATCAGCATAATGATTTGACTTATATACATTGTGAAATAATGACCACAATAAGTTTAGTGAACATCCATCATCTTATATAGATACAAAATTAAAGAAATAAAAACATTTTTTTCCTGTGTTAGGATTTACTCTCTGAACAACTTTCACATGTAACATACAGCAGTGTTGATTATTTTTATTTTGTTGTACGTCACATCCCTAGTCCTGATTTATCTTATAACTGGAAGTTTGTACCGTTTGACCACCACCCAATTAACCCTCCTCTCACCCTGCCACCTCTAGTAACCACCACTATGAATTTCTTTGCTTGTTTTGAGATATAATTGAGCTAAAATACCATATTAGTTTCTAGCATGTGGCATAGTGATGATATGTCTATACATTTCAAAATGATCACCATGCTAAGGCTAGCTATAATATGTCATCATATGTAGTTACTGACTGTATTCCCTGCACTGTACATCTCATACCTCTGACTCATTTAATTGGCACCAGGAGTTTTGCACCTCTTAATCTCCCTCCCCTATTTCTCTTATTCCCCCACCCCATTTCCCCTGGCAACAACCTGTTTGTTTTCCGTATCTATAAGAGCTCTGTTTCTGTTTTGTTGTATTTGTTCATTTGTTCTGTTTTTTAGATTCTGCATGTAAGTGAGATCATACAGTATTTGTCTTTCTCTGTCTGACTTATTTTATTTAGCAGAATGCACTGTAGGTCTATCCATGAGGTCACAAATGGCAAGATTCATTCCGTTCCTTTCACAGCTGGGTAACATCCTATTGTATATATATTCTAAATCATCTTTATCCATTCATCTATTAGTGGGTGCTTAGGTTGTTTCCATATGTTCACTAAGATAAATAATGCTGCTAAAAACATTGAGATGCATGTGTCTTTCCTATGTAGTGTTTGCATTTCATATCTTTCCTATATAGTGTAATTGCTGGATCATATGGTAGTTTTGGGTCTTCCCAGATGACGCTAGTGGCAAACAGCCTGCCTACCAGTACGAAGACATAAGAGGTGTGGGTTCAGTCCCTGGGTCAGGAAGATCCCCTGGAGGAGGGCATGGCAACCCACTCCAGTATTCTTGCCTGGACAATCCCATGGACAGAGGAGCCTGGTGTGCTACAGTCCACAGGATAGCAAAGAGTTGGACACAATCGAGCAACCTAGCTCATATGCACGCATGATGATTCTATTTTTAATTTTTTGAGGAATTTCCATACTGTTTTCTTTAGTGTTGGCAATAATTTATGTTCCTACCAAAAATGTATAAGAATACCCTTTTATCCACATCTTTGCCAAAACTTATTTGTTGTCTTTTGGATAACAGACATTCTGACAGATGTGAGGGGATATTCCACTGTGGTTTTATGTGTATTTCCCTGATGATTAATGATGTGGAACAACCTTTCATATGCCTACTGGCCATCTGTACATCTACTTTGGAAAAATATCCATTCAGGTCTTCTGCCCATTTTTTAATTGGATTGTTTGGGTTTTTTGATGTTAAGTTGTAAGAGTTATTTGTGTATTTTGGATATTAACCCCTTATTAGAGGGGCTTCCCTGATAGCTCAGTTGGTAAAGAATCCACCTGCAATGCAAGAGACCCTGGTTCAATTCCTGGGTCAGGAAGATCCTCTGGAAAAGGGCTAGGCTACCCACTCCAGTATTCTTGAACTTCCCCCTTGTGGCTCAGCTGGTAAAGAATCTGCCTGCAATGTGGAAGACCTGGGTTCGATCCCTGGGTTGGGTAGATCCCCTGGAAAAGGGAAAAGCTCCCCACTCCAGTATTCTGGCCTGGAGAATTGCATGGACTGTATAGTCCATGGGGTCACAAAAACTCAGATACAACTGAGTGACTTTCACTTTCATTCCATATATCATTTTGCATTTCTGTATACTAACAATGAGCTCTCAGAAAGAGGAAAAAAAGGAAACAGTTTCATTGACAAACTCATCAAAGAGAATAAAACACCTAGGAGTAAATCTAACTAAGGAGTAAAAGACATGTACTTGGAAAACTGTAGACACTGGTGCAAGAAACTGAAGCTGACACAAGCAGATGGAAAGCTATGCCCTGTTCATAGATTAGAAGAACTAGTATTGTTAAAATGACTATGCTACCCAAGGCAATCTACAGATAGAGTGCAATCCCTATCAAAGCACCTATGGCATTCTTCACTGAAGTGGAACAAATAATTCTAAAATTTGTATAGAAACAAAAACTACCTTGAATAGCCAAAACGATTCTGAAAAAGAAGAAAAAAGCTGGAAGTATCATGCTCTCCAATTTCAAACTCTATTACAAAGCTGCAGCTATCAAACGGAGAAGGCAATGGCACCTCACTCCAGTCCTCTTGCCTGGAGAATCCCATGGACAGAGGGGCCTGGTGGGCTGCAGTCCATGGGGTTGCTATGAGTCGGACACGACTGAGCGACTTCACTTTCACTTTTCATTTTCATGCATTGGAGAAGGAAATGGCAACCCACTCCAGTGTTCTTTCCTGGAGAATACCAGGGATGGGGGAGCCTGGTGGGCTGCCGTCTATGGGGTCACACAGAGTCGGACACAACTGAAGCGACGCAGCAGCAGCAGCAGCTATCAAAACAGTATTGCTATTGTTTTTCAATCACTAAGTCATGTCCGACTCTTTGCAGCCCTATGGACTGCAGCATGCCAGGCTTCTCTGTCCTTCCCTATCTCCTGGAGTTTGTTCAAACTCATGTCCATTGAGTCAGTGATGCTATCTAACCATTTCATCCCCTGCTGCTCCCTTCTCCTTTTGTCTTCAATCTTTCCCAGCATCAGGGTCTTTTCCAATGAGTCAGATCTTCACATTGGGTAGCCAAAGCAATGGAGCTTCAGTTTCAGCATCAGTCCTTCCAATGATTATTCAGGATTGATTTCCTTTAGGATTGACTGGTTTGATCTCCTTGCTGTCCAAGGGACTCTCAAGAGTCTTCTCCAGCACAACAATTCTGACCTTTGTCATTAAAATGATGTCTGCTTTTTAATACACTGTCTAGGTTTGTCATAGCTTTTCTTCCAAGGACCAGGCGTCTTTTAATTTCATGGCAGCAGTGACCATCCACAGTGATTTTGCAGCCTGAGAAAATAAAATCAAAACTGTATAGTACTGGCATAAAAACAGACACACAGATACACAGAACAGAGCAGAGAGCCCAGAAATGAACCCTTACTTACATGGGCAATTAATCTATGACAAAGAAGGCAAGGATATACAATGGAGAAAAGACAGATTCTTCAATAATTGGTGTTGCGAAAACTGGACAGCCACATGCAAAAGAATGAAAATGGACAACTTTCTCATACCATGCACAAAAATAAATTCAAAATGGCTTGAAGAATTTAAAATGTAAGACCTGAAGCTATAAAACCCCTAGAAGAAAAGATAGGCAGTAATCTCTTTGACATCAACCTTAGTAATATTTTTTTGGATCTGTCTCTGCAGACAAGGGAACAAAAGCAAAACTAAAACAAATGGGACTACATCAAACTCAAAAGCATTTGTGCAGCTTCCCTGGTGGCCCGGTGGTAAACAATCCTCCTGACAACGCAGGAGCCACAGGTTCGATCCCTGGTCCAGGAAGATCTCACATGCTGTGGAGCAACAAAGTCCACGTGCCACAATTAATGAAGCTGACGTGCTTGGAGTCTGTGCTCCGCAGTGAGAAGCCACCACAATTAGAAGTCTGCCTACCACAACTAGAGAAAAGCCCTCACAGCACCCGAGCCGGAAATAAAAATATAAAGTAAAATTATTTTCGAAAAGCATTTATATAGCAAAGGGAACTATCGACAAAATAAAAAGGGCACCAACTGAACAGGACAAATACATTCTTAGGCCTTTTATTTATAAAAATGTCCACTTACATGTTCTCAGTAGAAAGAGAGAAATGAAAAAAAAAAAAAAAGTAAAATTTTAACCCAGAGCAAGCAGTGATATGACTGTAACTGTATATTGCCTAAGAAAGGCAACAAATCTCACTTCAACCAAGTTTCTCATGGTTTTTGACAACTCAGCTAATTTTGGTCCTTTTATTTTACTTGGCTAACATATTTATTCTTATCCAGACATTCGGCAATTACCATGTATGTTATCTCTTTGTTAGATATTGCTCCTGCTAAATTTACTTATTTGTAACAATAGTAGATAATGTAATGATACTGAATATTTTCATAACTGAATGATTCCAGATTTCAATTTGCTTAAACATTATTAGTTAAAAATTATTTAAACAAATTAGTTAAAAATACGGGTTCTGTTATCTAAACTATAGTGCGGTCTTAAAGCCACAATATCTGGTCTTCTGACTAAGGCTCAAGAAATATTTGATAATATGATGTAATGAGAAATAATCAATTTTTAAAATTAAGTACTTCTTTTCTATAAATGAAAGCAATTTGTTATTAATATGTAGGTCACTCAGTCATGTCCACTCTGCGATCCCATGGATTGTAGTTCACCAGGCTCCTCTGTCTGTAGAATTCTCCAGGCAAGAATACTGGAGTGGGTAGCCATTCCCTTTTCTAGGGGATCTTTCCAACCCAGGGATCAAACCCCAGTCTCCCACACTGCAGGTCCTGAGCTACCAAGAAACCACTTTGCTAGAATACAAAAGTTTCTCAGTTATACAGTTCTGAGTGCCTGTAATAGGTGGGGGTGACCTATTTTTCTAATTGCGTCTTAACTGTAATTACTGATGCTTTTCTCTATTTCTGACAGACATTTTAAAACTACCATACGCTTTTCTGCTTTGATAAGCGGAATAATCCAGACTTTTCTGGGTGCTTCAGGTTCATCATGATCACTTACACTCCTGCACTTTAGATGTGGATTTTTGGCTGTTCTACTGTAACATGTTCTCCTAAATAACTTCTGGATTAATTTACTTTTCCTTTTGTTTTTCCTTTATTTTTCAAATTTAAAAAAGTTCTATTGGCATATAGTTGATGTACAGTGTTGTATTAGTTTCGGGTCGCAGTAAAGTGAATCGGTTATACATACATATACGTGTGTGTGTGTGCTCATTCGCTCATTCATGTCTGACTCTTTGTGACCCCATGGACTGTAACCCGCCAAGTCCCTCTGCCAGGCAAGATACTGGAGTGGGTTGCCATGCCCTCCTCCAGGGGATCTTCCCAAACCAAGGATCAAATCCTCATCTCATACGTCACCTGCACTAGCAGGCGAGTTTTTTACATAAATCTTTTTAATATCTGCATGGTATACTTTCATATGAATGGATCTCAATCTAACCTGTCCTCTCTCCTCCATGTATATGTATTGCAGTTATATTGTCTTTTGTTTGTACAGTGTTGCAATGAGCATTTTTTCTTTGCACTTTTATGTAAGTGTATCTATAGGAGGAATTTCTAGAAGGAAGCTATGTATCTCTTCCAATTTACATGCCGACAATATATGAGTCAGACTTAGCACTCTATTATCCAGAGGCTATATCTGCAGATAAATAACTCTGAAAACATTTAATTGATTAACAGGAGGAGTTAAATGTTGAATGAACTCTATCCTTGTATGAAAATACATCTCTGTTTCACTACTCTTTTTGATGAGTTGATGTTACCATAGAGTGATTTATGAACAATTTCCAAAGTAATTTCCTTAATTTGGGGAGTTATAGATATTTCACAGACTTTCAAATAAGAGAATAATGGCCACTGAAAATAACAGAATAAATACCACCAACAGGAATTTGTGAGAAAAAAGAGTAGTTTGAAAAAACGATGTTTTCCAAATGTTCCTCATATTTTGTTCAGGGCTCATCTCTCATTCACAGTACCTTATTGTTTTTAAAAATGTTTTGTGCTTTTTGCCTGTGTGATATGCTGAAGGTTACTGGCATATGCCTTATTTTTGCAAATCAAATGTTTCTTTAAAATTCAACAAATTTTCAATGAGCGTTCATTAGGCTGAGAAATGGTTCAGAACTCATTTTAAAACATGCATGATAATTAGGGAACATCAAAGAGTATTGTTACATTCTAAACAGTAAACAACCTATTGTTAATGAGTTAACAAATTCCAAACGCTAACCCACAGAACAGAGAACAGAAGCTTTGTATTTTTAAGGCAAGTCTAGATTAAGCTAGTGATTTACTTAATCCCGCTTCTCAAAAATGAGTTTCACTGAAGAATGCATGTATCATTGCAAGGGTCAAAGTTCATGAAACCTTGGAGGTGAGCGAGACCTTAGGTACCTCTCTATCTACCAGCAGACCTGCCAGCAGATGAGGAAACTGACCTGACCCGTGTCATGTTTGGTTGCCAACAGGCTGAACTAGGACATAGCTTTTCTCCTCTCAACCTAGGTTACTTTCTACTATATTTTGCTGTGTCTGTATTCAGATATGTAAAAGTACTCACAACACTAGCTAACAAGTTTACTGTGGTGTATTATTTTTTTAATTGATATTTTAAAAGTCTTTCATGTTGAGAATCACTGTGATAAATAACAGGGATTCACCAGTGAATGAGAAGGAAAGTTTTTTCTCTTTCAGGAGTCCATGTTCTGGTGGGAAAAAGCACATACCCTTGATTAGAAAAGCATCAGAACAAGAGTGAGAAATCCAGCTAGGACTGATTAGCTTTCTCCCCTGGGCTTGTTAGGAGTGGTAGAATGTGTCTCAATGTATCATTTTTGCCCCAAGATCTCTGTGTGTGTGTGTGTGTGCTCAGTTGCTCTGTGGTGTCTGACTCTGTGCAACCGCAGGGACTGTACCCTGCCAGTCTCCTCTGTCCATGGAATTTTCCAGGCAGGGATACTGGAGCAAGTTGCTGTTTCCTTCTCCAGGGGATCTTTCCGACCCAGCAGTCGAACCCAGGTCACTTGCGCCTCCTGCATTGGCAGGCGTATTCTTTACCACTGAGCCACCTGGGAAGCCCTGATATCTATCACATTTTAATTACAATTATAATCCCTTATATTATTATAATATTTCAGGTTTAAAAACGTATCTCCATCACTGTATCTGATTCTGCAGTAAAATGTGATCCAGACATCATCTCCTTTTTCTAATTTAAAAACCTGAAGCTAAGAGTGGGTGACTTACCCAAAGCCTCACAGCCAGGAAGTTGAACTGGTTCTAGAATCCCAGGCTTCTGGCTTTTAGTCTAATGAGTTGGTCATAACATTAATCAACTTGAGTTTCCAAATTACAAACATTTAGTTTTCTGGGAATTCTGAGGTTACTTTAGAAGGGAGATCCTTCAGTGGAAGTTTGGGTAACCTAAATATCCAAATTATAGCATGCTTTCTTGGAAAAGGAAAATAGTAGCGCCCAAAAATTCCATGGAAGTGCTTGTGGCTGTTAGTGAACTGTGAGGATGGCGTTTTGCTAGAAGCATGAAACCACAGTCAGCTTTGAGTTCCTTGGTTTGTTTGTTCCATTTCTTGTCATGGGGATAAGGAAACTTGAAAATAAAATATCACTGAAATTAAATGTGTCTGGAAAGAAGTTTAACAAAGTGTTACCAGTCTTGGGTGGTTGGATTACAAGTTAACTTCATTTTCTTTTTCTGCATTTTCCACATTTCCTACAATAATTGTTATTTTTATGATCAGAAGCTATATAATTCATCTACAGCTCTATATGGTTCCCAACCTATTCGAAAAGAGAAAGAAATTTAAACTTTCTTAAGCTGAATATTTGGATAGACAGATACTTGGACGTTTTCCCAACAAATGAACACTCTTTAAAAAACATCAGTCTGTTAGTAAGCTAAAGAATGCATCCAGGCGTTCATTCAATCTTCTAACAGATATTAATTGAGCATCCACATGTGCCAAGCATACTTAGGCTCTGGGAATACGGCACTGAAGGGCTTCCCAGGTGGTGCTAATGGTAAAGAACCTTCTGCCAATGCAGGAGACAGATTCCATCCCTGGGTCGGGAAGGTCCCCTGGAGGAGGGCATGGCAGCCCACTCCAGTGTTCTTGTCTAGAGAATCCCACAGTCAGAGGAGCCTGGCAGGCTACGGTCCATACGGTCAAAAAGAGTTAGATATGACTAAAGCCACTTAGCACACACGCATGTATGCAACATAGCACTGAACAAAACAGATAAAAATTCTTGCCTTAAAGGACCTTCCATTTCAGAGGAAGAGATAGACCAAAAAAGAAAAAAAGGTGAGTTTAATAGAATATGTTAAATGGTGCTTAATTTTAGTTAATTAAGCAGGAAAGGAGAATGAAGTCCCTGGGGTAAGGGCGTTTTGGATAAGGGTATTCATGGAAGGTGTCACTGAGAAGGTGAACTGAAAGACATGAACTAGTGAGTCATCAGGTTGCTGCTGCTGCTGCTGCTAAGTCACTTCAATCGTGTCCGACTCTGTGTGACCCCATAGACGGCGGCCCACCAGGCTCCCCCATCCCTGGGATTCTCCAGGCAAGAGTACTGGAGTGGGTTGTCATTGCCTTCTCCAATCAGCTATACCCCAATACAAAATAGAAAGTGTTAAAGTTTGAAAAAAAAATCCAGACCTGAAGAGTAATATTTGCCTCCAAGTTGACGTCTGTCCTGTCTGTCTGAACTATGAAGCTCCTCACCAAGTGTGGCAATCAGAACAGAGGCTCCTCAGACACGTTCTCGTCCAAATTCCTGAAACCACCGTACACGACGGAAGGGATTTTGCAGATATGATTAAGTTAAGGAGATGGCAAAATAAGCCTGGATTATACAGGTGTTTTCAATGTAATCAGAAAGTCTTAAGTAGAGGTGGGAGACTGATAATCAGGGAAAAGATTTAAGCTGCTGTGCTGCTGGTTTTAAAGATAGAAAAAGGAACTATGGGCCAAGGAATACAGGCAGCCTCTAGATGCTGGAAAGAGGAATGAAGCAGATTCTCTGCTAGAGCCTCCAGAAGGAACACAACCCTGCCAAGACCTTGATTTTGGCCCAGCAAAATCCAGTTTGGATTCTTCTGAACTCCAGATCTGAGTGATAAATTTTGGTTTTTTTATGATACTAAGCATGTGATAATTTGTTACAGCAGCAGTAAGAAACTCATACACCAAGTCACCGACATGATTTCCTTTTCCGACGTTATTTCCTTCTAGTACTTCTCTCTAGCTGAAATTTTGTTGTTCTGTTGACTTGCTTGTTAGTTGTTTTTAGACCACTCTACTCCTTCAGGAATATAAACTTTTCGAAATGAGGAGGGGTAGCCCTCAGATTGAGCCCATTGCCTGTCCCACTGAGTCAATGAACTGCTAATAATGTTGTTGAAATTGCTCGACATTACTCACTAACACCAGAGAGCAGGGATGTGGTATTCATTCTTAGGAATCTGTTGTGTTCAGGGACATGGGAAGCAATGGGATGGAGAGAAGTATAAACAGCTCCTGATACCTAGGAGATCACAGTCCAGTCACATGGAATAACAAGGTAATAGTGATGTAAGATTGCTTTGAACAATTAAGATACAAATAGAATAGCAATGTTTTGGAAGTCTGTGATTTAAAAGAAAGGTGTGATGGGGCACCGTAATGAAAAGCAGTGGCTTTAGACTCAAGGCATTTAGTTGAGCACCTTGTCACTTCTTTCCCCAGGGTGACCTGGGGTACTTAATTTCTCCAACTTGATATCTTCATTAGTAAAATGTGGATGATGAGATCCATGCCAGGGGTTTTTGTGATAATTAAATGAGATAATGTATAATGCCTGGCATAAAATAATAACTCAATGAATCATAACTTTAAATTTCCATTCATTTCTCAATATACAGAAGCAATTTTTATGGAACTAGATGGTTTCTCAACCTTTCCTCATCAGGATCCTTGAGAGCTGAGCTATCTTGTTTTGAAGAGCCTTTCTTCTTTCCCACATCTCCCCACTCCCAAATCGGTAATTTCTGCTCAGTGCCGAAATTAATTTGTCAAACCAGATTCTGTCAGTTAGGATTTCCCTTTGCCTACTTCCTTTCAAGAGATGAACTCCAGCCAGAAAAAGGGTTGTAGAGGTGAGTTAGGAGACTCTCTAACCAAAAGCACAAACGTGGTTTGGGAAGGGTACCATAAAGAGGCAGAAATATATGGACACAATGATTCTTTCTAGGGCGATTTTGTTTACCTATGTTCTTTTTATAAATGCTGTATATCAGTATAAAATCCCTTACTGTTTACTTTCTACCTTTCTTCCTCTCTCTTTCTTTTTAAACTATTTACTCTTTGACTGTGCTGGGTCTTAGCTACAGCATGCTAGACCTTCAGTCTTCATTGTAGCATGCGGGATCTTTGGTTGTGGCATGCAGACTCTTAGCTATGGCAGGTGGGATCTAGTTTCTTGACCAGGGATTGAACCTGGGACCGCTGTACAGGGAGAACGGAGACTTAGCCACTGGACCACCAAGGAAGTTCCTGAACCTTTCTCAGTGTAACTTTCGCTGTTTTCTTTGCAACACCTTACTGCCAAGCTGATTAGAAAGGCAGCAATTCCACCCCTCAAAAGTTAAAACTGTGCAGTTAAACACATGCAAGATTTTTTCTCTAACACATAAAAGTGCTTTATCTTATTTCTCTTCCGTGTAACCCAACACACAAAAGTACTCCGTCTCATGTTCTGAATTCTTACCAGCTAAGTGAAAAGAATAACTAGGAATGATCAACAGACAAATTGACCTATGGACAAGAATCAAGAACCCAGAAATAAACCCAAGCATATATGGCCAACTAATATTTGCCAGGGGAGCCAAGAACCCTGCATGGAAAAAGACGGTCTCTTCAGCTGATGCTTGGAAAATTGGATATTCACGTGAAAAAGAATGAAACTTAACCCTTATCTTATACCACTCTTGAAAATTAGCTCAAATGGATTAAAGACATAAATGTAGAACCTGAAACCATGAGACTCCTAGAAGAAAACAGGAAAAAAAATATACTCCTTGACATGGGAATTGGTAATGATGTTTCTGGGAAACCTAAAGCACAAGCAGCAAAATAAAAAATAAACAACAACAACAAAAAAAAACCCAGATACGACTACATCAAACTAAAAACTTCTGCACAGCAAAAGAAAGCATCAACAAACTGAAAAAAAAAATCTATGAAATAGGAAAAATATTTGCCAATATTCAAAATGTGTAATGAACTCATACATCTCAATGGCAAAAAAAAAAAAAAAAACCAATAATACAATTTAAAATTGGGCAAAGGACTTGAATAGACATTTCTCCAAAAGAGATATAAAAATGATCAACAGAAACATGAAAAGATGCTCAACATCACTTATAATTAGGGAAATGCAAACTAAAGCTACACTGAGCTATTACCTTAAGCCTGTTAGAATAGCTGTCGTCAAATGATAAGGGGGAAAAAAGATAACAAATGCTGGTGTAGATGTGGAGAAAAGGGAATCCTTGCACACTGTTGGTGGGATTGTACAGTGGCACAGCCACTATGGAAAACAGTACAGAGTTTCCTCAAAAATTTAAATATAGATCCAGCAATTCCAGCTCTGGAAACACAGTCAAAGGAAATGAAAACACTAACATGAAAAGATATCTGTACCTCCATATTCATAGCAGCATTATTTACAATAGCCAAGACATGGAAACAAACTTAGTGTTCATCAGTGGACGAATGAATTAAAAAATCGTGGTATATAAATATATAGATAGATACAATGGAATATTATTCAACCATAAAAAGTGAGGAAATCCTACCATTTGTGACAACACAGATGGAATTCCAGCTGAGCTATTTCAAATCGTAAAAGATGATGCTGTTAAAGTACTACACTCATAATACCAGCAAATTTGGAAAACTCAGCAGTGGTCACAGGACTGGAAAAGGTTCATCTTCATTCCAATCTCAAAGAAAGGCAATGGCAAAGAATGTTCAGATTACCGTACAATTCTACTCATTTCCCATGCCAGCAAGATTATGCTAAAACTCCTTCAAGCTAGAACGTCAGCAGTACATGAACCAAGAACTTACAGATGTATGAGCTGGATTTAGAAAAGGCAGAGGAACCAGAGATCAAATTGCCAACATATGCTAGATCATAGAGAAAGCAGGGGAATTCCAGAAAAACGTCTACTTCTAATTCATTGGCTCTGCTAAAGCCTTTGACTGTGTGAATCACAGGAAACTGTGGAAAATTCTTAATGAGATGGGAATACCAGACCACATCATCTGCCTCCTGAGAAACCTGTATGCAGGACAAGAAGCAACAGTTAGAACCAGACATGGAACAACAAACAGACTGGTTTGAAATTGGGAAAGGAGTACACCAAGGCTGTGTATCGCTACCCTGCTTATTTAACTTATATTCAGAGTGCATCATGCGAAATGCCAGGCTGGGTGAAGCACAAGCTAGAATCAAGATTACCAGGAGAAATATCAACAATCTTGGATATGCAGATGATGCCCTAGCAACAGTTAGAACCAGACATGGAACAACAAACAGACTGGTTTGAAATTGGGAAAGGAGTACACCAAGGCTGTGTATCGCTACCCTGCTTATTTAACTTATATTCAGAGTGCATCATGCGAAATGCCAGGCTGGGTGAAGCACAAGCTAGAATCAAGATTACCAGGAGAAATATCAACAATCTTGGATATGCAGATGATGCCCCTTTAATGGCAGAAAGTGAAGAGGAGCTAAAGAGCCTCTTGATGAAGGTGAAAGAGGAGAGTGAAAAAGCTGGCTTAAACCTCAACCTTCAAAAAATTAACATCATAGTATCTGGTTCTATCACTTTATGGCAAATAGATGGGGAAAATGTGGAAACAGTGTCAGATTTTATTTTCTTGGGCTCCTCAATCAATGCAGATAGTGACTGCAGCCACAAATTAAAAGATGCTTGCTTCTTGGAAGAATAACTATGACAAACCTAAACAGTGTATTAAAAAGCAGAGGAGACGTCATTTTGCTGACAAGGGTCTGTACAGTCAAAGCTATGGTTTTTCCAGTAGTCACGTATGGATGTAACATTTGGGCCATGAAGAAGGCTGAGCACCAAAGAATTGATGCTTTTGAACTGTGGTGCTGGGGAAGACTCTTGAGAGTCCCTTGGACAGAGAGCAGATCAAACCCAGTCAGTCCTCAAGGAAGTGAATCCTGAATATCCATTGAAAGGATTGATGTTCAAGCTGAAGCTCCAATACTTTGGTCACCTGATGCAAAGAACTGACTCATTGGAAAAGACCCTGATGCTTGGAAAGATTGAAGGCAGGAGGAGAAAGGGCTGACAGAGGATGAGATGGTTGGATGGCATCACTGACTCAGTGGACATGAATTTGAGCAAACTCTGGGACACAGTGAAGGACAGGGAAGCCTGATGTGCTGTAGTTCACGGGGTTGCAAAGAGTCGGACATGGCTTAGCAACTGAACTGCAACAAAGATGGACCCTAACGGCATAACGCTAAGTGAAATAAGTCAGAGAAAGACAAGAACATTATGCTCTCACTTATATGTGGAGTCTAAATAAAACAACCCAAACGAATGAACAAACAAAAACCCACATCAAACTAAGGAAAAAGAAATCAGATTTGTGGTTACCAGGGGTGCGGGTCAGGGAGGGAGGAGGGGAGGAAGGTGTCAAAAGGTACAAACTTCCAATTATAAGATAAGTAAGTAACCCACTTACTTATCCAAGAATGGGAGTATTCTTGCCTGGAGAATCCCAAGGACAGAGGAGCCTGGCAGGCTACAGTCCATGGGGTTGCAAAGAGTCAGACACAACAGAGTGACTAAGCACAGCACAGGGATATGATGTCCGACAGTGACGGCTGTAGTTAATACTGCTGTATGATCATAGGAAAGCTGTTAAGAAAGTGGATCTTAAGAGTTCTCATCACAAGAAGAAATTTTTTTTTCTTTTCTTTTTATTGTATCCATGAGATGACAGTGGTTAACCAAATCTGCTGTAATCATTTTACAATATATGTAAATCAACCATGCTGTACACCTTAAATTTATACAGTGATGTATGTCAGTTACTTCTTAATAACACTGGGGAAAAAAAAGGATGATTCTTACAGGATTTAAATAGTGTTATTACATGTGGGAGCAGATGTGTCTTCTTTCCTTTGCTTCGCAAATATGAAGAAATCTGGTCCCAGTCCCAGTCCTTAAAGCCAGATGTGCAATGGGAGTTATCATCAGTAATCTCCTCATACGCTGGAGTCTCAGAAAATCCAACCTTCCCACTGAGTGAAGGGTCTCAGTAAATATGGCATCTCGCCACCGTTTATTTTGGCAGCTACCCAGGATTCTATAATAGGGTCATTTTCCTCTTGGAGAGGTGGGAAACTTGAGGAGAGTAGTCTGTGGACTCATGCATGGAAGGATAGACCCCGTGAAGAGCTCTTCTAATTTATGATGGGCAGTGGCCTGGGGCGACTGTTAACTGTAGCACAGCCTCCCCCGGAGAACACAGCTTTGGCTGGCCTTTCTGGCTCGCCTGCTGAGACCCACGTAGAACCTCAGTAGGCATAGTAGGTGGTATGTAATTCCTGGGCTCCCAGAAGGCAATAGAAACCAGCTTCAAACACTTGCAAAAGAGTTCAGGCTGTTTAACAGTAGGGATCTTCCAGTGGAGGCAAGTGAATAAATGTCAGTCTCTCTCCTTTAGAAATATAAACCACCGTATATGTTTTGCCAACTGTATAAGTGTGTGTGAAGACTGGACTCTATTCCTATCTCAGGCTATTCAATTCAATTCAGTTCATCATAACTATGTATTTAATGCTTTTTGTGTGTGTATCTCTGTACATTATTCTGTGGGAAACAGACATGAGTAATGCAGACAGAAGGAAAGGAAAGTCATATTTATAGACTCCATTCTACTTGCATGCATGTGTAGTTGCTCAATCGTGTCCACCTCTTTGCAACTTCATGGGCTATAGCCCACTAGGCTCCTCTGTCCATGGGATTTTTTTCAGGCAAGAACTCTAGAGTGGGTTTCCATTTTCTTCTCCAGGGTGTTTTCCCTACCCAAGGATCAAACCTGCCTCTCCTGTGTCTCCTACATTGCAGACAGATTTTTTTATCCACTGAGTCACTGGGGAAGCCCATTCTATGTGCCTGCTTTAAATTTCTTTTAATTGTTACAGCAGGGAGAGGCTGGGTAGTTTAAAGGTGCAGACTTGTGTAATGGAGGGTTAAAATAGAAAGAGTTACATAAAGTAGAAATTTCTTTCTTTCTTTTTTTTTTTTTCATGCCAGAGTCCAGAAGTAGGTGCTCCAGGACTGGTGTGACAGTTCTGTTCTGGGGACCCAGATGCTTTCTGTCTTGTTGCTCAGCCATCCTTAGGGTGTTAGTCTCATCTACCTGGTCGAAATGGCTCTCCACCGCATCTACATTCCCTCCCCTTTGCATATATTAGTTCTGTTCACAACCTGTTTGCCAAAGAGTAGCCTCCTGGCCAAAGCCACCTGTGTAATATAGGTTTTATTATGGGCAGTCTCAGGCCAAGCTAAAAAGCAGAAATTCATATACATGAGAGAAAAGGCAAAAGATATATTGTGGAACGTGGCTAGTTAACGATGATTCCCACTTGATAGTTATGAAGTTGAGGTTCATATGAGTCAAACAATCTACCTAAGATCCACCCCCCAACTTTTCTATATATCCCCTCTCTGTGACGTTGCACCATAGTGGCTTTAGGCTTTTGATTAAGCTAATTCTGCCAGAACAGAGCCCTGAAATGCCAGAGTTATGCATGTCCATACTAAGTTTTATATCCTTTACGTAAAGGGAAATAAGGCTGTGATGAAAATCACTTAAGGTAGAGATTTAAAGTGCTCAAGAAGTATCATTCAGCAAGGGCAAATAAGGTTGAAGTAAGCAGAACTTTCACAGAACTATAGGAAGAAGTCCAAACCAACCAGCTAGGGAAGCAAGATGGGTGAGACCTGCCTGGGAGATGTCAAGGCAGGGCCCTCTCTCTCTCTGGTTTTATACCCTCATGGTGACAGTAGTCACTATCAACTCTGCCACTGTAACATGCAAGCACCCATAAGTTAGACAACACAAACGCAAATGGGTGTGGCTGTGTTCCAATAGAACATTACTTAGGAACACTGTATTTTGCGTTTCATATGATTTTCATGTCACAAATTATTATTCACCTTTTGATCTTTAAAGAACCATTAAATATGTAAAAATTATTTTAAGCTTGTATCCATTTAAAAACAGATAATGGATACCTCCCTATCATGGACTATAACTCAGCAATAAAAAGAAATGAACTCGATGCATGCCACAACTTGGATAGATCTCAAGGGAATTATGCTGAGTGAAACAGTCCGTCTCGAAGGTCACAGACTATGTAATTCCATTTATATAACTTTCTTAAAATGACAAAATTATAGAGACAGAGACACATTAGTGGTTAGGGATTAGAAATTATTGGAGCTAGGGGCATGGTTGTGACTACAGAGGTGGCATGAGGAAGATTTCTCTGATAATGAAATAAATCTCTGTCTTTATGAAGTGATGACTACATGAATCTAGGTAGGCACGTGATATAATGGTGGAGACACACAGTGCCGACATGAATTTCCCGCCTTTGCTATTATATTATAATTGTGCAAAATGTAACCCTTGGGGGACACTGAGTGAAGGGTCCTTGACATCTTTATGTCCTGTCTTTGCAATTTCACAGTTATAATGAATCATATTTCAAAATAAAAACTTAAATATAGAATTTCAAAACAAGCAGGGGTTGGATTTGGCTTATAAGCTATAGTTTGTACACTGGACTAGAAAGAAACATCTGAAGAATGTAATAGGAAAAATTAATATGCATAAACATAGAATATATGTCAATGAGGAAATCACAAACAACCCTAAAAAAAAAAGGATATAATGTGCTTAGTTGCTCAGTCATGTCTGACTCTTTGCTACCCCGTGGTCTGCAGCCTGCCAGGCTCCTCTGTCCAAGGGGATGCTCCAGGCAAGAATACTGGATTGAGTTGCCATGTCCTCCTCTGGGGGATCTTCCCACGGGGATCTTCCCTCAGGGATCATACCTGCATCTCTTCCATCTCCTGCATGGCAGGAAGGCTCTTTACCACTAGTGCCACCTAGGAAGCCCCAGTTTCAGATTTAATGAGGATATAAAAATGGCTAAAAGAGTCTAGTAATAAAAAATGACAACATTCTGTTACAGTATCAAAACCAAATAAGATTAATACGATCAAGTGCTAGCAACTTTGTGGAGAAGTTGATAATGTCATACACTGTTGGTAGGCAATTAAATTGGTAAATTAACTTTGAAAGACAATTTGGTAGTTCCTATAAGAATTTTAAATAGACATTCCTTTGGTCCACCAATTGCATATCTCCAAATTAGTTCTGTGAATATAGTTACATGAGATTGCAAAGATATAAGGATGTTCAATATAATTTAGTTGGTTTTTTTAAAGGAAGCTTTACTGAGAGGAAAACAATAGAATGGGAAAGACTAGAGATCTCTTCAGGAAACTGGAGGTGCCAAGAGAACACTTCATGCAAAGATGCGCACAATAAAGGACAGAAATATCAAGGACCTAATAAAAGCAGAAGAGATTAAGAAGAGGTGTCAAGAATACACAGAAGAACTATTAAAAAAAATTGCCTGGAGAATCCCAAGGACAGAGGAGCCTGGCAGGCTACAGTCCATGGGGTTGCAAAGAGTCAGACACAACAGAGTGACTAAGCACAGCACAGGGATATGATGTCCGACAGTGACGGCTGTAGTTAATACTGCTGTATGATCATAGGAAAGCTGTTAAGAAAGTGGATCTTAAGAGTTCTCATCACAAGAAGAAATTTTTTTTTCTTTTCTTTTTATTGTATCCATGAGATGACAGTGGTTAACCAAATCTGCTGTAATCATTTTACAATATATGTAAATCAACCATGCTGTACACCTTAAATTTATACAGTGATGTATGTCAGTTACTTCTTAATAACACTGGGGAAAAAAAAGGATGATTCTTACAGGATTTAAATAGTGTTATTACATGTGGGAGCAGATGTGTCTTCTTTCCTTTGCTTCGCAAATATGAAGAAATCTGGTCCCAGTCCCAGTCCTTAAAGCCAGATGTGCAATGGGAGTTATCATCAGTAATCTCCTCATACGCTGGAGTCTCAGAAAATCCAACCTTCCCACTGAGTGAAGGGTCTCAGTAAATATGGCATCTCGCCACCGTTTATTTTGGCAGCTACCCAGGATTCTATAATAGGGTCATTTTCCTCTTGGAGAGGTGGGAAACTTGAGGAGAGTAGTCTGTGGACTCATGCATGGAAGGATAGACCCCGTGAAGAGCTCTTCTAATTTATGATGGGCAGTGGCCTGGGGCGACTGTTAACTGTAGCACAGCCTCCCCCGGAGAACACAGCTTTGGCTGGCCTTTCTGGCTCGCCTGCTGAGACCCACGTAGAACCTCAGTAGGCATAGTAGGTGGTATGTAATTCCTGGGCTCCCAGAAGGCAATAGAAACCAGCTTCAAACACTTGCAAAAGAGTTCAGGCTGTTTAACAGTAGGGATCTTCCAGTGGAGGCAAGTGAATAAATGTCAGTCTCTCTCCTTTAGAAATATAAACCACCGTATATGTTTTGCCAACTGTATAAGTGTGTGTGAAGACTGGACTCTATTCCTATCTCAGGCTATTCAATTCAATTCAGTTCATCATAACTATGTATTTAATGCTTTTTGTGTGTGTATCTCTGTACATTATTCTGTGGGAAACAGACATGAGTAATGCAGACAGAAGGAAAGGAAAGTCATATTTATAGACTCCATTCTACTTGCATGCATGTGTAGTTGCTCAATCGTGTCCACCTCTTTGCAACTTCATGGGCTATAGCCCACTAGGCTCCTCTGTCCATGGGATTTTTTTCAGGCAAGAACTCTAGAGTGGGTTTCCATTTTCTTCTCCAGGGTGTTTTCCCTACCCAAGGATCAAACCTGCCTCTCCTGTGTCTCCTACATTGCAGACAGATTTTTTTATCCACTGAGTCACTGGGGAAGCCCATTCTATGTGCCTGCTTTAAATTTCTTTTAATTGTTACAGCAGGGAGAGGCTGGGTAGTTTAAAGGTGCAGACTTGTGTAATGGAGGGTTAAAATAGAAAGAGTTACATAAAGTAGAAATTTCTTTCTTTCTTTTTTTTTTTTTCATGCCAGAGTCCAGAAGTAGGTGCTCCAGGACTGGTGTGACAGTTCTGTTCTGGGGACCCAGATGCTTTCTGTCTTGTTGCTCAGCCATCCTTAGGGTGTTAGTCTCATCTACCTGGTCGAAATGGCTCTCCACCGCATCTACATTCCCTCCCCTTTGCATATATTAGTTCTGTTCACAACCTGTTTGCCAAAGAGTAGCCTCCTGGCCAAAGCCACCTGTGTAATATAGGTTTTATTATGGGCAGTCTCAGGCCAAGCTAAAAAGCAGAAATTCATATACATGAGAGAAAAGGCAAAAGATATATTGTGGAACGTGGCTAGTTAACGATGATTCCCACTTGATAGTTATGAAGTTGAGGTTCATATGAGTCAAACAATCTACCTAAGATCCACCCCCCAACTTTTCTATATATCCCCTCTCTGTGACGTTGCACCATAGTGGCTTTAGGCTTTTGATTAAGCTAATTCTGCCAGAACAGAGCCCTGAAATGCCAGAGTTATGCATGTCCATACTAAGTTTTATATCCTTTACGTAAAGGGAAATAAGGCTGTGATGAAAATCACTTAAGGTAGAGATTTAAAGTGCTCAAGAAGTATCATTCAGCAAGGGCAAATAAGGTTGAAGTAAGCAGAACTTTCACAGAACTATAGGAAGAAGTCCAAACCAACCAGCTAGGGAAGCAAGATGGGTGAGACCTGCCTGGGAGATGTCAAGGCAGGGCCCTCTCTCTCTCTGGTTTTATACCCTCATGGTGACAGTAGTCACTATCAACTCTGCCACTGTAACATGCAAGCACCCATAAGTTAGACAACACAAACGCAAATGGGTGTGGCTGTGTTCCAATAGAACATTACTTAGGAACACTGTATTTTGCGTTTCATATGATTTTCATGTCACAAATTATTATTCACCTTTTGATCTTTAAAGAACCATTAAATATGTAAAAATTATTTTAAGCTTGTATCCATTTAAAAACAGATAATGGATACCTCCCTATCATGGACTATAACTCAGCAATAAAAAGAAATGAACTCGATGCATGCCACAACTTGGATAGATCTCAAGGGAATTATGCTGAGTGAAACAGTCCGTCTCGAAGGTCACAGACTATGTAATTCCATTTATATAACTTTCTTAAAATGACAAAATTATAGAGACAGAGACACATTAGTGGTTAGGGATTAGAAATTATTGGAGCTAGGGGCATGGTTGTGACTACAGAGGTGGCATGAGGAAGATTTCTCTGATAATGAAATAAATCTCTGTCTTTATGAAGTGATGACTACATGAATCTAGGTAGGCACGTGATATAATGGTGGAGACACACAGTGCCGACATGAATTTCCCGCCTTTGCTATTATATTATAATTGTGCAAAATGTAACCCTTGGGGGACACTGAGTGAAGGGTCCTTGACATCTTTATGTCCTGTCTTTGCAATTTCACAGTTATAATGAATCATATTTCAAAATAAAAACTTAAATATAGAATTTCAAAACAAGCAGGGGTTGGATTTGGCTTATAAGCTATAGTTTGTACACTGGACTAGAAAGAAACATCTGAAGAATGTAATAGGAAAAATTAATATGCATAAACATAGAATATATGTCAATGAGGAAATCACAAACAACCCTAAAAAAAAAAGGATATAATGTGCTTAGTTGCTCAGTCATGTCTGACTCTTTGCTACCCCGTGGTCTGCAGCCTGCCAGGCTCCTCTGTCCAAGGGGATGCTCCAGGCAAGAATACTGGATTGAGTTGCCATGCCCTCCTCTGGGGGATCTTCCCACGGGGATCTTCCCTCAGGGATCATACCTGCATCTCTTCCATCTCCTGCATGGCAGGAAGGCTCTTTACCACTAGTGCCACCTAGGAAGCCCCAGTTTCAGATTTAATGAGGATATAAAAATGGCTAAAAGAGTCTAGTAATAAAAAATGACAACATTCTGTTACAGTATCAAAACCAAATAAGATTAATACGATCAAGTGCTAGCAACTTTGTGGAGAAGTTGATAATGTCATACACTGTTGGTAGGCAATTAAATTGGTAAATTAACTTTGAAAGACAATTTGGTAGTTCCTATAAGAATTTTAAATAGACATTCCTTTGGTCCACCAATTGCATATCTCCAAATTAGTTCTGTGAATATAGTTACATGAGATTGCAAAGATATAAGGATGTTCAATATAATTTAGTTGGTTTTTTTAAAGGAAGCTTTACTGAGAGGAAAACAATAGAATGGGAAAGACTAGAGATCTCTTCAGGAAACTGGAGGTGCCAAGAGAACACTTCATGCAAAGATGCGCACAATAAAGGACAGAAATATCAAGGACCTAATAAAAGCAGAAGAGATTAAGAAGAGGTGTCAAGAATACACAGAAGAACTATTAAAAAAAAAAGATCTCAATGACCCAGATAATCATGATGATGTGTTCACACAACTAGAGCCAGATATCCTGGAGTGTAAAGTCAAGTGGCCCTTAGGAAGCATCACTACGAACAAAGCTAATGGCGGTGATCGAATTCCAGCTGAGCTATTTCAAGTCCTAAAAGTTGATGCTGTTAAAATATTGCACTCAATATGTCAGCAAATTTGGAAAACTCAGCAGTGGCCACAGGACTGGAAGAGGTCAGTTTTCATTCCAATCTCAAAGAAGGGCAATGCCAAAGAATGTTCAAGTTCAGCTCAGTTCAGTTCAGTCGCTCAGTCGTGTCCCCGACTCTTTGCGACCCCATAAATCGCAGCACGCCAGGCCTCCCTGGCCATCACCAACTCCTGGAGTTCACTCAGACTCACGTCCATCGAGTCAGTGATGCCATCCAGCCATCTCATCCTCTGTCGTCCCCTTCTCCTCCTGCCCCCAATCCCTCCCAGCATCAGAGTCTTTTCCAATGAGTCAACTCTTCGCANCCCTGGCCATCACCAACTCCTGGAGTTCACTCAGACTCACATCCATCGAGTCAGTGATGCCATCCAGCCATCTCATCCTCTGTCGTCCCCTTCTCCTCCTGCCCCCAATCCCTCCCAGCATCAGAGTCTTTTCCAATGAGTCAACTCTTCGCATGAAGAATGTTCAAACTACCATATAATTGTGCTCATTTCACATGCTAACAAGGTAATGCTCAAAATCCTTCAAGCTAGGCTTCAGCAGCACTTGAATCGAGAACTTCCAGATGTAAAAGCTGGATTTAGAAAAGACAAAAGGAACCAGAGATCAAACTGCCAATATCTTTGGACCATAGAAAAAGCAAGGCCATTCCAGAAAAACATGTATTTCTGTTTCAATGACTATGCCAAAGCCTTTGACTGTGTGGGATCACAACAAACTGTGGAAAATTCTTAAAGAGATGGGAATACCAGGCCACCATACCTGCCTCCTGCAATGCCTGTATGCAGGTCAAGAAGCAAGAGTTAGAACCAGACATGGAACAACAGACTGGTTCAAAATTGGGAAAGGAGTATGTCAAGGCTGCATATTGTCACCCTGCTTATTTAACTCACATGCAGAGTACATCACGCAAAATGCCAAGCTGGATGAATCACAAGCTGGAATCAAGATTGCTGGGAGAAATATCAACAACCTCAGATACACAGATGATACCAGTCTAATGGCAGAAAGTGAAGAGGAACTAAAGAGCCTCTTGATGAGGGTAAAAGAGGAGAGTGAAAAAGCTGGCCTAAAACTCAATGTTTAAAAAACTAAGCTCATGATATCTGGTGCTATCACTTCACAGCAAATAGACAGGGCAAAAGTGGAAACAGTGACAGATTTTATTTTCTTGGGCTCCAGAATCGCTGCAGATGGTAACTGCAGCCACACAACTAAAAGACGCTTGCTCCTTGGAAGAAAACCTATGACAAACCTAGACAGAGTATTAAAAACCAGAGACATCACTTTGCCAAGAAAGATCCATATAGTCAAAGTTGCGGGTTTTCCAGCAGTTATGTACAGATGTGGAGAGCTGGACCATAAAGAAGGCTGAGCACCAAAGAACTGATGCTTTCAAATTGTAGTGCTGGAGAAGACTCTTTAGAATCCCTNAGAAAACCTATGACAAACCTAGATAGAGTATTAAAAACCAGAGACATCACTTTGCCAAGAAAGATCCATATAGTCAAAGTTGCGGGTTTTCCAGCAGTTATGTACAGATGTGGAGAGCTGGACCATAAAGAAGGCTGAGCACCAAAGAACTGATGCTTTCAAATTGTAGTGCTGGAGAAGACTCTTTAGAATCCCTTGGACTGCAAACCAGTCAGTCCTAAAGGAAATCAACGTGAATATACATCGGAACGACTGATGCTGAAGCAGGAGCTCCAATACTTCCGCCACCTGATGCGAAGAGCCAACTCACTGGAAAAGATTCTGATGCTGGGAAAGATCGAGGGCAGGAGGAGAAGGGGATGAGATGGTTGGATGGCATTACCTACACAATGGACATGAGTTTGCACAAACTCCAGGAGATAGTGCAGGACAGTAAATCCCGGCATGCTGCAGTCCAGGGATCACAAGGAGTCAAACACAACTTAATGACTGAACAACAATATCAACGCTGAGCTATAATTTATGCACCATAAAATTATCTGATTTAAAATATTCAAGTCAGTGATTTTTAGTAATTAAAGAGTCATAAAGCCATTACTAAAATCCAATTTTAGAACATTTCCATTACCCCCTGAAAGAAGCCTCCCACCCATTTGTAGTTGCTTCCTGTTTCCATCCTAGCCCTGCTGCTGCTGCTGCTGCTGCTAAGTTGCTTCAGTTCACACACACACACACACACACACACACACACACACAAAAGCAAACTAAAATGTCCTAAGGACAACCTGAAACAAGACCAACATGCTGTAGAAAAGGACAATCATAAAAAGAAAAACGCTCTTGGAGATTAAACATGGATAGTGCTAACAAACTGAATGGGTGGTTGGAAGACAGGGAAATCCCCTACAAGAACTGAATAAACCAGATTTTGAATCCCATTTTACAGCTTTGTTATCAGAAGAGGCTAAAGCTCTGGAAAGTAAAAAAGCGTTCTAGTTAGTAATAGTAACATTTCAACAGAAATACACTGTTGGTTTTTTAAAATGGCTCCTTTTCATGACTAAATTTTTCAGGTTTTTCAAAGCTAGGTCACAGTTGTAATTAATGTTTTTGATAGCAACAACTTTTTTCAAGACATTAAAATTTCATGTTCAAACTGTGATTTTCAAAAGTATAAACTGAACTGTTATGTCATCTAAGTAGTATCACTGCAAAAAATACAATATTAACATGTCTACTTGAAAGAAAATAGAGGGACTTCCCTGGTGGTCCAGTGGCTAAGACTCTGAGCTCCCAGTGCAGCAGGCCCAGGTTCATTTCCTGGTCAGGGAGCTAGATCCCACATGCTACAACTTAGACCCAGAGCAGCCAAATAAATAAATAAAATTAAAAAGAAAGAAAATAGAGCACTTTATAGGTAGGAATTTTGGGTGGGAAGCAATAGAAAATATACTTACTGACATATTATGCTCATTATCCTGATATCAACAATATCATAGACTATTTCCAGGACAGAAAACAGACAATTAGAATTACTAAGATTACTAAGGAAAAACACACACACACTTCATTATAACCTACATCAAAGCTATCTGCATACTTATCATAGTGTGTTCTAGTCAGCAGATATAGCCTAAAGAAATGAGTAATCTATTTAAAATACCTTAAACAGTTACATATTCCATATGGAAAATTATGTAAGTAATATTAAGTAGCTACATAATATAACCAAATTGAGATATGACACGTCAATATTCTACACTCAAAAATATTACACATTTTTCCCAACAGAGAGCAAAGGTCAAAACCCAACATAAAATTGTTCAGAATAACAAAATCTAAAAAAAGAAAGATTAATGGTTACCTAGGGATGGGGTCCTTTGGGAGATATAACTGGGTTGAGTAATGTCTCCCTAAAACTCCAAAATGAGACCTTAAGTCACTGGTTAAGATAAAGAGGTGTGTGATTCATGTTGAGGTTTGACAGAAAACAAAATTCTGTAAAGCAGTTATCCTTCAATTAAACAAATTAATTTTAAAAAATATAAAGAGGTGCATGCGTGTATGCTAAGTGTATGCTAAGTTGCTTCAGTCGTGTCCGACTCTTTGTGAGCCACCAGGCTCCTCTGTCCATGGGATTCTCCAGGAGAGAATACTGGAATGGGGGTTGTCATGCCCTCCACCAATGAGAAGGGTGAGCTAAATCCAATGACTTTTAACAGTACCAGAAGACAGACAGAGACACACAGGGGGAAAGGCCATGTGAAGACAGAAGCAATGACTGGAGTGATGCAGTTACAAGTCAACAAATACCTGGCTTGCCAGCAGCCACCAGAAGCTACAGGAAAGGCAAGAGAAGTTTTTCCCTCAGAAACTCCAGAAGGAATCAACCCTTTCAATACCTTGATTTAGGATTTCTGGCTTCCCAAACTATGAAAGAGTAAATTTCTGTTGTTTTAAGCAATGAAGTTTATGGTAACTTGTTATAGGAGCTATTAGGAAGTAATACAGGGAAAATGGGGAGTAACTGCTAATAAGTATAGGGTTTCTTTTTATGGTGAAGAAAGTGTTCCATAATTGGGGTGATAGTTGCATAACTCTGTACATACATTTAAGATCAATGAGTGGTACACTTTAAACAAGTGAATTGTATGACATAAATTAATAGAACTGTAATGTACATAAAACCTTACATAAATGGAAATATATCTACCATCATCTTTTATAATTCCCTTTTCATTTAAACATTTTTACGTCTTAAGATTATAACCCTCATATAAAGAATAAAAATTTAAAAAGAAACACTGCTTCACAAATTAAAAACTACCTAACACATTTAAAGTGAAGAATGAACTTAGCAGTCTACTTGAAGTTTAAAAATATTTAATATTATCAGGTTTAAAAACATTGATAGTGACAGCTTTACATGGCTCATTCCATACATTTCATAATGTAAAAGGGCAAAACATTACTAGGAAAGAAATGAACAGTTGGGTTTGTAAAAGATTTACTGATCACATATAAGCAATTAATATAACAAATATGTAACTCAATTACAAAACTTTTAGAGACAACTGGGTCAAATTTGCTGATATGTTATGCTAAGGAAAAGAAATTATGTACCTTTTTAATCTATAAGAAGTTCAAATTCAATATTGAAAGTATATAACTATCAGTGATATTCTAGTCACCTAGAATTTGCTATAAGTAGCTTTCTTTTGCTAGGTAATATTAACAGAGTGAGCACTGAAGAGGTATAATTCTTTTTTAATCCCTGGGTTAAAAAAGTGAGATAAATTAATGATGGGTGCTAAGCTTGACATTTTGTGTTAAAAAGATGGAATGATTTAATTGTACTGAATATATTTCATGAGGAGCTGATTACATTTTAACTCCCAAAATGTATTTATGGGATTTTATGAGATATAAGTGTATGCTTTGACTCACTCTGGCTTGCTTTTAAAATGGAATACATTTGGCACTAAATGGAACAAATGAGGACTAGCAAAATTATGAGACTAAGCTGCTCCATCAGAACTATCTTTGACTTACAATTCATACTATTTCTTAGTTTTTGACTGAAGAGAAACAGACATAACTACATAGCACTTCTATGATGTATGAAAATAGAATCTAGAGCTAACCTGAGACTGCTTCAATCATGAGTCAGTCCCCCATTCTGCCATAATCATACTTACAAATGTGAAATTCATTTTTAAGAATTCATATTTTCACCAAGTGCTTATAATTTTACAAGTTTTCTTGTGAGATTTGTTCTTGGTTAAATGGCCAGCTGAAATACGGTCTTTCAATTGAGGAAGGAAATCATATAAAAGAAAATCTATTTTACATGAATCTTACTTTACTTGAAAATTCCTTGGAAAAAAAAAAAAACACACACACACACCAAACTAAAACTTTGTGACAGCACTCTTGGAACAAAGCACGGGTGACCATATGTTTGAGTCTCCAATGAATCTTGAATTTCACTCAGTTCTTCACGTTTCAAGGGTTTCCTCATTTGCTCCGCAAGTATCAACAACACAGATTAAACAACTTGTTACTGGAAAAGCTCGGACTTTGGAGTTGGCAACCCATTTGTCTGTTTCAGTATTATATTCAAGGATGTTTCCTAGTCGACCCACACCTTGAAAACCAGCCAAGACGTAAACTATAGAGCCGACTGCTGCACACTTCACTGTTACTCCCTTCCATGGCATTGGTGAGACCATCTTCCATTCGTTTAACTTAATATCATAATATTCCACATTGTCCAGACCACCTTCAAAAGAATAAAACATGAACAACGATGTCTTAAAGTAATAATAAAAGTTGTAACAATTTTACAATGAATCCTTACATATCTACTATCTAAATTCTTATTCTGACTTTAATGCAATAGGAATTTAACTTAATTTTTTATTTATCATTTCAGAACCATAAATACTTAAAATTTATTCTATAAAACTAAAAATGTTCTATCTGCTGTGGAAAAACTAAAAAGGAAACCACTCAATGAAGTTTCTATCTGATTAAGTTTGATTATAATTACTCAAATGTTCTTTTTCCTTCTACCATATATCTGTCAGCAGTTTATGAAAAATAGCAATGGAAAGAGACAGAAGAAGGAAAAGAAGTTATTTCTTTGTTATTCTTAAATATTGAAGGTACTGACTAAAATGAGCTTTGTGGAATCTATCTGTAGATTCAGTCCAAATTCTACATTTTTAAAAGCAATTTCTTGGACTTCCTTGGTGACTCAGTGGTCAAGAATCTGTCTGCCAATGCAGGAGACATGGATTTGATCCTAGATCCAGGAAGATCCCACATGCTGCAGAGCAACTAAGCCTGTGTGCCACAGGTACTGAGCCTGAGCTCTAGAGCTCAGGAGCTACAGTTACTGAACCCACATGCTCTAGAGCCTGTGCTCCGCAACAGGAGAAGCCTGCACACCACAACTAGAAACTAGCTCCCACTCGCCACAACTAGAGAAAAGGCTGCACATCAATGAAGGCCAAGCACAGCCAAAAAGAGATAAATACAATTATTTTTTTAAAGCAGTAATTTAAGATTCTTTCAGTTCAGTTCAGTCGCATCCAACTCTTTGCGATCCCATGAATTGCAGCACGCCAGGGCTCCCTGTCCATCACCCACTCCCAGAGTTCACTCAGATTCATGTCCATCGAGTCAGTGATGCCATCCAGTCATCTCATCCTCGGGCGTCCCCTTCTCCTCCTGCCCCCAATCCCTCCCAGCATCAGAGTCTTTTCCAATGAGTCAACTCTTCGCATGAGGTGGCCAAAGTACTGGAGTTTCAGCTTTAGCATCATTCCTTCCAAAGAAATCCCAGGGCTGATCTCCTTCAGAATGGACTGGCTGGCTCTCCTTGCAGTCCAAGGGACTCTCAAGAGTTTTCTCCAACACCACAGTTCAAAAGCATCAATTCTTCGGCACTCAGCCNTCTGTCTCTTATACAGAGCTAGATGTGTATAAGAGACAGTCCCAGGGCTGATCTCCTTCAGAATGGACTGGTTGGCTCTCCTTGCAGTCCAAGGGACTCTCAAGAGTCTTCTCCAACACCACAGTTCAAAAGCATCAATTCTTCGGCACTCAGCCTTCTTCACAGTCCAACTCTCACATCCATACATGACCACAGGAAAAACCATAGCCTTGACTAGATGGACCTTAGTCGGCAAAGTAATGTCTCTGCTTTTGAATATGCTATCTAGGTTGGTCATAACTTTTCTTCCAAGGAGTAAGCGTCTTTTAATTTCTTGGCTGCAGTCACCATCTGCAGTGATTTTGGAGCCCCCCAAAATGAAGTCTGACACTGTTTCCACTGTTTCCCCATCTATATCCCATGAAGTGATGGGACTGGATGCCATGATCTTCGTTTTCTAATTGTTGAGCTTTAAGCCAACTTTTTCGCTTTCCTCTTTCACTAGAGACTTGGGTTCAATTCCTGGGTAGGGAAGATCCCCTGGAGGACACTCCAGTAATTCTTGCCTGAAGAATCCCATGGACAGAGGAGCCTGGCAGGCTACAGTCCATGAGATCCCTAAGAGCTAGAATGAAATGACTTAGCATGCATGCACAGTGATTGTGGGTGATACGGATTCAACACCTGTTTCTAAATTATTAAGAATGATCAACTTTAACCTTTTTTCTTGCTTATTTTATAATGTTAAACTTTTTAATTTTTCCTTTTCCATTGATATTGCTAATTCCGACTATTCAATGATCCTACACACTGAATCCTTACCTCTATCAGTAATATAAAGTTTTAAAATTTAAATGCAGATAAATACTGACTTGTAAGCCTTGAAAATAATCATTATCTACTTGCCTAAATCAAATATAACAACATAGGATGAATAATTCTATTTTGGTACCTAATTCTTGCTTTAGCATAACTAAGCCTACACACATCTGCTATTCACAAATGAAAATATAGAAAATGATTATAAATGAGTGAGGAAATCAAGAAAAAACATGTGAGAAGAAATTCAAGTGAGAGAATTAATACAACATTGTCAATTTTCTTTTAAGATTAAAAGACATAGAAAGACATATATAGTAAAGAGAGAAACATACTACAGAAAAAAAATTTACTCTCTGAGAAAGAATAGAAAAATATACTGACTTGTAAGCCTTGAAAATAATCATTATCTACTTGCCTAAATCAAATATAACAACATAGGATGAATAATTCTATTTTGGTACCTAATTCTTGCTTTAGCATAACTAAGCCTACACACATCTGCTATTCACAAATGAAAATATAGAAAATGATTATAAATGAGTGAGGAAATCAAGAAAAAACATGTGAGAAGAAATTCAAGTGAGAGAATTAATACAACATTGTCAATTTTCTTTTAAGATTAAAAGACATAGAAAGACATATATAGTAAAGAGAGAAACATACTACAGAAAAAAAATTTACTCTCTGAGAAAGAATAGAAAAAGTATTTCTAAGGCCCAACCTTACAAATCTAAGCAAATATTGGAAATAATTGCCTTATCTCATTTTTTTCATATTTTTTTTCACGTATCAAAGAAATCAGAAGATGTGAAAATATTTTGGGTTGACTAGTAGTCAGTGATTCTGAAATATCTCTAAACACTGGTTCTTAATTAAAATGGGGGAAAAAAAACTTATGAGGATGTCCTGTTAATGGAGCTACTAATTGAGAAAAGAGTATAAGAGAAATAGGAACTTTCAGGGTATATGGAGAAGTTCAAAGTACATGACCTCAAAGTTAAGGATGTGCAAGGATAAGAATGCTTTCAACATATTTAAAAACTGAGGTTGGAGATGAGGTAGTTCTGTGAATAGCAGGTTGAAATGTAAGTAATTTAGAGCTTGGCTGGTGCAAAGGGAGAGAGAGAAAAAACGACAGATTGAATGTGGCAGCCTGCTTATATTACGGAAATAGAACAAACAAACAGAAGAAACAGGAAAGAATTCATCCTAGTAAAAATAGGTGGAAACGCAATAGAGAGTTTTAGAGCATGGTGTCACCAAAATGACCTTGTGGAAAGATCTTAGGTCTCATGCAAATTCAGAGGGCCTGGTTTTGAAGTCTCAGGCCCAAACTGAAATAGCTGAGTGACCATGTGCATGCATGAGTGCTAAGTCAACGGGCAAGTTATTTATGGTTGAGGGTCATTCAGTGATATACACTTCAGCTTGCATTGATTCATTTCTGAGCCAGGCACAACCAAGACAGGGAGTAGCATGGTACGAGTGAGGTCCGACTTTGCCCTCAGCTTCTAGTGGTGGTGGTTTAGTTGCTAAGTCATGTCTGACTCTTACGTCCCTGTGGACTGTAGCCTGCCAGGCTCCTCTGTCCACGGAATTTCCCAGGCGAAAATACTGGAATGGGTTGCCAGATTCTAGAGGAATAGGCTAATGTGACAAGGGTTTTCTGGTTCAGAACAGAAAAATATGTTGACTAACACACTGTGAGTCTTCAAAAGAGAAATGCTTAATTATCCCATTGGAGAGCATTGGGAAAATGATGTTTTAAACTGCCTTAAAATACAGCATAAGCAAAGGCTGAAAAGGAACAAAGTGCGTAGTTTTTCCATGGGCTCATGAGCAGAATGACTTCAACTGCGGTGCGGGTTGTGGTGCAGATGAGTCTGGAAAGTTGTCAGAGGTCGGGCCTTGCAAGAACTGTCATGTTTCATTCTTTTGGCAACTGATTGCAACTACAAATTTTTTACAACATGTGTAATCTGATCTAACCATTAATCTCAAAAACATTTTTCAAAATTGGCGATTTCAACAGCTAAATGTGTATCTCTCGCTATTTCACTTTCACTTTTCACTTTCATGCACTGGAGAAGGAAATGGCAACCCACTCCAGTGTTTTTGCCTGGAGAATCCCAGGGACGGGGGAGCCTGGTGGGCTGCCTTCTATGGGGTCGCACAGAATTGGACATGACTGAAGCGACTTAGCAGCAGCAGCAGCTATTTCAAAGGCCGTTTGTTAATTGTTCAGTTCAGTTCAGTCGCTCAGTCGTGTCCGACTCTTTGCGACACCATGAATTGCAGCACGCCAGGCCTCCCTGTTCATCACCAACTCCTGGAATTCATTCAGACTCACGCCCATCGAGTCAGTGATGCCATCCAGCCATCTCATCCTCTGTTGCCATTTGAAAATTGAATAGTAATAGAGCACATTGTTTAAGGACAAACACCAGGGTTAGACAATTGGGTTCACACCTCATATCTGTCACTTACTAGCTGTAGGAATTGGGTGTGTTACTGAATCCTTCTGTGCCTCAGTTTCTTCACCTATGAAATACGTGTGGATGGCAATCATTCCACACCCATAGGCTGTGTGAAAGGAAAGACAGTGACCATCACAGTGACCATCTTTTTCTCTTATGAAAGAGAAAAAGAATAATGAGGATCACGTGCAAGTGAAAAAACTCACTGGGACTAATCAATAAATCCAGTAAAGTTGAATGATTTAAAATCAACATAGAAGTTGTATTTCATACACCAAAAATAAAATATAAAAAGAATTTTTAAAAATCTCATTCACAAAAGCTTCAAAAATAATAAAATACTTAGGGACAAGTTTAACTAAGAAACTGAAAGATTTGTACAATGAAAACCAGAAGACATTAGTGAAAGAAATAAAAGAAGACATGCACAAATGGAAAGATATCCCTTTTATGAATTGGAAGAAGTAATATTGTTAAAATGTTCATCTAACCAAAGCCATTTCTAGATTCAGTGCAATTCCTGTCAAAATCCAAATATTTTTCACAGAAATAGAAAAAAATCCTAAAATGTATATGGAACCACAGAAGACTTTGATTAACCAAAATAATTCTGAGAAAGAAGAATAAAGTCAGAGGTGTCACTTTTCCTGATTACAAAGTACAGTGTTATGGCAGTTAAAGTAGTACAATACTGGCATAAAAATAGACATATAGATCATGGAGCAGAATAAAAGGCCCAGAAATAATAAATAATAAATAAATAAATAATATATAAANCCCTTTTCCTCCTGCCCCCAATCCCTCCCAGCATCAGAGTCTTTTCCAATGAGTCAGCTCTTCGCATGAGGTGGCCAAAGTACTGGAGTTTCAGCTTTAGCATCATTCCTTCCAAAGAAATCCCAGGGCTGATCTCCTTCAGAATGGACTGGCTGGATCTCCTTGCAGTCCAAGGGACTCTCAAGAGTCTTCTCCAACACCACAGTTCAAAAGCATCAATTCTTCGGCACTCAGCCTTCTTCACAGTTCAACTCTCACATCCATACATGACCACTGGAAAAACCATAGCCTTGACTAGACGGACCTTAGTCAGCAAAGTAATGTCTCTGCTTTTGAATATGCTATCTAGGTTGGTCATAACTTTTCTTCCAAGGAGTAAGCGTCTTTTAATTTCATGGCTGTAATCACCATCTGCAAGCCCCCCAAAATAAAGTCTGACACTGTTTCCCTAAGTAACCACTAATGTTCCTTAGTCTCTATGGATCTGTCTCTCCTGGATATTTCATATAAATAACAAATTTTATTTTTAATTGGAACATGCTCAATTCTCAGCAGCATAATGCCAGTTATGGACATGATTTTAAACTGTGCTTAAAGTTAGCTTAAAGACATTAAGAGTACAGCTTCAACAAGGAGGAGATTGAAGGATATTATGTACCATGTAAGAGAGATTGGTATGAATACATTTGCATGTATACTGTATACTGTCCTCCTTTAGAATTTGATGAGTAAAATCAGTGACATTTTGTCGTTAGAGAATATCATGCAGCTATGATACTATTCCCCATTCATAGGGGATGAAGAATTGATCTGTATATTTTCAATGCGGGAGGTGCTGGTACTTTGACAGAGTTCTATTACAGTGACAGTATTCTTATTATGCCAAATGTCTAATGTACATCTAATGATTGTATTATACACAGAAAGCTGCTATGCACTGATTACCAACTGCTGTTTATAAGCTTTTGAATGCATTTTTGTAATGCTGAAAAAAGATGGAAAAAGTCACAAATAGGGAGAAAATGGAAAAGAAAGTGATCCATAAACAATGGGGCTTCATATAGCTCCATGAGGCTGCATCAAGACTCATGATGTCTGAGACTTTCTGACAAGTTTTAAGAGCGTGATAAATGTCTAGGTGTGATAGCAATAAAGCAAATAGTAGCCTCCAGTTTAACACGCACATGGGTGTCAAGGATATGGTAACACTTGATATCATGAGGCCTCCTGGCAACTGCCGAGCCCACTACACCCCAACCCTAAATCATCAGTCAATCTAATCAATCAGAGATCAATTTTTCCTGTGGGAAAACTGCTTATTTCCATGTTTAGGGTTACTTTCTGTGTTTCCACAGAAATGATAAATATGATCCAATTATATTTCCAAATGTTTGAGAGGTTCAGTGGAGAGGAAAAACGAAGGACTTGGTTCCTTTGGGCAGGGTTGTATTGCGCTTAGTCACTCCGTCATGTCCAGCTCCCTGGGACCACATGGACTGTAGCCCGCCAGGCTCCTCTGTCCATGGGATTTTCTAGGCAAGAATACCAGAGTGGGTTGCCATGCCCTTCTCTTGAGCAGGCTAGGTGTTACCAGTGCTGCAAATTGAGCCATCATGCTAGAGAATCAGGAAGCACAGGGTATTCCCAAACGGGACTAGATCTGGAAACTCGACTGTGTCCTTTCCGCGTGGTGTTAGAAGGCAATCATTTTAGGAGAAAAGTGAAAGAGTAGTGAGAAGAGAGAACCATCTTCCCCGCAGCGTGACGAACAAAAGAACCAAGACATGAGAGTGGGGGAAGAGTTTAAGACACCGAAATTAGTGCAGCTTGACTAAAGCAGACGTTGCAGGGAGGAAATGGCAAAAATTGAGGCTGAAGTGGCAGATAGGGCCAGTAAGCAATTTGAGGACGTTGGGGAACTATCGGAAGATTCTGAGTAAAGGAGTGGACTGACGAGGTTTGGACTCATAAAGTCCACTTTGGAGATAGGGTGGTGGACAGTGTGGAGGTGAGTGAAGCTGGAGGCAAGGAGCCCAGGTGAGAAATTATGTAGAGATTCCTCAAGAGGGGTGATCATGCTTGCACTACCACAGTGGTGGTACTGAGGGAAGAGATATTGACGTGATGAATCTATAGCACTTGAACCTACAAGGACTGAACAGATGCAGAGAGTCAGAGGAGAGGAGCCATGGATGATGCCCATTTTTCTGTTTTGGGCAATAAGGTAGCTGATGGTTCATTCAGGTAGAGGTCAGTAGCGGAGAATCTGGTTGGGGTTGTATCCAATTTGGACATATTACAGTATCAATGAAAGTGAAGTCGCTCAGTCGGTCTGACTCTTGTGACCCCATGGACTGTAGCCTACAAGGCTCCTCTGTCCATGGGATTCTCCAGGCAAGAATACTGGAGTGGGGTGCCATTTCCTTCTCCAGGGGACCTTCCCGACCCAGGGATCGAACCCAGGTCTCCAGCATTATAGGCAGACGCTTTTACCGCCTGAGCCACAGGGAAGTCGTATCAATGACCAGAAGGCAAATGCATAAACGTTATGAGTTTGAGGCTTAAGAAGAGAGATAAAGAGGTAAACATAGAGATAAATGAGATGAGACAAGACTACAGAGAAACAAAGACCTACAGAGGGTAAAAATGTCACAAAGATATTATTATTGGACCTGGATCACAGTCCAGGTTGTCTGACTCCCAGTATAGTGTTGGGGCTTCCAGACTGTGCTGGTGGTAAACAACCTGCCTCAGATGCAGACTCAATCCCTCTATCGGGAAGATCCTGGGGAGGAGGGCATGGCAACCCACTCCAGTATTCTTGCCCTTAGAATCCCATAGACAGGGAAGTCTGCTGGGCTCTGGTCCATGGGGTTGCAAAGAGTTGGGCAGGACTGAAGAGCCTTAGCATGCCTGCTCATAGTGGTCTTGCCTAAGAACCAACGTGGTAATTGAGAGCCCCAATTCAGGAAGCAGAGAGAGAGCAGTTTCAATCTCCGTTTTACATGCAACCTTGCTGCATATAAACCAAACGATATCAAGCAAGTGGCCTAGTCTCTATTTTCTCAAGTTATGATAAAGTAAAAGTGAAAGTCACTCAGTTTGTCCGACTCTTTACAACCCACCAGGCTTCTCCATCTGTGGAATTCTCCAGGCCAGAATAGTTGAGTGGGTAGCTGTTCCCTTTTCCAGGAGATCTTCCCAACCCAGGGATCAAACCCAGGTCTCCAAGATTACAGGTGGATTTTTTTTACCATCTCAGCCACCGTGAAAGCCCACGTTATGATAAGGAGATAATAATAATATCAGCCACAAGAGTGCTGGAGATGAAAAGCGCTAAAGCATCTCAGTCTTTGGCTTATAGCAGAGAATCAACTGGTAATGTTACTATCATGTTCAATAAATAGAAGGAATAAATCAGAATTCTGTATAAAAACAATAGGGTCCATATTTGAAGGGCAGAGTGCCAACAGCATGGCAGTACTATTTGATATATTTGGGGGAAGAATGAGCCCATCCAGAAAGAAGGTGATAAATATGCTAAATTCATACAATATGTGTTCAGTGATAAATATTCTAAGCATGCACTTCAATAATTCTCTCATCAGAGCAGCCTTGTTCCCCCCCACCATCAGCAGATACTGATAATTAATCAACTGAAATGAATCTTTACAGAATAAACAAATCTGTTATACATGAATGATGATTATGTCTCTCTCAGTTGTGATGGCTTTTCATAACTTATTCATGCTAATGTTATGAAGAGTTTTCCCTTAGGGAACAAAAATCTTCTTTGGGGGGAGACCTCTTTTTAGACTGTTTCTGGTGATCAGTGACATTTCAGCCATATTCAAAGGGAAGTAGCTAAGTGTAAGGAGTCTATGGGAGTTCTGCGGTGTCAGCCCACTCTTCTCTCCAGGAGGGAGAGAGCGGGCCCCTTAGTCTGTTTCACAGACACTTATACTGCTGATGGCAGAGCTGGGATGGTCTGTCCTGACTGCATTCATGGAAGTGGACTGACAGCTAGTGTATCCAGATGCAAACAGATGACTCTGATGGGAAATCTCTGCACAGGCTGCAAAGGAATTGACTTCTGTGGCTAAGGAACATGGAAAGAAAGTAGACAGTGCCAGACAAAAAGAGACCTTGGCTTGGTCCTGCAGAAAATAACAGCTCCATGAATAAAATGCACACGTACGCTCTATTAATAGACTCCAACTCCATCTTCATGATTATGTTAAAGAAAATTCTCCACGAGTCTCTTGCATTTTTGCATATCTTAAGAGCTGAGGCTCTGATGGCCTTGCTCCAAACGATCTTATCAGGATGCTGTATAACACAGGGACTTAGAAGCTTTGGGACACAGAACAGCATGCCTCGTGTCCCTTATACCAGAGTCAGGTTCCCTAACTAGGGTTCCTCTTCTGTAATGCAACCCACTGCTTGTGCAGGTGTCACGTGGCCTCTTTGTGTCGCCCTGTGGGAGTCTGGGCTTAGGGGGAACCAAAGCTGACATTCTGGCTGTTGCTCTTCTGGGAGTCCTAGACTGTTGTCTCCAATCCAGGAGTCTCGTGTCTCCTGCGAGCATCCGTGAAACTTGTTAGCTTGCAGGTAGACTAGCATCTTAGGCCCTTTATAGCACTTAACACTAGGTTTCAACATGTCTAATATTTCATATGAGTCATTTTCAGTTTTAATGTACCTTAAAATTTTGCCTTTGTGGTTCCATTCCTTCTAAAATGAGATTTAGCAAACAGAGAACTGATCTGCAGTCAGTAGAAAGGAAAGATATTTCTGAAAGAGGTGTGGAAAGCCAAATAATAGTCAAAGTGTGTTCTAAATCATTCACAGCATAGAACATTAGAGATACTTGCCTATATTGTCTCTGACCAAAAAAAAAAAAAAAACCCCAAATCACCAGTGAATGAAAAAAGTAATATTTTTCTAAAGAGTCAGCCATAAAATTTCAGAGTAGGAAAAGACCTTAAAGAGCTTGATTCACTGATTCTCTCCATTAAAAAGAGAAATAAAGACTAACTCTCATTTTCTTCATTTGCATTCTCCATAGTGACTTTCACAAATGTCTTCAGTTTTCCTTAGAAACGTAGAACAAATCTGATGTACAAAGGTATTCATCACATTTTACTTATGATAGGTAAAAATGATAAATGAGTTTAAACACCCACCCATTAGAGAATGGTTGATATATGGGTAAATTCTTAGGATGCGATATCAGGGAAACATTAATAATTATGTTTCTCAAGATTATTTAATAACAGGGTAAAGTTTTTATGCATATCATTTCTTTTTTTTAATTGGAGGATAATTGCTTTACCGTGCTGGGTTGGTGTCTGCTGTACAACCACTTGAGTCAGCTGCCAGTATAGATATATCTCCCCATCTTGAGGACCCCCTCACCGTGCCCCCCGCTAGGTCCTCACAGAGCTTCTGAGCTGAGCTCCCTGTGCCATACAGCTCCTTCCCACAAGCTATCTATGTTACACGTGGTAGTGTATACAAGTTGTTAAGTGAGACAGTAAGATATACAAATTGTGTTATCCCAGTAATGTAATGCATCATTATAACACACACTCATGCATGCAAAAAAAAATAACTGGAAGAAAATTACTTTCAAATATTAAAACTTTCAAAATTACTTTCAAATAGTTAAAACTGGGTTAGGGGAATATGGATGATATTTTTTCTTTGTTGTCTTTTATGTCATCAAAAACCCCTTATAGTCTAATCAGATGTTTTTAAAAATTTCCCTTAGAGAGTAAAATCAAAATCTTATTCCTAGATAACTAACTTACACTAAAGTTCAGTCTTTGTGTCATCCACCACCAAGCTCACTTTAGCCTTTTCATTATAACACACACTCATGCATGCAAAAAAAAATAACTGGAAGAAAATTACTTTCAAATATTAAAACTTTCAAAATTACTTTCAAATAGTTAAAACTGGGTTAGGGGAATATGGATGATATTTTTTCTTTGTTGTCTTTTATGTCATCAAAAACCCCTTATAGTCTAATCAGATGTTTTTAAAAATTTCCCTTAGAGAGTAAAATCAAAATCTTATTCCTAGATAACTAACTTACACTAAAGTTCAGTCTTTGTGTCATCCACCACCAAGCTCACTTTAGCCTTTCTCCTTTCCATCTGTAACTCTCTTCACAGTGTGAAGTGCACTGTCCAGCGAAGTTTTGAGGGATGCGGTCTAGTGGGGTTGCTGCTGCTGCTGCTGCTGCTAAGTCGCTTTAGTCGTGTCCAACTCTGTGCGACCCCATAGACGGCAGCCAACCAGGCTCCCCCGTCCCTGGGATTCTCCAGGCAAGAACACTGGAGTGGGTTGCCGTTTCCTTCTCCAATGCATGAAAGTGAAAAGTGAAAGGGAAGTCGCTCAGTCGTGTCCCACTCTTCGCGACCCCATGGACTGAAGCCCACCCGGCTGCTCTGCCCATGGGATTTTCCAGACAGGAGTACTGGAGTGGGGTGCCATTGCCTCCTCCACTAGTGGGGTTAACACCAACTAACTGATTTCTTGGCCTCCCACTTCACCTTGCCCCTCACCCAATTCAACAGACCCCATCTTCATATCAAGTCACATGTACGGAAAATCCCTAGAATTTCTACCCCCAGGAACTCCAGCCTGGACCTTGGTATTGCCAGATTTTTCCAAGCTTGTTGCCTAATGGTGCAAATCAGTGTAAACTGGAGATACACTAGGCAAAATGTCTTTGTGGCTCACTCCCTTCTCCTCCATCAGTCTTTGCTGCTTCAACTCCTCCACCTTCTGTCTCTCTCTGCACACACACATAAGTCTAGCTCTAGAAAAGCACTATTCAGGAGCAATATAACACAAGCCCCTAATTAAAATTTTTCTATTAGCCACATTAAAAATATTAAAAGGAACATATGAAATGAATTTTAAGAATATATTTTATTTAACCCAACATGTCTAAATCATCGCTATTTCAACATGTCATAAATTAAAAAATTATTTATTGAGACATTTTACATATACTTTTCCATACTAAAATCTCTGTGATCCAACGTGCTTTTTATCTTTTCAGCACATCTCAGTTCACACCGGCCACCTCTCAAGTGCCCAGTAGCTGTGCGGAGCTTGTGGTTTTAGTATCAGACAGCAGAGGTCTGGAGAGATCTTGTCCCTCTACAGCTTCTGTCCCATGTCCCTTGGCCTGGGGCTTCCAAAAATGTAAATGCCTGGTGGTGGCTCTGGGGACTCCTCTAGGACAGCTGACTACATTTTGCCAGGGGCTTTAGAGGAACTTTCCTGTCACAGGCCGTGGGGGATCAGGGCCTTTTGTGGTTCTGCCACCCAGGGTAGGCACTCATTTACCTGACCGGTGAATCTTGCCTGGGTGGGGAATGACCCAAGTGGAGGTGGATTCCCATATTAAAGGACACTCACAGTGTGAATACAGAGGTCATCACTATCCTTAATCCACCCCTCCGATCATCACCGAAGTGAATACCTTCCTCTTCTTCTGTCTTAGTCTGAGATTGACTATCTGCTGTCTGTCTGTCTAAATGAATCGGGACAAGCATGTTAGCGCTTGAATGAGCCTCTTCAAAATCAAGTGTGCCGATTTCATTGGTGAAGCAATGAATCCTGGAGAGGACAAGTGGCTTGCTCACAGTGACATGGCTGCTAAGTGGCAGAGTTGGGTTGGGATTACGATCCAGACCTCCTGACCCTCATTCCATTATGTCAGGCCTCCGAGCACTGATTTTGGAGGTGTTGATGGAGCTCACGTGTCAGGTCACTTACTAGGAGAAAGTTCCGGGATTTGCCCCGGAACTACAGGCCAATAGCCTGCCCCAGCTCAGTCCAGCCTCCCTTTTCTAGTTCACCTCTTCACACCACAGGTAAGAGACAAACAGTTACTCACTGGTCTGTGTGCTAAATCACTCAGTCGTGTCCAGCTCTTTGCAGCCCCATGGACTGTAGCCTGCCAGGCGCCTCTGTCTGTGGGAATTCTGCAGGAAAGAATACTGGAGTGGGCTGCCATGCCCTCCTCCAGGGGATCTTCCCAACCCAGGGATCGAACCCATGTCTCTTACATCTCCTACATTGGCAGGCAGGTCCAGTGCTATCTGTGTAGCTTAATTACTCCCTGTGATAGGTGCCAAAAGGGCCAGAAACAGGATGCAGAGACTACAGGGAGGTTCCCGCTTCAGATGGGAGGTCAGGGTAGGACCCAGGGACCTGACGGGGGAGAAAGAGGATCTGGGAAAAGGGCTGGCAGAGCTCCAGGCAGAAGGAACAGCCAGCGGGGAGGCCCCAGGGCAAGACACGCTTAGCCTGTGGAGGAAGGAAGGGATGGGACCTGAGGGGCAGCAGGGGCCGTATTACTCCGAGTCTTACAGAGAAAACCTAGACATTCGGTTAGAGTTTGATTCTTCTGCCTCTTTTGATATATGATGAGCTTCATTTTAATTTTAAATGTTGCCATTTAAAGATCTTCTTCACTGCATTACGACCTTAACAGAATTAGGTCTGCCACTCACAAGAGTCCGTAGGGGTTGAATGGGAGGACTTCTCTTTCTAACAGCGTTATCGCTAATGGATTCAGGCAGTCGTGGCAGGAAGGAAGATGATAAAGCACCGCAAAGGCTGCTGGTCCTGGGGCTGGGCTTGTGTGTCCAACTGACAAACAAGTTCAGACATGAAAGAGCTGGTCCAGTCTCTTCAAGTCAGAAACAAACACCAACAGATTGTTCTTAAATACTCAAGTGCTTTCATGGTCTCTGCCTCACTAGAGTTTCAGTCTCCAGCTTTGAGGGTAGATCTTCCAATCTTTGTAGATTGATTGACCTTCCTTACTTCCCCCACATCTATACTTCCCTGCCTTTGGAAGATTCTGAGACAATAAGCCTAGGTATAAATCATCTTCCTTTGGGTGATAGGATGCTCTTAAAAGGAACAGCACAAGAATAGAATCATAGACTACCACAGCTAGAAGGAATCTCACAGGACAGCTGCTTCGACTCTCTCATTCTATTATTATTATTTGTAACATATTCTTATTTGCCATTTGTATACATTCAATTAAATATCATGGCAACCTTGCAAAATGGGTTTTTTTTCCTCTCTCTCTCTCTTTTACAGATCAAGAGACAGAGGCTCAGAGAGGTTGATAACTGACCAAGTGTTACAGAGCCTTAAATGGCAGAGCTGAGATTCAAATAGTCTGTCTGATTTCCCTGGTGGCTCAGTTAGTAAAGAATCTGCCTACGGTGTAGAAGACCTGAGTTCGATCCTGGTTCAAGAAGATTCCCTGGAGAAGGGAATGGTAACCCGCTGCAGTATTCCTGCCAGGGGAATCCCATGAACAGAGGAGACCCGTGGGCTATAGTCCACTGGGTTGCAAAGAGTCAAAGATAACTGAGCGATTAACACTCACTCACTCATGCTAGCTGAAGCTAGTTAGACAGACAGGATGATGAGGAAATAATAAGAGCCAGTGGTAGAATATATTGGGTTGGCCAAAAGTTTCATTTGGGTTTTTTCCTGATGTCCAAGTGAACTTTTGGACCAACCCAATACACGCTTCAGCTTTTCTCCATTTGTGATTAGCTGTAAGGAAGAGTATAACAGAGAAATAACATCTGTGTAGAATTTTGTTGTTATTGATTTGTTGTTGTTTTTATAAAAACATAGGTCTCATTAAACCAGTTTTGGTAAGATTGTCTTACTGAGCATCAGATTTCTTTCAAAAATTGTAGAATTCTTTTTTAAATTTAAATTTATTTATTTTAATTGGAGGCTAAGTACTTTACAATATTGTATTGGTTTTGCCATACATCAACATGAATCCACCACAGGTGTACACGTGTTCCCCATCCTGAACCCCCCACCTTCCTCCCTCCCCGTACCATCCCTCTGGGTCATCCCAGTGCACCAGCCCCAAGCATCCTGTATCCTGTATCGAACCTGGACTGGCGATTCGTTTCTTATATGATATTATACATGTTTCAATGCCATTCTCCCAAATCATCCCACCCTCGCCCTCTCCCACAGAGTCCAAAAGACTGTTCTATACATCTGTGTCTCTTTTGCTGTCTCACATACAGGGTTATCATTACCATCTTTCTAAATTCCATATATATGCGTTAGTATACTGTATTGGTGTTTTTCTTTCTGGCTTACTTCACTCTGTATACAATCAGCTCCAGTTTCATCCATCTCATTAGAATTGATTCAAATGTATTCTTTTAAATGGCTGAGTAATACTCCATTGTGTATATGTACCACAGCGTTCTTATCCATCCATCTGCTGATGGACATCTAGGTTGCTTCCATGTCCTGGCTATTATAAACAGTGCTGTGGTGAACATTGGGGTACATATGTCTCTTTCAGTCCTCAGTGTGTATGCCCAGCAGTGGGATGAAAAGATGCTCAGCATCACTCATTATCAGAAAAAGTGTGGAATTCTTGATAGTTCGGGGACTTCTTGCGAAAGAAACTGCTGCGCTAGAAGCAATGCCACAGGTGGCCAGGCCCGAGAGCTCACTGTATGAATCTCTAGCTGCTGCTCCTCCCTGCTGGTCAGACGCTGAGGGGCTGGCGCATCTGCCCCTGCTGATATGTCCACCTGAGTATTCAGGGCCGCGTTCGTTGCTCAGGTGGTAAAAGAATCTTCCTGCAATGCAGGAGACCTGGGTTCGATTCCTGGGTCAGGAAGATCCCCTGGAGAAGGGAATGGCAACCCACTCCAGTATTCTTGCCTGGAGAATCCCCATGGACAGATGAGCCTGGCGGGCTACAGTCCATGGGGTCACAAGGAGCTGGACATGACGACTTTTCACACTTTTCGCTTTCCTGAGTATACTGAGGGGCCAGGGCAGCCTACGCTTGATTTGCCACTACTTTGAGTGGTTCGCTGGGCACAGGGGACCTCAGGCAGACTCATGAACAGAGGCTTGGATTTGATGCAAGACCCTGAGGCTTTCTGCCTCTGGGCTGTTGAAACTGGGCTCAATCTCTTTAAGGACTTTTGATGTAATTCCCCCCAGCTGTCAGTTTTGCTTTACTGGGATTGCAAGGACTATGGTGATAGGTACCAAATAGTCTACTCTAAGATCTCTTGTTTCTATAGATTTGCTTTACCAGTTAGAGCATTTTCAGAACAAGGTGTGTTAGGCAGAATAAGAGCTCCCCAAAGATGTTCACAAATCTGTACCCAGAACCCGTGAATATGTTACATTCCATGCCAAAAGAGACTTAAGGTAGCAGGTGGAATTAAAGCTACTAATCACTATGGGCTAAATTGTCTCTCCCGCAAAAGTCACATGTTGAACTACCAATCCTCAGTGCCTCTGAATGTGGCTGAATTTGGGAATATGGTATTCAAATCGGTAATTAACTTGGGTGAGATAATTATGGTGGGCCCGAATCCAATATGACTGGTGTCTTCGTAAGAAAAGAAGATTTGGGGGAGGGAGGCGGCAGGGAGGTTCAAGAGGGAGGGGACATATGTATGCCTATGGCTGATTCATGTTGATGTATGGCAGAAATCATCACAATACTGTAAAGCAATTATCCTTCAATTAAAAATAAATAAAACACATTAAAAGGAAAAAACCCCAGAGATTAGGACACGGATATGCACAGGGAAGGCCATGTGAACACACAGGCAGAAGACGGCCATCTATGACTAAGGAGAGAGGCCTCAGAAGAAACGAACCCTGCTGATTCCTTGATCTCAGACTTTTAGCCCCTGAAACTGTGAGAAAATAAGATGTTGTTTAAGCCACCCAATCTGTGGTGCTTTGGTATGGCAACCTTAACAGACTAATCAATTGAGCATCACTGTCCATCAGGGTAATCACTGGGAGTTTACGCCAGATCATCTGGGTGAACCTGGTGTAATTATGTGTGCTAAGTTGCTGAGTCGTGTCCGATTCTTTGCGACCCCATGGACTGTAGCCCACCAGACTCCTCTGTCCATGGGATTCTCCAGGCAAGAACCCTGGAGTAGGTTGCCATGCCCTCCTCCAAGGTGTCTTCCCAACCCAGGGGCAGAACCCCCATCTCTTAGGTCTCCTGCATTGGCAGGCAGGTTCTTTACCACTGTCGCCACCTGGGAGGCCCGGTGTGATCATAAGGGTCCTTAAATGTAAAAGAGCAAAGAAGAGGAGATCAGAGTGATGTGATAGGAGAAGAGTTGGACTTGCTGTTGCTGGCTTTGAAGATGGAGAAGAAGGGTCATGAACCTGACTTCTAGAAGCTGTAACAGTAAGGAAGTGGGTTCTCTCTGAGCCTCCAGAGAGCAACCCAGCCCTGCTGGTTCCTTGATTTTACCCATTTTAGACTTCTGAACTGTAGAGCTGCAAGATAATAAATTTATGTTGTTATGGACCTAAAATATTTTTTTTTATTGAGTTTTATTTACTTATTGGAAAAGACCCTGATGCTTGGGAAGGTTGAAGGCAGGAGGAGAAGGGGATGACAGAGGATAATATGGTTGGATGGCATCCCCAACTCAATGGACATGAGTTTGAGCAAACTCCGGGATATGGTGAGGGACAGATGGTGAGGGAAGCCTGGTGTCCTGCAGTACGTGGAGTCCCAAAGAGCCAGACATGACTTAGGACTGAACAACAACAGCAACATCTGGGTGGAGACTTTAGTTCCTGCAGAAGAACTCAAAGATACTATTATGTATATTCTTTCAGGGCTTCCCTGGTGGCTCAGACAGTAAAGCCTCTGTCTGCAGTGCAGGAGACCTAGGTTCAATCCCTGGGTTGGGAAGATCCCCTGGAGAAGGAAATGGCACCCCACTCCAGTATTCTTGCCTGGAAAATCCCATGGATGGCGGAGCCTGGTAGGCTACTGTCCATGGGGTCACAAAGAGTCAGACACGACTGAACAACTTCACTTCGCTTCGCTTCAGGAGGAACCAGGATTCTGCTCCAAGCCTGTCCTGTTGTTGGCTGGCTGTTCCTCCATTCTTTCTTCATTCCCTCCCTTCCCTGATTAGCAACTGTTTAAATCTGCCCTTTGGAACTCAGGGAAGGTTGAGGAGGCTGAATAAAGCCTATTTCTTATGAACGAGAAATGGGGGACACAGAAAGGCTTTGTGTCCAGGAGGGCCCCACAGGTGTTGCAGCAAGGGGCTACCCTTTCCAGGGCCCGAAAGGGGGTTCTTGTCTAACACTCAGAAGTGAATTGTCTGAGGACCCCCATGTGCTGACAAAGCAAGAGAATTTATTAGGAAGGGGCCACCATGTGGAGAGCAGGAGGGTAAGGGAACCCTAGGAAGACTAATCTGCCACGGGGCTTGCAGTCTTGCATTTTAGGGTGATGGGATTAGTTTCCAGGTTGCCTTTGGCCAATCACTCTGTCTCACGGTGCTTCCTGTAGGCGCACGCATTGCTCAGCCAAGATGGATGCCAGTAAGGAGGATTCTGGGAGGTGGTAGGACACGTGGCGTCTCCTTTTAACCCTTTCTGAACTCTTCCTGTGGTGGTGGCTTGTTAGTTCCACGTTCCTTACCAGGACCTCCTGTCATAAAGTAATTCATGCAAATGGTTACTATGGGGCTTGGCTAGTGCGGGTGGTTTCAGCCAGGATGTTTCCCCTAACAGAGGGTCCTGTTTGGTGTCAATACACCAAAATTTCAAGCCTGGTCTGTGTAACACAATAAAGTATAAGGCATGAGACTTCCTTCAGTATGGTGTGAACATCTGCTGTACTCATTCCATTAGAACTGTCTGTACGCATATAGTTGGATCTCCAAAATATTCCTACTGTTTAATTACTTGCCTTCTTTTCAGTGTTGTAAAGGAATTGGGGACATTATTCTTGTGAAATGGTGGCTGGAGTAAAGTATTGGGAAGTGCAAATGCTCTGGTCTAGTATCTTCACATAGGAAATTCAGAATATGCCCTACAATTGTGCTGCTGCTGCTGCTAAGTCACTTCAGTCGTGTCCGACTCTGTGTAACCCCATAGACGGCATCCCACCAGGCTCCCCCATCCCTGGGATTCTCCAGGCAAGAATACTGGAATGGGTTGCCATTTCCTTCTCCAATGCATGAAAGAGATGAGTGAAAGTGAAGNAAGTCACTTCAGTCGTGTCCGACTCTGTGTAACCCCATAGACGGCAGCCCACCAGGCTCCCCCATCCCTGGGATTCTCCAGGCAAGAATACTGGAATGGGTTGCCATTTCCTTCTCCAATGCAAGAAAGAGAAAAGTGAAAGTGAAGTCGCTCAGTCTGTCCAACTGTTAGCGACCCCATGGACTGCAGCCCACCAGGCTACTCCGTCCATTGGATTTTCCAGGCAAGAGTACTGGGGTGGGGTGCCATTGCCTTCCCCGGCCCTACAATTGTGGACAAAACCAAATCATCAAAATGCCTTAAACTCCTACTCATTGCTTCTGTGGGATAACCTTCTTCAATTTTTATTGGTCTTGGTGCCCCAGGCATACGAGTTTCTATTTCCAATGCATGCATTAAACAAATATGTGAGTGCCTTGTATAATGCAAACTGTTATAATATCCTGGATATGAACTAATTGAGATGCAATCCCTGTTTTCATCCCAATATGGGGAGGCAGACAGTAAACTAAGAAATATATGGCCAGGTGATAAGGGATAGATAGGATGAAATGCTAACAGCAGGTGAGTGGAGGTGGCAGGCATCTCTGATATGGTAACATTCAACAAAGACTTGAATGACAGGTCTGTGAGCTCACTAAAGTCCCAGGACTGTGTCTTTTTCACTTTTGTTTCTGTGCCAGGGTAAAGTCCTTATAGTGTAGGGCAGAGAAACTGTTTAACACTACATTGTGACTGTGTTGGCAGAGGCAGCGATGGTCAGCGTGCATCCCAGGGAGGTATGAATGATGTATATTACCCCATGGATGCTGGTCAGTGATAGCCATGTGCTCAATCTTACTGAAGAGTTCATTGTGCTCTTGGGACATGAAGCAGTCATATTACTCTTCAAGCTGAGAGCTTTTGAGGGTACTATGTGCCATCTGTCCCCCCAATCTCAATTGAAGATGCTTTATCAATAAACCTTCGAGGCTAGAGACTTGACTTGAAATTGGACATGTGTATTCACCCCCAAATTTGCAGTGGCTGCATCAGATTTTAGAGGCTTTCTTCACAAAGTTCTGTGTACCTTGAGTACTTGTGAATCTAATTATTTATCACAAAATTGGGGTATTTGGCTATCTGACCAGGACACTATGATTAATTATCTTGTAAAGTTAATACCTGTTATTCCTTTTTCCCAGCAGACCCCTGGTAGTTGCTAGTATGGCCCCTTATTCCATTCTGGGGTAAATTTCAATGCTTACAACTTTGTATTTGGTGAAACTGAGGTCCCCCTGGGTTCTGCCGAGGTGGGGGCAGGTGTCCCCAGGCTTGTATACTTGCTCTTCTCTCAAAGCCTAGTTGGTCAAGGCCTTACTTTCAGAGCCTAGGATCTCAAAACTTGGGGATGTGTTTGCAAGCACACTTACTCAAGGTGTCCTGTCTCCTCATCCTTACTCTCTTCCTCCCTCCCCTACCTTCCCTCTAACTCTAAAAATGTTGACACAGCTTTTCTCCTTTGGATCTACTAAGAAGCTAGATCATGTTCATTTCCTAATTATCTTGTAAAGTTAATACCTGTTATTCCTTTTTCCCAGCAGACCCCTGGTAGTTGCTAGTATGGCCCCTTATTCCATTCTGGGGTAAATTTCAATGCTTACAACTTTGTATTTGGTGAAACTGAGGTCCCCCTGGGTTCTGCCGAGGTGGGGGCAGGTGTCCCCAGGCTTGTATACTTGCTCTTCTCTCAAAGCCTAGTTGGTCAAGGCCTTACTTTCAGAGCCTAGGATCTCAAAACTTGGGGATGTGTTTGCAAGCACACTTACTCAAGGTGTCCTGTCTCCTCATCCTTACTCTCTTCCTCCCTCCCCTACCTTCCCTCTAACTCTAAAAATGTTGACACAGCTTTTCTCCTTTGGATCTACTAAGAAGCTAGATCATGTTCATTTCCGACCTACCTTCTGCCCATGCTCGGGAAAGGCTTATCACGCTTGACTTGACACTTGGAAGGATCCCAAAGACAGATGACTGCAACAGAGGGATTCTCTGTCCTTGAGCTGGTGAGACTCAGCTGCAACCGCAGAACTTGGGAGCTCTTCATTTACCTATTTCATGGTGCTCCTGTCACTCTGTTGCATATGTTCTTTACCATCCCTAGCATTACTTTTGCAACAAGCCATCCACACAAAAGATCATTATTATAATTCTCAGTTATATGCCCAAACTTATCGGTAGATGAGGCACTTTGCAAGCATTCTCGCAGGATACCCTTTCCTGCAGTCTAATCTAGCAACATGCTCATAGGGGACAGTGGTGCCTTTTGTTTGCTTGTTTGTTTTAGTGGAGCTGGGGAAAACCAGATGGTTTAAAGGGCATGGTCACGGGGCATGTGCAAAGCACCGCCACTCTGAGGAAGGTGAAAGCTCAGAACAGGACACACTGCTCACTCTTCTGAACCCCAGGGCTTGAGCTCATGTTGTCAACCCTCGAGTTTCACCATGGTTTGGATTGGCCGCTTTCCCAACAGGCCATGTTGGCATCTGGTACAACATGTAGGTGGGTTTGGGCTCTTTATCTGTTTCCTTGGGCTCCCATAATAAAGTTCCACAAACTCGGGGGGCTTTAAACAACAGAGCTGTATTCTTTCTTGGTTCTGGAGGCTAGAAATCCCAAATTAAGGTCTTGGCAGTCTGGTTAGCATCTCTTCTTAGCTTCTGGTGGTGGCTGTTGCCCCTTGGTGTCCCCTGGCTTGCAGCTGCATCACTCTCATCACTGCCTTTACGTCACGTGGTTCCTCCTGGTGTGTTTCTGTGCCTTCTTAGAGCGATACCAGTCACGGTGGGGTAAGGGCCCACCGTACTCTAGTGTGACCTCATCTTTGCTAATTACATCTTCAGTTTCAAAATAAGTCATTTTCTGAGGTCACGGTGATTAGGACTGGAGGGAGACACAACCCATAACAGGGCCCCTTCAGTCAAAATTCAGCGCCGGCTACTTTTAAGTGGTAGGGAAGAGGGTGGTCTGGGGATAGGGACAAGAATGGCCGAATCATTTAACAGGAGGGCGGCTGTCAGGACAAGACGAAGCAGCAGGTGACCGGTCAGCTTACACTTCATCCTCTCAGATGACGTTTCCCATTGCTGACAGGTCTTGTGGAGGACAGGGAGCCTCCAACATTTCAGGGCTTGTGACAGTTTAATTTTTCAAAAGTCTCATATTTTCTAGAGGAGCTCTAGGAGGGAGAAAGCTTAAATGACTGAGTCTGACTCCAGCTGCAAGTGGAAATGCACTTTTATTCATATGTGGTTATATTTGCATCCAGAGTGTGGTCGGTTTGGTAGGTAGAGAACGGTTCCCCCAGACGTCTGCATTCGAACCTCTGGAGCCTATATCACCTTACATGGCAGAGACTTGTTTTGCAGACGCCACTGTGTTAAAGATATGGAGGCAGATTATCCTGGCTTATCTGCGTGGATCCCAAGTGCCACCTCAGTGTCCTTACGGCCTCCCCGGTGGCTCAGACGGTCAAGAATCTGTCTGCAGTGTGGGAGGCCTGGGTGTGATCCCTGGGCTGGGAAGATCCCCTGGAGGAGGGCATGGCAACCCACCCCACTATCTTGCCTGGGGACTCCCATGGATAGAGGAGCCTGGCGGGCTGCAGTCCATGGGGTCGCAGAGTCGGGGCTGCTGAGCAACTGAGTACAGCACAGCACATTGTCCTTATGAGCGGGGGGCAGAGGGAGATCACAGCAGAAGAGGAAATGTGAGGGAAGCGGAGCTCAGAGAGATGTTTGTGAGCTGGCTTTGAAGATGGAGGAAGGAGCCACGGGCCCCCTGGAAAAGGCAAAGAAACAGATACTCCCTTCAACCTTCTGGAGGGAACCCACCCCCTCCACCTTGGTTTAGCCCCTTAGGACTCATTCTGGAATTCTGACCTCCAGAATGGGAAGAGAATAAACTTGTTACTGTAAACCACCCAGTATGTGTTTGCTTTGTTAAAGCGGACATAAAAAAAAATTACATAGAGTATGAGTACTTGTATTTAAGTTAAAAAAAAAAATGACTCTCTACGTAAACACATAAAGACATCATTTCAAAGAATATAACAGTAATATGTGAACAGTGGCTAACTCTGATACAAGAAATACGCGTGGCTGTCATTACTATGATTTTCTGAATTTTCTGAGATTTCCAGAAAACATACATTTAAATTTTTTTAAAGTTCACTGTATTATAAAGAGAGACTTCAGTGATGCCCTTTAAAATAGTATACAGTATATGATGTGATCTTGGTTACATGAGGTTGTATCTTCTCTGCACATTTTAAAAACTCTTTACAGCAGCCGGGACCACCCCTGTGCATGAGATGTAAACTTGTCCCCTGCTATCCTTTTCGGTATCATTTCTCCTGGTTTTGCTTTTGTCTCTATTCTTTTTCTGTTGCCTATTGAACACGATTTGAGTTATTCTAGTCTTTGTTAAACCTCTTGAGAATCTCTTAAGCAATCACTCCCTTTTGAAATGTTTGTCTTTTACAGTATAATTTGTGTATTTCACATATACTCTCCTTACAGACAAGAGGCACACACTTCAAAACACTCCTGTATTTATTACTGACGTATTACCTGTTATCTCTGGTGTCTTTCCAACATCTACACCAGGGCCCAATGGGCAAGACAGGGTGACTTCCTTTCTCTCTTCTACCCCCACATATTATCAGTTGCCACACTAATTTTACCTCCTATTTTTTCCTCTAGCCCTATCCCATCTCTGGTTTCAAGTCCTCAGTCCATCTTATCTGAATATCCCAACAGTGTGGCCTTACCCCATCCTCCACACCTCAAGCAGGATCCATCGATGTTATAATCCTGGCCATGCCACCTCCCTTAAAGCCCTTTGGTTAAGGTGCACACCCTTCACCATGGCACCCAGCACCCTCCATGAATGGTCCCAACCTGCCTGTCCAGTCTCTTCTTCCACCAGTTCCACAGCTCCTTACCTTTTATGACCAATCACTTTCATAACTTGTTCTGTTTCCTCAGTAATTTCTGGGCCTCCTCTCCTTGTTTTCTCTGGCTGGAAAACCATCCCCCTCCACTTTACTGGGCTAATTCACAGCCACTTTAGTGCATTCAGCCTAGGCATCATCTCCTCTAAGAGATTTCCCTGTCTTCAGTGGTCCCATAGTCCTTGGGTAGAGGTTGCTGCCTTGACAGGTTATAGTTAAATGTTTATGTGCCAGCTTTCCCACTAGCCCTTAAGCTCTTTAAAGGCTGGGACCATTTCTCAAGTCATTTTGGTGTTCCTAGTACCTAACACAGTGCCTGGCAAGTAGTAGGCACTCAATCAGTGTTAATTAATGAAAATGACTGGTAAAAAACACCTTTGTTGCTAGGTTATATCCATAATCTACAAAACATTTAAAGCCCTTTTCACTGACCACCATTGCCTTAATTATAAATTTTGGTAGCAGAGGTAACTGAATGAAATTCTTATGAAGAGAAAGACCTCTGGGGGTTACACATTCTATTTTTACATTAAAATTTAACCTGTTTCTTTCATAGGGCCTATTTTTTTTTGGGGGGGGTGCTTCTTTGATCTCTGCCATCCTACTATGTAGGGTGAAAATGAAGTGGCCCCAGCACATTAAGTTCTACACTTATACATACAGCTGTTTGGTACTTCGACTTAGCTAGATTTGACCTAAAACTAGGTTTGCCAGAGACATTACTTTCCTATATCCCATGCTTTGGGATCTCTTAAATGACGTCCCCCCCCATCCCCCACCCCAGAGGGGAGACCCTCTGAAAGGGAACCAACAGGGAACACCTGGATAAACCTGGGATCTAGAGTCGTTCTCAACTTCCCGAGCTGTGTGCCCTGCCTGTGGGTCTGGCGGCCCTGGAGCAGCCCCTGGGAGCAGCCGAAGCCAACAGCTTCCCTCGCGAGGCCACCTGCTCGTGAACCCCGCCACCGCCTGCCGGCCCCCCGCTGCAGAGGTCGCCCTGCTGGACAGCGCAGCCGGGGTCACGTGCGCAGGGCCAGTCCGCCGCCCCCAGACCCGGGCCCGCCCCGCAGCAGGGCAGAGGCCGTCCGGATCACGCGCGCCCCGGCAGCCCCGGCCAGGCCCAGCCAATGGGCTGGCAGCGCCCGCATGACCCGCGCCGGCAGGAGGGCGTGGGGAGGCAGGCCGGGCGCACACGCTGCCGGGCTGTATCGCCGCCCTCGCCGCCGTCGGGACGGGAAGTGAGCTGCCCAGGTCCGCAGCGCCGGCGAGCCAGGGAGAGCGTCCTGCAGCCCGCAGCTGCCCGCACCCAGGGCGAAGCATGGCGGCCGCCAAGGTAAGCGTCGGCCGGGGGCCGCGAGGGGCCTGGCGTTCACGTGCTCGGTTGCTGCAACAGGGAAAGGAAACAGAAAGGGGCGCACGGCGGCTGTTCCACCTTGCAGCAGCGGGAGGAGGGAGGTCGCCGGCCCTCCCTGCCAGCACAAGCGGCGATTGCGGGGCCCAGGACCCGAGGGCCCGACCTTGCAGCGGAAACTTTGCCGGCTGGACCCTCCCACTTGGCCGGGACTGGGAGTCGGTGCCTGGCGGGCGCGCGGCGGGCTGAGCCAAGGCCGGTGAAGAAGAGCGGGCGCGATGGCGTGCCGGGGTGGGAGAGGGCTCCGGGTCAGCAGGTCCCCTCGGCCACCCCAGCGCGCTCCTGCTCGTGACCCCGGTTGTTGCTGACCCGAGCTGCTTCCCGGGGCCACCGCCGGCGCAGAAGCATGATCCTATTAGGTTTCAAAGGCTCCGCCCTCCCGCGGCTGGGGAAGTCACCTTGACTTCCGTTTTGGAGACTGTTGGAGTTGGCCAGCGCGCGTGTGCATAAGAACTCCAGAGTACCTCCCCTCCCCACGCCCCCACTTCTCATCCTTCTCTCTGCTCTGAGCATCTGACAACACTTAACACACCGGCCTCTGAGCGTTTGAGAGGCTTCTTTATAGAAATGACAAAACAGATTGTCCTGGGAGCCTGTAACTCCTGTGAAGTTCTACTTAAAAGGAGTTCTGCGTAATGGTATTCATTCACTAACCCAGAGAAAGGCAACTCCGACAGCTTGACCTTTCCTCTTTCACCGCTTCTTGAAACCTGGGCACCATTTCAGTCTCTTTGGACTCCATTTCAACTTTTTTGGCAGAGTACCATATTTAGTCCCAATCACTTGACTCATTGGAATTTATTGCTTTTAATTTTAAGTTCACGAAGGCAGCCCTTTAATCAAGCCTATACAACTTCCTAGCTCATTTTAAGCGTCGTGAACTTAAATATACCCAACATTTCAGACATTTGTCCTTAATCAAAACTCTGTGATAACCCTCAAGAGGAAAACATGGCCAACACATCATATTCCTATTTATTCGTGCAAACTAATCACATTTGCAATGGAAATTGTAAGCAGACAAATATATTTAAATGCTGTTCTGTGACTTAAGTTTCTCCAGGCCTCCCCAAATCTGCAGGCTTTTCGGTGTTCCTAGATTATGTGGCCTAAGTGGCCCTTTTCTGTAATTACTCAGGTACCATCCTAAGAAAGGCACTCTGAGTATACATGAGCAGACACATGTACATATACAACTGTTTTAGGTAGATTCTCTGAGAATCACTGGGATTCATTTTTGGAGCCTACATTTAGCCCTTTCCAACCTAACAACTGTTGACCTTTTCTTTGCATTAAATTTACATGCAATCAGAGTACAAGGGAACAATTATGTTCCCTCCAGGTGACTTCTTTCAGGAGAGTAGGTGGGAGTAGATGCCCATACCTTACTGTCATTTTTACTTCTGTAGATGAATTAAATAATGTTACTTAATTTGGAGATAGAGTGAGGAACTTAAATGGAGGAGTAGGCATGTAGATGGAGTATAATACTGATTAANCGGCGGCTGTTCCACCTTGCAGCAGCGGGAGGAGGGAGGTCGCCGGCCCTCCCTGCCAGCACAAGCGGCGATTGCGGGGCCCAGGACCCGAGGGCCCGACCTTGCAGCGGAAACTTTGCCGGCTGGACCCTCCCACTTGGCCGGGACTGGGAGTCGGTGCCTGGCGGGCGCGCGGCGGGCTGAGCCAAGGCCGGTGAAGAAGAGCGGGCGCGATGGCGTGCCGGGGTGGGAGAGGGCTCCGGGTCAGCAGGTCCCCTCGGCCACCCCAGCGCGCTCCTGCTCGTGACCCCGGTTGTTGCTGACCCGAGCTGCTTCCCGGGGCCACCGCCGGCGCAGAAGCATGATCCTATTAGGTTTCAAAGGCTCCGCCCTCCCGCGGCTGGGGAAGTCACCTTGACTTCCGTTTTGGAGACTGTTGGAGTTGGCCAGCGCGCGTGTGCATAAGAACTCCAGAGTACCTCCCCTCCCCACGCCCCCACTTCTCATCCTTCTCTCTGCTCTGAGCATCTGACAACACTTAACACACCGGCCTCTGAGCGTTTGAGAGGCTTCTTTATAGAAATGACAAAACAGATTGTCCTGGGAGCCTGTAACTCCTGTGAAGTTCTACTTAAAAGGAGTTCTGCGTAATGGTATTCATTCACTAACCCAGAGAAAGGCAACTCCGACAGCTTGACCTTTCCTCTTTCACCGCTTCTTGAAACCTGGGCACCATTTCAGTCTCTTTGGACTCCATTTCAACTTTTTTGGCAGAGTACCATATTTAGTCCCAATCACTTGACTCATTGGAATTTATTGCTTTTAATTTTAAGTTCACGAAGGCAGCCCTTTAATCAAGCCTATACAACTTCCTAGCTCATTTTAAGCGTCGTGAACTTAAATATACCCAACATTTCAGACATTTGTCCTTAATCAAAACTCTGTGATAACCCTCAAGAGGAAAACATGGCCAACACATCATATTCCTATTTATTCGTGCAAACTAATCACATTTGCAATGGAAATTGTAAGCAGACAAATATATTTAAATGCTGTTCTGTGACTTAAGTTTCTCCAGGCCTCCCCAAATCTGCAGGCTTTTCGGTGTTCCTAGATTATGTGGCCTAAGTGGCCCTTTTCTTTTCTGTAATTACTCAGGTACCATCCTAAGAAAGGCACTCTGAGTATACATGAGCAGACACATGTACATATACAACTGTTTTAGGTAGATTCTCTGAGAATCACTGGGATTCATTTTTGGAGCCTACATTTAGCCCTTTCCAACCTAACAACTGTTGACCTTTTCTTTGCATTAAATTTACATGCAATCAGAGTACAAGGGAACAATTATGTTCCCTCCAGGTGACTTCTTTCAGGAGAGTAGGTGGGAGTAGATGCCCATACCTTACTGTCATTTTTACTTCTGTAGATGAATTAAATAATGTTACTTAATTTGGAGATAGAGTGAGGAACTTAAATGGAGGAGTAGGCATGTAGATGGAGTATAATACTGATTAAGTAGTATGAAACAAAATAAATGACCTGGAAACAGGCTTAACTTTTGGGTTGTATTTTTATTAAACTGTCACATCATATCAATAAGGGCAGTTGAATTTTAGCCAAGTAGTGAGAGTCAGAGAAAATGAATCATTTCATTTTTACTCTTTGCGAACTTGTGTTTTTATTTATTTATTCATCTAAACTTGCCTCTTGTAAGGATTTCTTATGGCTGACATCATATATACGTATATTTGTAAACCAACAAGACATGTCAAAATCAAGTCAGAGTAGATGAGAAAAACAGAAAAAAGGCAAAGTAAGATGAAACAAGGACTAAGGTTAATAGACAATAAGGATCTAGGTACTTGCTAGAGGTGACTGAACCTTCTAGCAGCCAAAGCAGAGAGGAAGTGATCAGTGAGGTCAGTTACTTGGGAGAGAAGTCCCCTTTTTCTGCTCTTTGAGGGCAGTTTCTCCCCATCTCTTTTTATAAGCAGTGCGCAAACTGCATTCAAAACTACCTCATAACCACAAACACATGTTTGTGGATTCCATAAGGCCATTTCTTACAGTGTCTCTCGTTCTAGCGCAAGGGCGGTGCAGTAGTAAATGTAGTCTGTGTGTGTGTATGTGTGTGTGTGTGTGTGTGTTAGTTGCTCAGTGGTTTCTGACACTGCAACCCCATGGACTGTAGCCCGCCAGCCTCCTCTGTCCATGGGATTCTCCAGGCAAGAATACTGGAGTGGGTTGCCATTCCCTTCTCCAGGGGATCTTCCCAACCCAGGCATTGAACCCGGGTCTCCTGCATTGCAGGCAGATTCTTTACCATCTGAGCGACTAGGGAGGCCTAATTGTAGTCTTAAAAGGTCTCCAGATGAGCTGTGCTGATCCACCTTAGTCCAGGAATGCCCCTTATTTATTACCTTTGGACGCTCCTTGATTTTGTTCACTATTAGGCAGTGCTATGCAGCCTGAGTTAAAGGCCATGCTCTTTGCTTTTTCTTGGAGCACAGATATTCCATACTGAACACAAATCCGTAGACTTAGCAATCTTATCTAGGGATAGGATTGACATCCCCTCTTAAAACTTGAGGAGCCTGTCTAGGGAGAGAATGTCATCTCAATGGAGTGTCTTAAGAAATCGGGCCCAGAATCTGAAACTCAATACTTGTAGGTGAATTCCAGCACTCACTGTGGTGAATCATTTGAATATTTAAGCAAATTTGATATTTTCTGGATGAATATAGCCACCCCTAGCAATTTGTTGATCACTTGACCACTTACTTATTCTTAATTTTTTTGATTATTGGCCCAAGTAAGACTAGTGCCATAACAAGAGCTAATAGGAGCAGCAGAGAAGGAGCCTGTTTCCCTCCCGGGGGCGGGGAGGGGAGGACGTCTCCGAGGTAGTGGTGGTTCAGAAGGAGTGGTTGGAGAAAGAGGGGTGATCACACCAGGGGCAGGAAACAGCAACTGAAAGGCAGAGAAGTGAGAGCACCTGCTGCATTTAGGGGATAACAGGTAATAAATTAAAGAGAGTAGCTGACACCATTTACTAGATGTGAGATAAGGTTCTTTTTTTTTTTTAAACATTTATTTATTTTTGTCTGTACTGGGTCTTCGCTGCTCCACTTGGGCTCTCTAGTTGCAGTGAACGGGGGCTATTCTTCTTCAAGGTGCACGGGCTTCTCATTGCACGGGCTTCTCATGTTGCAGGGCATGAGCGCTAGGGCGTGTGGGTTTTAGTTGTGGCGCAAGGGCTTAGGTGCCGTGAGATATGTAGGATTCGTGGACCAGGGATGGAACCTGTGTCTCCTGCATTGGCAGGTTGGATTCTTAACGACAAGAGAAGCCCAAGTATCAGTATTAAGTGAGGTAATAATGAAAAGCATTATTAAATGAGTTAATAAGACTTAATGATAAGCATGAACGAGACTGTTACTAATAAGCACTAATGGGCTTCCCTGGTAGCTCAGCTGGTAGAGAATCCGCCTGCAGTGCAGGAGACCCCTGTTCAATTCCTGGGTTGAGAGTTTCCCCTGGAGAAGAGATAGGCTGCGACTTGGGTTTCCCTTGTGGCTCAGCTTGTTAAGAATCCGCCTACAGTGCGGGAGACCTGGGTTTGATCCCTGGGCTGGGAAGATCCCCTGGAGGAGGGCATGGCAACCCACTCCAGTATTCTTGCCTGGAGAATCCCATGGACAGAGGAGCCTGGCGGGCTACAGTCCACGGGGTCGCGATGAGTCAGACACGACTGAGCGACTGAGCACAAGACCTATTATATAAGCATTAATAAGATTGTTAAAGACCGTTAACATTCTTATATCAGTTATAAACTATCGTTTCTGGTTTATAGATGAACACTCCGGACACCAAGGGGTGATGTAAGTGGCCTAAGACCTGAGAATTAAAAGGAGCTGGGGCTAGATCAGCCAGCCTGGCTCCAGAGTCTGTGCTCTTCCCCTGTCCACCAGATTGTCTGCCTGGTAGGTTAGCATACTGGAGAGTGGCGTTTATGGGCAGGGGAGATGACTTGGGAGGGGAAATTAGATGCCTCGTTTTTCTTCAGACTTTTATTTTGGTCTTGTAACTGTAAACCAGACTTTTATTTTTGAGAACCACTTCCACGGTGCTTACTGTGTGCCAGGCACTTTCCCAAGCACTTTACAAATAATAATTCCATTACTCTTCATAATACCAAGCAGCAGCTGTGCTCTGCTTTTGTCCTCATCTTACAGGTGGGAAAACTGAGTTGCAGAGAGGTTAAGTAGTTTCCTCACGGTTGTAGAGAAAATAAGCTCTGCAGCTTGGATCTGAAACCTGGCATTCTGTGCTCCGAGTCTCTGCCTCACCTTCCTAGGCCTTAAAAAGAGTTCTATTTGCATATGAGAATTCACATACTAACAATTATGGACATATGTATCCTCCCAATCCAGTGGTTTGTATCTATAGAATGCGTTGGCACTCAGTATATAATTGGTGGGTTTCCCAGGTCGTGCTAGTGGTAAAGAACCCGCCTGCTGATGCAGGAGACAAAAAAGATGGGGGTTTGATACCTGTTATACTAACAATTATGGACATATGTATCCTCCCAATCCAGTGGTTTGTATCTATAGAATGCGTTGGCACTCAGTATATAATTGGTGGGTTTCCCAGGTCGTGCTAGTGGTAAAGAACCCGCCTGCTGATGCAGGAGACAAAAAAGATGGGGGTTTGATACCTGTGTTGGGAAGATCCCCTGGAGGAGGGCATGGCAACCTACTCCAGTATTCTTGCCTGGAGAATCCCATGGATGGAGGAGCCTGGCAGGCTGCAGTCCAGTTGCAAAGAGTTGGACACGACTGAAGTGAGTTAGCATGCATGCCCACACATATGCTTGATTTTTAAGTAGCTTTTGAACAAGATTGCATAGGTCAGAAATTGTCACATGCCTTCTTGAAAAAACAGCTCTGTCGAGACATAGGTCATATGCCATACAAGTCACCCATTTAAAGTGTAGGTGTTAGCGGTTTTTTGCATGTTCACGCAATTGCCCAGCTGTCGCCTCTTCATATACCAGGTAGAAATTTTAACCCATTGTTCACTAACTGGGACTTGGGCTATATATTTGACCTCCGTGTTTTCCATGCTTCTCATTAATAGTAAGTAATACCTTCTTCCGAGATTGGTTATTGAGGATAAAATGTGATTGAGTTTATTAAGGATATTCTTCAGGTTGAAGGTTTTCTTTCCCTTATGGTAAAAACTGCTAGGTATTTGGTGGTATGATACTGTTATGATAAAAACAGACCAGTTTTTGTACTGGGCAGGAAGGAAAGAATGTGAGAGTCGTTTTTATGCTGCCATGATGTTGGTAAGTTTCTGTGCTTCCACCGATGTTTGGATTTAGGGTTTTTTAAATTGATGGCCCTGGATTGGCCTTTGGTTTACATAACACAGTGTTCCCTTACGCCTCCCTTCATAATCCTGTTCCCTTTTATCAGATGAAGAAATGGAGTCCTAGGAAGGGCTGTAATTGGTCCTGTAATTTAAACTTCTTTGCTTTTTGCACTGTTGTAGACCAGGGGTTCCAGTACATTGTAGTCCTCTCTATGAGGATAAAAGTGCTGATGCCTGGGTCTCACCTAGAGGTTCTGATTCAGCTGGACTTAGGTGTGGCCTGAACCCCAAGGTTTTTTGAATGCTCTCCAGGTGAATCAAATATGCTTCTGAGGTTGCCAGCCACAGCTCTAGGCTGTTTTTCCTGCTCTTTGCTTCATTTGATCCTCTGGTGGTTCCTTGGAATAAGGAAGGAATGCAGTGAGAGCAATGTAAATCCCTAATCCCTAGTGTGTCATTTCAGAGGAAGGATATGCGGGGATCCCTACAAGTTCCTTCTTGACAAGCTCTTTCCAGTCCTGCCCCATTTCACTGTCGTGCTTAGGCATCAAGTTTATATGGTTTGTAATTATCCTAGAGTATATGTTTCATCACCAAATTGATGGCAAGCTCCTTTTGTCTCCGGTGAAGTCTTGGTGGCTTTCTTTATCAGTGTAGGTGCTTGTAGGGGAAATGTTGCAAAGAGGACTGTAGTGCTGGTCTTGCAGCCTTTTTCCTGGCTAACCTAGTTGGGTGCCCACGTGTTGTCTGTGGTGGGTCACAGGGCTCTATAGGTGTTGTTTAGCATATAGAGAGCTGGAGGTGAGGAGAAGGGTGGGAAGTGCTGAAAGCTGGTGTGCAGGATAAGAAGATCCAGCCGGTCTTCTTGGATATCAAGTTCTTCTGTAAGATTGCTGGAGGAACTCTTGACTCCTCCCCCCTCTTTGCCCTTTTGTCCTGTGAGCAGCCTCTGCTTTTGTTGAGTTACAGCAAAGCGTGCCTTCCTGTGTTGCCCACTGTCTGTGAGGTTTAGATCTGCTGAGCATGGTCCGTTCCTATTCCCCCTGCTTGGCATTTGCCGCCTCATAAACCCCTATCCTTCCCGCCATGTTTTCTTGGATGCCTTTGGGTGGGTCTTGGAACAGAGGCATGTGTGAGCCTGCTGGTGTTCTTGCTTCTTGGGCGTAAGGAGGACATGCCCTTGGCACAGTGATGTAATTCCCTTGGCACAGTACTTAATAGCAACTGAGAAAACCCTGTTTTCCATGCCCATATGACCAGACCCTCTTGTTGGGTCAAGTTGACCCCATCAATGGTGGCTCTAGTCTCCTAGCTCAGAATCATCCCCAGTGACTAACTTGTAGAGTGGTGGTCTGGTTTGTTGGTTGGAAACGTTTAAAAGATAGAGCACTCATGCTTACCATTTCCCTTGGGAATTTGCTGTGTAGTTGCGTGAGTGAAAATAGGCCTGGATGGCTCCTTTTGACTTTAGGCACTGACAACATAGCAAAGTTGGCAGTGTTGAAATTCTTAGCAATTCAACCTAAATTAACCACTCTGTTTAATGACTGTTATTAGGCTACTAGCTTTGTCTTGCGGGGAAGGCAATGGCACCCCACCCCAGTACTCTTGCCTGGAAAATCCAATGGACGGAGTAGCCTGGTGGGCTGCAGTCCATGGGGTCGCTAACAGTCGGACAGACTGAGTGACTTCACTTTCACTTTTCTCTTCCATGCACTGGAGAAGGAAATGGCAACGCACTCCAGGGTTCTTGCCTGGAGAATCCCAGGGACGGGGGAGCCTGGTGGGCTGCCGTCTGTGGGGTCACACAGAGTCGGGCACGACTGAAGTGACTTAGCAGCAGCAGCTTTGTCTTGACTTCCACATGTAGTCACAGTTTCCACGTGTTTTCCCTGAAAACGGTTGACTTGATATGAAAGTCAGATATTTCAAGATCCACTTACTATTTTATGGTAAAATATCTTTTGCATAAGACAGTACAGTTTGTAAGAAAATTGTCTAAGTAAGTGTAGGGGAAGAGAAAGTTTCCCTCAGTTCTCTTAGGGTTCCCGGCTGGAACTGAAAATTAAAATGACAAGGACAAGTGAACGAAAGAAGAGCACACACACTTTGTGGAATTTTTGTGTGTGCCTGAGAGCCCACAGAAGAAGTGAAAGTGACCAGAGCACCAAGCTTTAAAATCCTCTGGATGCTGCAAAATAAATTTGTAAAGAGGTGACAAGACAAAGGGGTTTGCACTAGGGGTAGTAAATGGTGAAGAAGTAACTGGGAAGATAAGGGTGAGTTTAACAAGGTCCCTGTGTGTGCGTTTCTCAGTCCTAACTTGCCCATCTTTGGTGAGAAGGTTGTCTTCCCTCCTCCTGGTACAGGGATGGTACTCTCTGCAGGGGAGTCTATGACCTGTTTCAGGAAAGAAGGTGGGGTTGGGGGGAAGGTCAGAGTGACCTTCCCCTTTCTGCTGTTTTCTTAAACTCCTTCAGCTTGAGATACTGACTGTACCACATTTTGAGGACGCATGTCCTGAACCTTGTCATAAGTCTGATTTGAATGGGGTTTTTAGACCTAAGTGCACAGTTAGTAGTTTTTCTGAGTTTGACATGATTTGTATCCGTCCGACCCTGGGCACGGTTCTAGTCCGAGATGCAGAGAACCCCCAGCTGCTCAGTCAGCACCACTGTCTCAGTTGGGAAAAGCTTCAAGAACTTTCTTAAATCAGTAGCTCTGGTTGAGTGGGAGAGCTTTGGACTGGAAGGCAGGAAAACCCAGGTTACCAGCCCAGTGCTTCTGCTGATGCTGAGAACATAAAGTCTGACTTCTCTGGTGCTCAGTGTCCCCGCTGTGGAAAACAAGGCCTGTGATGAGCAAGTGAAATATAATGTGGGAAAGCATGTGAGGACTCTGAACTGCTGTAGAACTGTCAAGTGATATCCGTTGGAGACTGTGGGACATTTCCACCGAACCGAAAACTGGGGACGTATTAATAGATATTACTTGGGTCTTCCCAGGTGGCTCAGTGGTAAAGAATCCACCTGCCAATGCAAAAGACCCAGGTTCAATCCCTGGGTTGGGAAGATACCCTGGAGAAGGAAATGGCAACCCATTATAGTATTCTTGCCTGGGAAATCCCATGGACAGAAGAGCCTGGTGGATTACAGTCCATGGGGTCGGAAAGAGTCAGACATGACTGAGTGAGCACACACACGGATATTATTTGACCTACTTGAACAGAAGATGGTGTGCTTCCTTAAGCTCATGATCTACTGAGTAGTCATCTAGTAATGGCTAGGCAGTCTGTCTGCTTCAATATCCAAATTCTCTTTAGTGGTCTTTCTGGAGCCTGGCGATTGGAAGTTTATGGTCCAAGGATGAAGAGCGTTGGTTTTACGCAGGAGCTTGTTAGAACTGCAGCATCTGTACACTCATCCCAGGACAAAGACTCTGTGGCTTCAGGATCTGCATTTTAAATAGCTCCCAGGGGTACTGTATGTGCATTAAAGTTCCAAGAATATTGGTCTGGAACTCTTGTCACTGTGTTATTAAATGTAGCTGCCTTTCTAAACTAAGGGTACAGTGTCTTTCAATTTGGTTGTAAACCAGTTCAATTTTTGCAGAATTAAATCCATGGTGATAAAACCCAGTATAAAATTTTGGGTTCTTTGGGCTAATTTTGATTCCACCGGTGCCAGCGTATTATTTTAGAACACGTCTCTGAATTACTATTTAAAGGTTATCAGTCAATCAGTCAGTGAAAGCCGCTCAGTGGTGTCTGACTCTTCTCGACCCCATGGACTGTAGCTTGCCAGGCTCCTCTGTCCATGGGATTTCCCAGGCAAGAGTACTGGAGTAGGTTGCCATTTCCTCCTCCAGGAGATCTTCCCAACCCAGGGACTGAAACCAGGTCTTCTACCTTGGATTCTTGAGCCATCCGAACCACCAGGGAAGACTATTTAAGGGTTATAACCTTCTCCATTTCTTTGCTGCTTACTTGTACTTAAAGTCCTTATGCCCATTCTATTTTTTGACATTCTCTTCTAAGAGTCACCAGTGATCTCTGTTCTGAAACTGTTGGCATGCTCTCCTTTATCTGTGACCTCACAGGATTGTGACCTGCTCCTTCCTTCCTGGGATGCCTTTTGTCAGCTTTCATGGGGTGCCTTCTCCTGGTTGGCCCCTTAGCTTACGCTGGTCCCTTCTCCTTGGCCAGCTTCTTTTTGTCCTTCTGCTCCCCTTGACTCCCGCACTCTGAAATGTTGGTGTCCCCCAGGCCTCCACCTGCGATCCTCTGCCTTCTGACCGCTGGGGCCCCACGGCAGCTCTCTCAAGCACCAGCCTTACATTTTCGGCTTTTTGTTGGAAATCTCAACTTGTCTGTCTCAGAGATACTCCAGGCTCTGTTTATTAGAGTTGAATTCATTTTCGTGATTACTCCTCACCTTTAGCTGCAGTTTAACTTTCCTGCTAGTTTAAGTTTCTGCCTAGTTCACTCAGTACCTTTGTGGGCAACCAGGAGAGACACCACTGGTGGGAACCTGGACACTGGCAGAGAGAGGGGTCACTTCGACCTTTTTGGGTTCCTGGGGCAGGTGTGTCTCATCTCCTGCATGTTTTGGCTTCCGGTCCTCATTCCTTTTTAGCTCCAGCACTGCCATAGCTCTAAGCTGGTTTTGCCTTTGGTCTCTTCCCTTCACTTTCCTCTCCACTCTGGAGTGCCTAAAACTGTCAAGGACGTTTCTAAAATTGGTTCTTGTATCCATGTTAAGAGCAGTCCTGTGTTCTGGGTACAGCCCTTGACAGTCTTTAAAAAATGCATTCAAGTGTGTTATTGATTCCAGCTATATGCCTTCTCATGAAGATCATGGCATCTGGTCTCATCACTTCACGACAAATAGATGGGGAAACAGTGTCAGACTTTATTTTGTGGGGGCTCTAAAATCACTGCAGATGGTGATTGCAGCCGTGAAATTAAAAGACGCTTACTCCTTGGAAGGAACGTTATGACTAACCTAGATAGCATATTCAAAAGCAGAGACATTACTTTGCCAACAAAGGTCCGTCTAGTCTGGACATGACTTGGTGATTGAACAACAACGAAATCAGAGAAAGACTTTTGTCGTTGGTAGAGGTAAGTTTCTCACCCTTATTTTAATCTTATGTGCTGCTGTTGAATTCCATGATGCATGTGACAAGGATTTATGTGTTTTCTATAGCTGATCTGAGCATTTGGCAAGTCAGCCATGAAATGTTTTTAAATTTATATTTACTTCATCAAGGTATATATTGTCAGCTCTTTTATGAACTGCTAATTTCCTTAGTCTAAGGTCCGTCTAGTCAAGGCTATGGTTTTTCCTGTGGTCATGTATGGATGTGAGAGTTGGACTGTGAAGAAGGCTGAGTGCCAAAGAATTGATGCTTTTGAACTGTGGTGTTGGAGAAGACTCTTGAGAGTCCCTTGGACTGCAAGGAGATCCAACCAGTCCATTCTGAAGGAGATTAGCCCTGGGATTTCTTTGGAAGGACTGATGCTGAAGCTGAAACTCCAGTACTTTGGCCACCTCAAGCAGAGTTGACTCATTGGAAAAGACTTTGATGCTGGGAGGGATTGGGGGCAGGAGGAGAAGGGGACGACCGAGGATGAGATGGCTGGATGGCATCACAGACTCGACGGACGTGAGTCTGAGTGACCTCCGGGAGTTGGTGATGGACAGGGAGGCCTGGTGTGCTGTGATTCATGGGGTCGCAAAGAGTCGGACACGACTGAGCTACTGAACTGACTGACTGACTGAAGGATCTCGTGGAAGGGTGTTCAAAGCAGAGAAAATGGCAAATACAAACACCCTGGGGCTCGGTGAACATGGAAAGCCTGAGGGACAGAAAGGAAAGAGTGTGCAGGACTGTGGTGAGAGAGGAAGTGTGGAGTTGGTGGTGGGCAGCCTTGGTGAGCTGCTGTGTGTCTGACCTAGGGTGTATGCGGAAAGGACCTTGGACATTCACAGAGCTGACAGTTGAGGTCTGCACCTCTCTCAAGTATCTCTCGGAGACTCTGAGCAGTTTTCTGTCACAAAGGCACACATCTGAGATGTGTGTGCTGTGAGGCTGATATGGCAGGGGGTGAGTTGTTTTGTTGGGGACTGAGTTTGGTTGACAACCGAGCACCCACTTTTCAGCCTGCTTCTGTTGTCCTTCACTCCTGGCCTCATTCATAGAAACATCTGTGATAGGATTGATCCTTCCTTCTGTGGAGAAAATAAAGTAGCCCAAGGTAAAGCAAACCCTTGAGTTCAATATTTACAGTATAAATAACTCTTGTGACTTCATGTTCATCATTTCCCTTCCCTGGACACCAGAGTCCTCGTTTTTAAAATAAGGGAGCTGATTCTCCAGCAGTTTCTTGGTTCTATAACTGTGCTTAGAGTGTGAAATTGATACAAATACTTCTAATTCCAAGTAGACTCTAACTTTCTCAAAAGCAATGAGCCATGATTATCTTTTAAGGGGAACAAAGCTTTTCTAACATTCTCAAAAGTGACAAAACATGATTTTGTTTTAGGAAAAAAAAAAAAAAGCCTTGAGGATTTTCAGCTTGCTTCAGAGGACTCTCCATACATACAGCATTTTCTTTGTGGTTTTGTTTACACCAACATCTCATGCTCCCAGAGATGTGCCTTCCCAGGCAGGTGCTGGGTTCCCCACTCAGCTCTAATTGTGGGTACTGGGGATAAAGGGGAGACTGAAAAGAGAAAAAGAATTGCTTGGAATTGTAAATAAGAGACCTATGATGCCTTCTCTGAGCAAAACCAGAGGGAAAAAACGATAAATGACTACAGAACAGTGAAAATAGGACAAAACTGATGCTGAGTTATAAACACCAGGGTGAGGTTAATTCAATAACTTTCATTAAAATATAGCATGCCTGGTTTCACCCAAAGAAATAGTCAGAATTCCTCCAGGAAATTAACTTGAAAAGCAAGCAAGCATATGCACAAACAGAAACTTTTCAACAAGTATATATGCATGTGTTTATATATGTTGAGTATGACTATATAAATATACATGTACATATACAAATATATACATATAAATCACTCACTGTTGTTTCCTCTGTAACATACAAGTGCAAGTTAGTAGAGAAAAATGTCATAGGAATTTTTTAAAAACCTATGTTTTCTAGATTGTTGCTTCATTGTCAAGATACTGAAGGCAATTTGCATATTAACTTGAAAAATGGTTGTTTTCAACTGTTGAAAACATAAAACTGAATTTCTTAATAGTGTTGAGATAAGACTCAGGAAGAACCTGCCTACCAATGCACCAGACCTAAGAGATGCAGGTGTGATCCCTGGGTTGGAAAGATCCCCTGCAGGAGGAAATAGCAACCCACTCCAGTATTCTTGCCTGAAGAATCCCATGGACAGAGGAGGCTACAGTTCATAGGGTCACAAAGAATCAGACACAACTGAAGCAGCTCACTATAACAAGTAGTATAGATTTCTTTATAAAAATTCTTTGACCTTGGGCAAGACAATCTTTGGTGGCTCAATTTTTTTATCTGTAAGATGAAGTGTTCTGCCTATACTAGATAATCATACAATTGCTTCTAGCTCTAACATTCTCTAGATCTTGGCAGAAAATATTCACATTTTGTGTGCAAACACATTTGTGTCTCTATTTTTGACCCTTCCACAAAAGACAAATCTTTGAAAAGTTAGACTTTTCTGGAAGTGGGGAGTATGTTTTTATTCACAACTATCCTCTATGTTCTTTTGTTCCACTCTGGGGTCTGAGGTTTAGAACAATATCCCTGGTCTCTGTAAGAACCTGAGTCACCAAATAAAATGAAATAATGTTCATTACAAGGTTTTTATTGATCCAGAAATGAGAAGCAATGCCTTTTAAAAAGATGTTCAGCAATGAGGACTTTCTCTCTGACCATTTCCTCTCCTCCTTACAATCCTTCCTCCTCCACGGGGGGAAAAAAAAATTGATTTAGCTCTCAGTTACCCTAGAAATCTATTAATCACATCTCCTATTTCCTGATAGCATTATTTAATTAACTTTGCATTAGGTTCATTACAACAAAGAGAGAAGGAAGGAAGAAAAAAGAAAAAAAAAACTGATATGGTCTCTTTTTCTCTCTTTACCTTTCTCACTTACTCTCAAATGTGGAGCTTCAATTAAAGCAAATTATTGGGGAGAAAGAAAAGGGGAATTACTGACAAACGTCAGATCCAGTGCTTGGCCAACTTTCCCCAGCCTGTTGTTTTCACAGAGTGTAGTAGCACAGTATCTCTATGTGAATCTGTAGTTTGTAAAAAGGTAATGTGGCTCTAAGAGTTTTAGCCATCTACAAGAGCTGACTCATTGAAAAAGACCCTGATGCTAGAAAAGAGTGAAGGCAAGAGAAGGGGATGATAGAGGATGAGATGGTTGGATGGCATCACCAACTCAATGGACATGAGTTTGAGCAAACTCCAAGAGACAGTGACAGACAGGGAAGCCTAGCATGCTGCAGTCCACGGGGTTGCAAAGAGCCAGACATTACTGAGGGATTGAACAACAGCAAAAGGATCAGGGCGTGTGATTTTGTTCCACGTTTTTTTTAAGGTCTAAGATCAATTGAACACTTCTCAATTTTTCAAGGTGTTTTAAAATTTCTCCATTGAATGTGAAGAGATATTTGAAATAAATTTCATTGCTTTGAAACCAGATAGAATGTAGAATTTAAAATATTTGTTCTAATTCTGTTTATGCCAACTTAACCCTAGAAATGTTAATGGTTTTTCAAGTGTACTTCTGCAAAAGTCACAATTATTGAGTTATTGAATCATTAGCTTCCCAGGGCTTTGGAAAAATCAGGAACCATCTCTCTCTCTCTTTCTCTCTCCCTCTCTTTATTTCAACTTGCCACTGAAAAGAAATATCCAAAGATTACATATTATAATTATTCAAGTGAATTTTGTAATTCTGTTTCTCAAAATGAAAAATATTTTAATTTTTACTTAAAAACAGTTTTCTGGACTTTTGTAGAATAATATATTATGCAACTATTTTAAAAGGAATGTTTATTTTTGTTGTATAACATATATCTATTTCTGCAATATAGTATGATGTAAAAAAAGCACAGGTTAGAGTGCATGTGGTAAAGTGCATAGAAAGCATCCATTTTCTTCATATATACATATTTATGTGAATGTCTAGAAGAATGTAAGACAAAATAGAAGTACTTCAGTTCTCTTTGGGTGCTTAGAATGCCAACTGATTTTTTTTTATTTATTTTTATCCTTTTAAAATGTTTTCTTGTAATGAGCAGTCATCATTAGAAAAATGGATTACATTAAAACCAGCCCTCAACAGATGGACTGAGTGTGATGGAAATGATGGTGATAAAACAGATAGTTGTGTGAAAATTCTCATGAAATTCTTTCTCTTCTATTAAATGATAATTCTCTAGATTCAAAAAAGTTGAGTGAAAACCAAAAGGAGGACCTTCATTCTCATGCAGGCAGGGCCACTACCTGTACCTAACTGGTTCACTTCCAGTTGGAAGTCCAGTGATCCCTTGATGATTACTCCTGGGAGGGCAAGGGAGTAGGGCCAATTCTTTCAGCAGGTATCCAACTGTAGGTGGTTTTTCTTTCTTTGTATTTGGGTGCATGAAAATTCAGAGGAAAACAAAATTTCAGAGGAGATTTGATTTCATGTGCAACTGCATACCAAGCCTTACCTCCTCTTTCTTTGTAATGTCCACGCCCCCATCACACTGAAGTAAGGCAACTGCGAGGAAAGCTCTCATCCTCAGGTGTCTAAGGAAGTACAAAATTCCTAAGAGATCTCCTGCCTCTTTTTTTTGCCTTCTTTTTTTCAGTCTATACATGTCTACCTACTAATTCACCTGATTTATCCTACTAAAATGTTACTCTTAAGTACAATACTCTTTTGTTGGAAATCCAGTAACTCTCTCTGACATGAAGAAAAAAATCTATAACCTAAAATTCAAAGCTCTCCAGAACTTAAACTCATCCTAGCATGACTTTGCCTCAACACCCCCAAGAAAGCCTTTGCTTCATGATAACAGCAAGCTCACTGCATTGACCTTGAAATTCAATACTCCCAAGTATTGGCTCTTCCTGTTTTCTCTCTCTGGAATGACTTACCTCATGCTTTCCCCCACATTACTTCTACAATATAAAGCCAAGTTAAGATTCACGCTTGATATGTTCCTAGCCTATGGATCTCTAAGAGATCACCCCCTTTTCTAAAGACCTGTGCCACCTACTCATTCACTTCTGTGCTTTATGTTACTTGACTTCTTTGGTGCATGTGGAAGTTTTCTCCCCAGCAAAATGATTAGTTGTCTTAAAGACGTGGGCTGCATTTTATCATCTGTATTTTTAAATCACCTAGAACTATGCCTCTTCAGTAGTAATCCCTTAAGAGTTGGCACTAAATATATGTTTTTTGATGAACTGAAACATTAACTAGAATGTTTTCTAAGCATTTTGGTAAAGAAATGTACAACAGTGGAACATTCCACATTCCTATTTTTTTATGTAAGTAGTTAAAGGATGAAATCTAAGACGAATCAGTCATATTTTGAGTTAACCTCAGTGAAAACCACAAGAGTAAGATTACCTTTTGCTCAGCTTCCTATTTCTGAAAATGTCCTTATCTTGTTGAGGGTTAGTGTTTAGACGGAGCATTTAAAAACTTTGTCCAAAACACACAATTATGGCTTGCCTCTAGCAGAAATAATGGGTGCCCCCACTTCTCTCTGTCAATAATTGAATTTGCCTCTGAAGTTCAAGAAGTTCAAGATTTCCTTTTGTGTGTAAAACTGGCTGCTTCTCTTTTCTCTGTATATGCAGCAGACCCAAATCTAAGGCAGAAGAAATACTGCAGTGGGGATTTGTGAGCAGGGACGATAATAGAGGAGACTGACATGGCCTCACAGAAGAGTTATTTTTAAGTGGAGAGAATGCCTATCCTTATGCTGAAAGGGCCTTTAGAATTGAAAACCAGGGTGGGCGCAGTTCCCATCACCGGGCTGGCAGTGTTGGTCTGCGGGGCGTTGCTGCCACCTGCTGCATACAGTCAGCCATGGAGGGGCTGGTGTGGGGCTGGCAACTACAGGATGCCAGGCGTGCAGTTAATGTTCTGTGGGCGTCCAAAATTTTTCTTCTCTTAGAGCCTGGTTGAGACTCAAAGGAAAACCTGTCCAATCTGTTGACTCTGGGCCACAGAAGTATAAAACAACACCCAGGAGGGAGCTTTGCCCTGTAGACACTATATGGGGACCCTGGGCATCCCAACCCCAGCGAGAGGCAAAGATTTCAGTAAAAGTGAGTCTGTAGCTCTGGAAAATAAGTGAGAATTCCCCTTTTTCTGAATCTGAGGGATTTTTTTTTTTTTGAAGTGTTGCTTCGCTTTACAATATTAAGAGATAGGAGACCTCTAGACACTTTAAGGGGAAGATATTTTTCTTAAAGAATTCAATAAATTTAGATTCTTATTGGCATCCAGTTAGGTAGATTTCTCTTAATATGAAAAGTAGAGTAGATAGCTGAAATCCCTCCCCAGGCTTGTAATGTGTCTCAGTTTAATAGGGACACTAACCTACAGATCAGGGTCTTTATACTGTATCTTCTGGCCTGTTTTTGCTACTATATTCCATCACTGTGATTTACTGGAATTTCTAGGAGAAAAGGGGCAGAGATGAAGGCATCAAGATCAGTGATATTTCTTCCTTCCTTTCATTCAAAGACTTTGAACTCTCTGTCCCTCCCTGAAAATACCTGTCAGCCCCACCTGACCCAACAACTCCAGGGATCTGAGACTTACTGAGGAGTTGAGAGTAGGGAGTAAGAATAAAAGTCTGGGAGTCCTGGACTAGGAAATCAGTAACTATTGTCTGGCCTTTGCAGGAAACATCATTAGCTGAGTAGTAATGAGTAAGTACGACAGTTGTCATAGCAAATGTTTGTAGTGGTGCTGTAGAGGGTAGCCTGGACGTCCAGGAAGACAGTAGCACTATTTCATCATGTGAAAAATCTCTTCTCCCAGGTCATTCCTGAATGGCAGGAGTAATGCTTTATATCTTAGCATCATCCATATCCCCCTAAATCCTTGTGTGGGACAGATCAGTACATGCATAGTATGATACCTGATGACAACCTGGTCAGAATTATCTCCACCTGACCTCAAAAGAGAAACCATCTTAAGAACACAACTCAGCCTCCTCATTTGTCTTTAGGCTTGGTGGGTGTTTCCTATATTTCAGTAATCAGATTAGGGTCACAGAATATTTCACCAACTGTTCATAAGATGGTATGTATTTATTTTTATTCTAGGTTCATTAAACTTATGCTGTAATTCCAGCCTAACATTTCTGAATGTTGGAAGGTAAAGACATCCTATTTTACCCCAAGCTAGAAACCCAGTACAGTTGTATCTGGCAGGGAACAGTCATCATGTCCTTCTGTGAATAACCAGACATCTTTACCAAGGAGTCATTTCCCTGAAATCTAGTCTCTGTCCTCTGTAAATGGAAGTTAGTGGGTGGATGTTAACAGGTCTGGGAGCCAGCTGAGGTGGGAGATACTTGGCCTTTAGATTCTGATTGTTTTCTGTTTCTGTATGGTGTTTGCTGAAGCACAGACATGCTTTTCTGTTTTCATCAAAGCAGATCTCCTGCCCTCATGGTGAGAGACTTTCCTCCCTGACCACCAGCCTATCCGGGATGGAGTGGAAAAGGAGTCTTCACTTCTACACCTTCGGGGAATGTGGGTTTCCCTGAATGAAAGGAGATGCTAAAATTCCATTTCCTAGCAGGAGCTGACCTCTGTTACTTTTCAGATTTTATTAAAATTAAATGTGTTAATTCTTTGTCCTTTCACCCTGAAGTAATTCTGGAAAGAAAACATATTTTAAAATTGAACAGAAAGACTATTATGAAAGACAGTGAGCTCACATTTGTTAAACGACTTTGTGCTCTTGCAAAGAAATGCATGAAAAGCACATTATGAACTGCTCTGCACGATTTCCTTTGTTTGGATTTTAGAAGCAGTTTGACTGACACAGAGATCCTGAAGGAGAGAATCTTTGGATACTGAAAATGCTTTTAACGAAGGTGATGCACAAGACTGCAGAGAACAATTTCAACATTGTTCTGTTGAAGGTTATACTTAGCTGTGAACCACATTACTTTCCTGTTGACGTTTCATTTCCTGGGGTCTTGCCAAGTGATAAACAGACACAAGCGTGTGGTGGGTGTGGGGTTTTTCAGCACGAATAGGGTGGCTGGAGTTTTCTTAGTTAAAGGCATCTATTGACTTCCGTGATCATTATGAAAATGCTGGTGTGAGGCCTTCAGGAGACAATGGAGAAAAAATGGGCATACTGTGCTGTCTATTCCGTCATCCAGATGCATTTGGTCAGGGGTAAGGCTTCTGGTTGTCCTTTCTTGTCATACTGGCTGCTTTAGGGAGGGAACGGGGCCTCTGTTCATTGACAATGCCTTGTGACTACTGCTAGAATTGATCACCAAAGGCAGATTGTTACTAAAGCTTTCAGTTATGTATTTTAGTGGCAGCTCTCAGAGAGATGTAAGGATCTAGAAATGATTACAAATGGGCACTAAAAACAAGAAAGGAATGGGTGGTTTGTGCCACTGCTCTGAGACATTTTCACCCATTTCCTTCCTAAGAGGGTCTCTGGAGTAACTGAAAAACTATGCTTCTTGAAAATGAAACGCTGTCCAAGTGGTTGTCAGAAAAACTCCGGAATACTAAAAAAGAAAAAGAAAAAATCACAATGTCATCAAGGCTCAGAGCTTCTTGCTCAACTTTTTCTCTCTCTCAAATACTTTCTCTTTTGGATTTAACAAGCATTTCTCCTCCAAATACTCAGATCTTTGGGAGCTGAACATATGCTGAATTTTAATGAGGCATGTATAGGTATGGTCCTGGAAGAAAAAATAGACTCCTTGTGACTGCGGGGACCAGCGCCTAAAGGGCCTGTTTAAAACAGCAGGAAGAAAGATTCATTCTGCATTCCATAACATGAGGGTATTACTGTGAGCCTGAGTGTCTTAAGAATTAACTGTGCTTTTCAGATACAGCTACAAAGATTTTAAAGAGGATTTCTAAATCAAAGGAGACATTGGAATATAATGCTTTAGATAGGATAAGAGGTGTATTATTAGGCAAAGCCGAGCTCACGGGCAGCTACATTAAAGTGCACTAACCTCTGCCTACCCAAACTTCTGCATCCATAAAAGTGTAGTAATTCCCATTTGTCAAGTACCTTTGAGAGCCTGGTTTTTCCTCAGTTGCTTGTCATCTTTTTATCTTTTTCCTTTGTGAGCTTCAGTGGTACTTGTCACAATAATATATCATTCCTGAAACAGTATTCCATGTTAATTCTAACACTGAGACCTACACTATGGAATTCATGTCAAAGGCTTAACATATCTGAAGTGTCTTGTACCATTTGGTCAAAGAACTGATGAGAGGGAATCTTCTTTCATGTCTAGTATCTCAGTGTTGATTATAGATGCTGCTTCTCAATGGTTTATTTTTAGTGGAAACATCTACCACTGTTTTTCCCCTTTTTACCTCAGAAATCTTAACTATAGGGAAATGATGGCCCTTTTGATTCTCTTATATTGAATGTCAAATTTCTTACTCTTCTCAACCAATGTGGAAGGGAGTTTGGAGGTCCTGAAGGTTATAGAAAGAGCGCAGACCCTAGACAACTGAATTCATGTTCTTTTCACTGAAGTGTGACTGTAAGTAAATCACTTAATTTCTCTGTGCCTTGGTTTCCTCTTTGATGAATAGTGTTAACAGCATTATGCTTTGATGTGTGTGGAGGATTAAACAAGATAACCTATATGTAAATCCACCTGTAAACATGCATTTTTTAACTGTTATAAGCTCATTAGTTACTTTTCAGCTTCAGAAAATAATATTTAGTGTTATTGTGTATTATGTGCTGTTAACTCATAAACAAAAAAGCCAGTTATGTTCATTGTAGGAATAGCTGTCATAATAAATTTACTAGTGAGCTTCAATCTTTAAATAGGCTTAATTTTTTTCACAGGTATTCAGAGACCTTAAGTTGTGTTTTGGACAGACCAATAGACCAAGAGATATTCAAAATTTACTAACTTCCTCTAGTGTCTTTAAGCAAATGTCTTCTCATTTGTGTTTGAGTTTTATGCTTCTCTCTCTGAATCTGGCACAAGTTCCCTCCAAATGCTAAGGCAGCCAGGAAAGAAAGTTCCAGCTGCTCCCTCGGTTCACCAGAGGAACCAAGGTCTTTCACCAAAGACTCCCTCTCTGTGAATCATGCAAACTGATGGCTCACACCCTTCCTTTTCAGGAGTAGTGGAAGAAACATTCGGTGCAGAAGAACACATTTACGCTTTACCTGGATCCGACGTCAACCTGACCTGCCAAACACAGAAGAAAGGCTTCTTGGTGCAGACGCAGTGGTCCAAGGTCACTGAGAAGGTGGACTTGCTTGCAGTTTATCATCCCCAGTATGGCTTCTACTGTAGTAGCAAGAGTCCCTGTAGGTCACTGGTGGCTTTCAGAGAAGCTCCTGGGAATGCGTTTGAGTGGACTCTGTACTTGAGGAATGTTTCCTCCTCGATCACCGGGAAGTATGAGTGTAGCTTCACTCTGTATCCAGAGGGCATTCAGACGAAAATCTACAGCCTAAAGATCCAGACAAATGATTGGGGGCAGGAGGAGAAGGGGACGACTGAGGATGAGGTGGCTGGATGGCATCACAGACTCGATGGATGTGAGTCTGAGTGAACTTTGGGAGATGGTGATGAACAGGGAAGCCTGGTGTGCTGCGATTCATGGGGTCGCAAAGAGTCAGATACGACTGAGCGACTGAACTGACTGATACTGATTGCTGGGCTTCCCTAAACCAGTGAGCTGTTGGACTTGTTTTCAGGACCTCTTGGTCTACAGAGATTAAAACAACCAGGTATTGTGAAGACCCAAGCTTCATTATTTGATCTTTATCATCATCTACAAGATAGCAGGGAAGGTGTCGTTACCTCTTTTGAGAAAGGAAGGTTCAGAAGGGCTGTGCAGATAGCAGTGGCAGCAGCAGCTGACAAAAGCCAGGCACAGTTCTAGGCACCTCGTGTGTGAAGTCATGTCGTCTGCAGAGCAGTCCCGTGGCATGTGAGTGCCATTATTGCCTCCATTACCCGGATGGGGAAACTCATCTGTGCAGAATGGCTAAGTCTCGAGGCACAGAGAGATTCAGTGACTTGCCCCAGGCCACACAGCTTTCAAGCGGCAGAGCTGTGACTTGCACACAGGTAGCCTGGCCTGTCAAGGCACAGAATGAATGTACAGCATGGCCCTCTTGAGTTTACCTGGCTGCACAGTGTGGCTGCATGATATCCTGAGAATAAAAATGCAATCTCATTAGCCAGATTCCGCCTCCTCAGTCTTGGCCATTGTCTCACTTTTCCAGTGTAACCTCATGCCCGTTCCCTTCTCATACCCTTCACAGCTGTTTGTATTATAAATGGGACATGTCCAACCCCTGTTCAGATTCCCTGCCATAAAGCTGTGGCAACAGTGTAGCAGGAAAAAAAAAAGGGGGGGTGGGGTGGCGGGGAGCCTGTTTGTTTGTTTAATTTAGAGCTCAGTCAGAAGCAGGGATGTTTCTTGTTCCTCTCCATTGGTGGGCAGGTTTTTGTTTTTATTTTATTTTTTTAGTTCTTCCCTTCAGTTTTAGGGAAAACAGGTCTTAATTGTGTTTTCTCTTTCCTTGGAGTATCTGTAAGGATGTTAAAACCCATGCCCTAGTTTTCACAGTTGGTTTGTCCCGATCAAGATCCAGACACAGTCTGCACGTGGCATTTGGTCGATACGTCTTTTAACTCTTGTGAATCTATAGGTTTGGCTCCCCATCTTTTTGTGTGCCTGCTTGCAGTTTATTTGATGAGTGAATTGGGTCATCTTTCCTGTAGTCTCCCACAATTTGGACTCTGCTGACTGTACCCCCCCACCCCCCACCCCCACCTTTTTTGGCTAGAATACTTCCTAGGTGGTTGCTGGCTGTCTCTCTCAGGTTACTGGATCCTTGGTATTGGATACACGCAGCAGGAGGCACATGATTCCTGGTTATTTCCTCCGTTGCTATGTTTGGTGAGTGGGTTTGGATACTGCCTCCCCGATCCACCAGCATTTTGCGTAATGGTCTATTTCAGTTGGCTAGGTTTTAATTTTCACAACTGTTCTTTTCGGTGCATTGTGTCTGTTCATCTTCTAAACACACACACGTGTGCCTGTGTGTTTGTATACACGTATATATATGTACACGTCATGTGTGTTACAATGAGTGTGTCTCACAGTTAAAACATGGTGGCTATTAAAATCAACTGGATATTAATCAAAGGGGTATGGAGTTTGTGTTTGGGATGATGAAATGGATAGTGCTGTTGATTGTACATTGTGAATGTACTCAAGGCCACTGAATTGTACACTTAAAATGTTAATTTTTATGGATGTTTTATGACTACAAAAGCAAATCGGTTGAAAATGGATTGTAGCATACTGAATTTTTTAAAAAAGTCCATCATTCCGTGATGATTATTTTCCTCAAGAAGAGTCAACGTGAGAGGTAGGTGGGGAGGTGAAGTTCTTATTTTCTGAAAAATGCCAACTAATACAGTAGAAGTTATGATAGAACTAGAAAAAAAATTATTTGGCAACATTCAGGCAGATGTCCTCAGTGGATGTGAAAAGCTTCAGTAAAAGATTGTTGGAATTCTCTGTATCTCCGAGTGAAAGAGTTAGTCAGTTGTGCCTGACCCATGAACCATGTAGCCTGCCAGGCTCCTCGGCCCATGGGATTGTCCAGGCAAGAATACTGGAGTGGTAGTCATTCCCCTTTCCTGGGGATCTTTCCAACCCAGGGATGGAACCTGGGTCTCCTGCGTTATAGGCAGATTCTTTACCGTCTGAACCACCAGGGAAGAGTATTTGCTTGTAAATTACTTACCAACTACAAAAGGGAAGAGATACCGTTAGAGCAGAGGACTTGGCCTCCATCTGTGATCCAATTTAACATTACCGGGAAGGGGGAGAAGCTAGCATGGAGCACCCACTGGTGTGATGTGATGGAAAATACACAATGTGACCTTTAGAGATTTCCTGCCAAAGGGTTGCGCGTGAATCTAATCATGAGGAAACAGTTATACATATCCAGAAAGTACGACATTTCGTAAGACCTCTGGTCTGACTTTAAAAATGCCAGTCTTATGAATGAAAAGGCTCAAATAAAGGAGGCTCCCAAACAGACATGACAACCAAATGCAGTGTTTGAAACTGGATCCAAAACAAATAGAAGAATGGAGCCGTTTGAATGAGTTTATGTTCAGTGATACTGTATTGGTTGGCTGGGCTGCCATAACAAAGTACCACAGTCTGAGCGGCCTAAACAGCAGAAGTTTATTTTCCCACAGACCTTCAGGATAGGAGTCCAAGATCAAGGTGCAGGCAGGGCTGGTTTCTTCTGAGGCCCCCCTCCTTGGCTCACGGATGGCCTTTGTCTCCTTGTGTCTTGACGTGGTCTTTCCTCTGCGTCTGTGCCCTAATTGATGCTTCTCGTAAGGACACCAGTCTTAATGGGTTAAGGCCTACTTTAATGATCTCAATTTACCTTATTTACTACTCTGAGCATCCTCTCTCCACATACAGGTATATTCTGAAGTCCTGGGGGTTAAGGCTTCAACATATGAATTTGGCGGAGGGGAACACAGTTCAGCCCATAACAGATATTGAATCATTTTAAAATTGCCTTGGGGGAGAGAGTGATAATGATGTTCTGAAGGAAAATGGTCCTGGTTTTGTTTCTTATGCTTTATGTTTTCCACTAGATTTTAAGCCGAGAACTGAGCCCTCACAGTACATATTCCATAACATTCAGACATCTTTTGTTAAATTGTTCATCTATTTGGGGTTGCCACCCATGGCAGAGTGAAAGAGGGCAGGAGATTTTTCTGTTGCACGTGTGTGGTTTGTCAGAAACTTTTCTCTTTCCCTAATAAACCATTTTTCTCAAGCCTCTCCATCCTTCACTGAACAAACAAACAAAAAACACTAACTTGGAATACTTGAGGAGCTGTGTGTGAGTCACCTCCAAGAGCACGCATAATGGGGAATCATAGCTGCAGAGTAAAGCCCGGCAGGGATCTGGCCATTCAAGGCGGATGAATCTCCATGACTACAAAGTAGCTGCACCGGAAGGAGGCTCCCAGACAAATGTGCTTCCCTGTGACTGAGAAAGTCTGGCTGGATTAAAGGGAGACAGTTCCAGCAGGTCAGTATGTCCACTGCTACCGTTTCAGACCAGCTGCTCCCAGTAGTATGCTGGGCCCTGCAAGAGGTTTGACCAGAAAGGCTGGTGACCTGTCAGCTCTCTCATCTGACTCTGCCAGGCCCCCTGGCAAGGACTTTCATTCCTTGTGGATCTTCACACTCTGCTTTCTTTCCATGGTGAATCTCAGCTCCAGAAGTAAAAGGTAGCTTAGCGCCTGGTTTTCCTATGATGGTTCTTGGAGATTTCTGTTAGTCTATGTTTGGTGTCCACCTGCAGTTTAAGAAGAGCCTGGTCTTGACCTTTGCCCACTGTTCCATTGGGTTATTTGCCTTCTCATATTGACTTTGTCCAAGAGCGCTTTTAAATTAAGAACTTTGGCCTTTTGTCCTATTACGCGTTATTTACATATTTATTTTTGCAATTGCTTGATGTTTAACTGGCTCATACACACGTTCAACTTTTACAGCCTTGTATGTTACATGTTTGGGTTTCCCTGGTGGCTGTGATGGTAAAGAATCTGCCTGCAATGCGAGAGACCCAGGTTCTGTCCCTGGGTCAGGAAGACCTGCTGGAGAAGGGAATGGCTCCCCACTCCAGAATTCTTGCGTGGAGAATTCCACGGACAGAGGAGCCATTCATCTTTTCCTGTATGGCTGCTGCATTCTGGGTCGTCTGTCATGTTTAAACACAGCTTTCCCTCTTAGTATTACACAAGAAACCGCTCACGTTTGATATCAGATGAAAGGTAGGGAGCCAGTGTAATTTTTGTTGCTGTTTTATCCCACAAGGTCGTGAACTCCCATTAGTGCCACATCATCAGCCGGTGCAACCTGCTGCCAGGTCGGCCCAGACATTCTGCTGGCTCAGACTCTGATTCGTTCCGGAAGCCAAGAGAGCCTTGCATAGGGCTCAGCTGTCCACCGATGCCTCGCCAGCGGGGCCGCTGTGAATGCAGAAAGGTTGCAAGTAGCTGGGAAGTAGGGAACTGCTAGATTCTGTCCCAGGCTATGCTACTTTCATTCAATCCTGATTCTCTCTCATTCTCTCTTGGTAACAGATGAGAAAAATACTATGTCACATTGCTGCTTAGCAAGAGGATCAAAATTTAAACATTCATTTGCCAAGTCCGTAAAATAGGGGCAAATAGCATTCTATGTGGGAAACCTGGTTAGAAAATCTTCCAGGAGGAACTGGCCTTTGACTTAAAACTTAAAAAAAAATAATACCCCTTTAAAAAAAAATGTCTCATAATGGAAAATTTTCACAGCAACTTAGAACAGCATAACAAACTCTTATGTCCTTTTCCTGCCACTTTCAGTAGTTATCAATTTATGGATGATGTTGTTAATTTATACCACACCCTCTCTTGTCTTCCCATCCTCCTGATTTTTTCAAAGCAGACCCCCAACATCATACCTGTAAATATTACAGTATATCTCCAAAACAGGTATATTTCCAAAGCACAACTGAAATATCATTGTCACATTAAAAAAAAAAAATCAGTGCCTCTTCAGTATGACCAAATATCTTTTCTGTACACATTTTACACATTTCCACTATCATCTTGGAGAAGGAAATGGCAACCCACTCCAGTATTCTTGCGTGGAGAATCCCATGGACAGAGGAGCCTGGCAGACTANAAAAAAAATCAGTGCCTCTTCAGTATGACCAAATATCTTTTCTGTACACATTTTACACATTTCCACTATCATCTTGGAGAAGGAAATGGCAACCCACTCCAGTATTCTTGCGTGGAGAATCCCATGGACAGAGGAGCCTGGCAGACTACAGCCCATGGGGTCACAAAGAGTCAGACACGACTGAGTGACTAAAAAACCACCACTATCCTCTTACAGTTTTTAAAACTGTTTTTCAAATGGTCATCTAAATGAGGCCCAGGATTGCGGTTGGTTGATGTGACCTAATTTTGTTTACTCTCCAGGTCCTCTGCTTTCTTAATCTCGTGTTCTCTCTTCCTTTTGAAAGTCTTTATAACATAATGATTGAAATCATGAACTCTGTTCAAATTGTGGCTCTGGGCAAGTCACTGTACCTCTGTGTACCTCAGTTTCCTCATCTATAAACGGGCCAAGGTTGTTCTTCCTTCTTGGGTTATTGCGGGGGACAGTTACTGCACTCATGTTTCTAAAGCTTAGAGCTGGGCCTGGACATAGAAAGCTCTGCAGAAGTGTGAGCATCCATGGGAGTTTGGAACCAGAGCACGTGCCCAGGGTCATGTTGGAAGTCGTGGGGGAGGGTGGAGGAGGACTTGCTTCAGTGAAATTGTGAACAGTCTTCGGGACGAGTCTCCCAGCTATGCAGAGGGCTCCTGTTGGTTTTCTTTTAACTTCTTCCTGGATTCTTGACTATTCTTCAATTATATGATGCTGATATGCAGCAGAAATTTGAGCAGGTAAGGTATTATTTAGTGAAGGCAACTTTCTATTGTCCTGTGATTTGCTGCCTTCTCTTCCTCTGAATTTATTAAGTTAGCTATTCTCTCCCAGAAGCCATTTTAACTTTCTGTGGCATTATCTGGGCTCCTGCAACCTGTGATCTCCTAAGTAGAACCTTTCAGCACTTTATAAATATGTCATATACTTTTTATATTCCTTTGTTCCCCGTCAGAACATACATCCCAGTCTTCAGAACAGCACAATCAGTTTTATTCATTTAAGGAGCAGTAGTCATTTGACACTTGCTAATATGTAACAAATTATATTGGGAGTGGTAATTACAACTGCAGCTGGTTCCTAATTATACTGTAACCTTGATGCTTTAAAAAAAAATTGAGACTGAATTCAGCATATAATACTGAGAATAATATTCTGCATTAGGTAAATCTACCATCCACATAACCATGGTGTTTATGTATCATAATGCCAAATCAAAAAGATTTTATTTTAAATTGCTTTCAGCTACAGTGTTGTCCAGTAGCACCATTCGCAAGGATAGCTTAAAGACCCCTCTTTGATTGCCCAATTCTTGGCACATCCTCCAGGTATTAATAGTATACTTAGTGTGAAACGACCTGGGCTCCAGGGTCATTATTGCTCTGTGATTTGCTACCACTCATTTAAGACCAAGTATCTTGAAATGCCACAGCTTCCTCATCTGGAGACTGGGGATATTTTGTTTGTTTGAACTTTTTACCAATTAACAATGCTGTGATAGTTTCAGGCGGACAGCAAAGGGACTCAGCCATGCATACACATGTATCCATTCTCCCCCAAGCTCCCGTCCCATTCAGGCTGCCGCATGACACTGAGCAGAGTTCCATGTGCTGTACAATAGATCCTTGTTGGTTATCCATTTTAAATAGACAAGTGTGTACATGTCCATCCCAAATTCCCTAACTGTCCCTTCCCCCGGACAATCATAAGTTTGTTTTCTGTGAGTGAAGACTGGGGCTATTAATGGTTCCTCACTTTAGATAGTTTTGGTGATATTTAAGTGAGATCAGGCATAAAGATCAGGTGTACAGCCTTTAGGACGTGCCTAGGCTAGAGTTAAAAGTTAGCTGGTCAGTGTTAATTGCTGTAATCCAGTGATGAACAACCCAGTCCAAGACTTTACCTCCACAACCCCTGACTCCAGCAGTTATGGCCTTAGTTCTGCCCTCACTCTTAATTCGTGGTAGCATGTATCATCACACTTTGCCTAGTGACTCTGCCTGATTCGTTTCACTTTGATAGTGCCTGGCCACCCATGATCTTTTTAAAAAATAGACATTAGTATTACTGTAATTCTTATTTTGGAGCAGTTTTAGGTTCATAGCAAAGTTTGAAGAAAGGTTCAGAGATTTTCTGTATACCTCCTGCCCCCACGCATGCATAGCCTCTCCTCTGTTAACATCATCCCCCATCAGAGTGGTACATTTGTTACAGCTGGTGAACCTACACTGGCACATCCTTTTCCCTCAAAGTCTGTGGTTTACATTAGAGTTGACTCTTGATGTTGAACAGTCCGTGAACAAATTTTGCAATCATGTATCCTTCATTATAGTGTCACACAGAGTCTTTTCATTGCTCTGAAAATCTGTGCTCTGCCTGTTCTCCTTCCCTGTTTCTCAACCCCTGGTGACGAAACTGCTGATCTTTTTATGGTCTCCATAGTGCAAGAGTGTCGTATAGCTGGAATCATACATATGCAGCCTTTTCAGATTGGCTTCTGTCACTTAGTAATGTGCATTTAAGTTTTGTTCATGTTTTGATAGCTCGTTTTTAAGTGCTTAATGCCTCTTGATGAAGTGAAAGAGGAGAGTGAAAAAGTTGGCGTAAAGCTCAACATTCAGAAAACGAAGATCATGGCATCCAGTCTCATCACTTCATGGCAAATAGATGGGGAAACAGTGAAACCGTGTCAGACTTTATTTTCTGGGGCTCCAGAATCACTGCAGATGGTGATTGCAGCCATGAGATTAAAAGATGCTTACTCCTTGGAAGGAAAGTTATGACCAACCTAGACAGCATATTGAAAAGCAGAGACATTACTTTGCCAACAAAGGTCCATCTAGTCAAGGCTATGGGTTATCCAGTGGTCATGTATGGATGTGAGAGTTGGACTGTGAAGAAAGCTGAGCGGCGAAGAATTGATGCTTTTGAACTGTGGTGTTGGAGAAGACTCTTGAGAGTCCCTTGGACTGCAAGGAGATCCATCCAGTCCATCCTAAAGGAGATCAGTCCTGTGTGTTCATTGGAAGGACTGATGCTAAAGCTGAAACTCCAGTACTTTGGCCAGCTCATGCGAAGAGTTGACTCATTGGAAAAGACTCTGATGCTGGGAGGGATTGGGGGCAGAAGGAGAAGGGGATGACAGAGGATGAGATGGCTGGATGGCATCATCGACTTGATGGACATGAGTTTGGGTGAACTCCGGGAGTGGGTGATGGGCAGGGAGGCCTGGCGTGCTACAGTTCATGGGGTCGCAAAGAGTCGGACACAACTGAGCGACTGAACTGAACTGAATGATATTCCATTATCTGGATTATCCATTCACTGAGTGAAAGACATCTTGGTTGCTTCCAACTTTTGACAGTTACAAGTAGAGCTGCTGTAAACATCCATCCACTCAGGTATTTGTGTGGATATAGTTTTCAACACCTTTGGATGAATACTAAGCAGCATGAATGCTGGCTCATGTGTTAAGAGTACGTTAGTTTTGGAAGAAACCTGCAGTCTGTCTTCCAAAGTCGCTGTGCCGTTTTGTGTTCATGTTAGCGAACAGTGAGAGTTCCTTTTGCTGCACATCTCCACCAGTATTTGGTGTTGCAGTGTCCTGGATTTTGGCCATTCTAGTTGGTATACAGTGGTATTTCCTTGTTTTAATTTGTATTTTCCTGATGACAGAAGATGTGGAGGCTCTTTTCATATGCTTATTTGCTGTCTATATATCTTCTTTGCTAAGGTGTCTGTTAAGGTCTTTGGCCCGTATTTTGACCTTAATTGAGTTGTTTGTTTTCTTTTTGTTGAATTTTGAGAGTTCTTTGTGTATTTTGGGTAACAGTTCTTTATTAACTATTCTCGTATAAATACTTTATCGCAGTGTTCGCTTATCTTTATGGTCTCTTGACAGTGTCTTTCACAGAGCAGAAACATCTCCTTTAATGGAGTCCAGCTTATAGATAATGCCTTTGGTGTTATATCCAACAAATGCCAAGATGATCTAAGTTTTCTCCTGTGTTATCTTCTAAGAATTTTGCATTTAGGTCTGCGATCCATTTTGAGTTAATTTTTGTTAAGGGAGTAAGGTCTGTGTCTAGAGTCATTTTTTTGCATGCAGATGATGTTTTTGTTCAGTTGCTAAGTTGTGTCTGACTTTGCGACCCCATGGCCTGCAGCACGTCCGGCTCTCCTGTCCTCCACTATCTCCCGAGTTTGCTCAAACTCATGTCTTTTGAGTCGGAGATGCTATCTAACCATCTAATCCTCTGCTGCCCTCTTCTTCTTTTGCCTTCATTCTTTCCCAGCATCAGGGTCTTTTCCAATGAGTCAGCTCTTTGCATCAGGTGGCCAAAGTATTGGTGTTTCAGCTTCAGCATCAGTCCTTCCAGTGAATATTCAGGACTGATTTCCTTTAAGGTTGACTCAGAAGTCTTCTCCAGCATCAGTTCTTCGATACTCAGCCTTCTTTATGGCCAAACTCTCAAATCCATACATGACTATTGGAAAAACCATAGCTTTTGACTGTGTGGATCTTTGTCAGCAAAGTGATGTCTGGTGTCTAGTCTTGTCATAGCTTTTCTTCTAAGGAGCAAATGTCTTTTAATTTCGTGAATGCATGTGGATAGACAGCACCACTTGTTGAAGAGACTATCTTTGATCCTTCGTAAAGATTAGTTGGCTTTATTTGTGAAGGTCTACTTCTAGGCGGGCTTCCCTTGTGGCTCAGCTGGTGAAGAATCTTCCCGCAGCGTGGCAGACCTGGGTTTGATCTCAGGGTTCGAAGATTCCCTGGAGAAGGGATAGGCTACCCACTCCACTATTCTGGCCTGGAGAATTCTGTGGACTGTGTAGTCCATGGGGTCCAGAAGAGTCTGGCATGACTGAGCGAGCTTCACTTCCACTTTTCTTTTCCATTTCTAGGCTTTCTATCCTGTTAGATTTAGAATTGTTATGTCTTTTTGGAAAATTGACCGCGATGTCATTATATACTGTCTCTCTTTATCCCTGTTAACTTTCCTTGCTTTAAAGCGGGCTCTGCCTGAAAGTAAGATAGCTACTCTGCTCTCTTTTGATTAGTGTGCTCATGGTCTGTCTTTCTCTGTTTGTTTACTGTTAACCTATATGTGCCTTTTTTTTTTTTTTTGTAGATGGCATATAGCTGGGTCTTATTTTTTTGCTGCATTCTAACAGTCTCTGTCTTTCAATTAATGTTTAAGGTGATTTTGGTTATTCTCCTTAGTGTCCTCTAATCTTTGTGTATCTGTGGTTTGATGTCTGACTTCGATTTGGTGGAAATTCTGCATCATTGTTGCTTCAAATATTCCTTCCGGTCCCCTCTTCTGCTCTGGTAGTCCCATTACATGTATATGACACTTTTTTGTAGATGTCCCAGTCTTGGATATTTAGTTCTGTTTTTGTTTGTTTGTTTTCAGTCTTTTTTTTCCCTTTGCTTTCCAGTTTTGGAGATTTCTACTGACATATTATCAGAACATTCTTTCTTTCTTAGAAATTCCATTTTTCTGCTTATATCACTGTTGTGCTCTTGCATGCCGTCTACCTTATCCATCAGAGCCCTTAGCATGTTAATAATCAGAGTTGTTTTAAATTCCTAGTCTGATAATCTGATAATGTTGATTCCTGCCATATTTGAGTCTGGTTTTAATGCTCACTCTGTCTCTTCAGATTGTGCTGTTTTGCCTTTTGGTATTTTTTGTGATTTTTTTTTTTTTTTTGGATATTCAGACGTGATGTACTGGATAAAAGGTATGGCTGTAACTGGTCCTTTGGTATTGTGAGGGTAGGGTACAGAGGGAGAAGAAATGTTCTGTAGTCCTGTGATCAGGTCCCAGTTCAGTAGGGCTCTCTACTGAACTGGGCTCTCGACAAGTGTCTCTCAGTTCTTCCCCTCAGGTGGGAGAGGATGGCTGAAGGTGGCTGGCGCTGGCTGTTCCCTTTCCTCTGGTTACTTGGCTCTGGCAATACTCCCGCAGGTTAGGTGCCTATGAAATGATTTCTTCTGAAGCAGAGCTGGGTACTCTTGTGCATTTCAGCTTGGTTCCTTTTCCTTCCCTCCTACTGAAAGTGCCAGGTAGTCTTTCTCCGGCAGTCACTGAGAGCCAAGTTGAGCTCCAGGAGGTAAGACTCACAAAAGTGTGGAGAGTCCATGGTGTCTGGGCCCACCTAGAGTTTTGCCAGGTCTTTTCATGTCCACACTGAGCCTCCAGCAGTTGTCCATCTGCAGCTCAGAATTACCCACTCTCAACACTGGTTCCTGCAGAGGTTCCAGAGGATGGGTTTCAGCTCTGATAAGTTGTGATTTTCCGCTTCTGCCTTTCTGTCTCCATTTTGGGGGGCAGTGGTTTGGGAGTAGTTGATTTTTCGGCATTTAGGCTTTTTACTTGTTTTGATGACGGACTGACCATTTCTAAGCCCCTTGCATGCTGGACTGGAAACTAGACATCTCCCCATCATCTTTTGATTGCCTTTCCTGTATTGGAGGAAATCCCCACATTACCAGGTCTGCCTGCCAGAACATGAGTCAGAACTTGGTTCCCATCTTTCCCTGCAGCCAGGGCACAGGCACGTGATCTGGCTTTGCCAAGTGGACACTCACTGAGGCAGCTCAAGGGGTAAAGAATCAGCCTGTCAGTGCAGGAGACATGGGTTCGATTCCTGGGGTCAGGAACACCCTCTGGAGGAGGAAATGGCTACCCATCCAGTATTCTTGCCTGGAAAATCCCATGGATAGAGGGGCCTAGAAAGCTACAGTCCATGGAATCACAGCGAGTGTGACATGACTGAACACACACAAACACACACAGAGCAGCCTGTGTGTGAAGCTGCCATTGCAGCTGACCTAACAGGCAGCCTAGGCAACCTGCTTTTGTTGTGGGTTTCTCACCTCAGATCCTGGGATAGTTTGAAGCATCATTGGTGGCCCCCTTAGCCTCAAGCTGATTGATTCTGCAGGCTTCCTAACAAGACTGTGATCATCCAATAGAATTTTAATTTTCTCCTTAGCTTTTCAGAGAAAGCAATGGCACCCCACTCCAGCACTCTTGCCTGGAAAATCCCATGGACAGAGGAGCCTGGTGGGCCGCAGTCCATGGGGTCACTAAGAGTCGGACACGACTGAGTGACTTCACTTTCACTTTTCACTTTCATGCATTGGAGAAGGAAATGGCGACCCACTCCAGTGTTCTTGCCTGGAGAATCCCAGGGACGGGGGAGCCTGGTGGGCTGCCGTCTATGGGGTCGCACAGAGTCGGACACGAGTGAAGCGACGCAGCAGCAGCCTTAGCTTTTCGTCTTTTGTTGCTTAAGTTGAATACACGTTGGACCTACTTCCTCATCTTCCATTCTTATTTGGGATTAGAAATAGATAGCTGTGTTTTTGGCTTATATTTGTTAACGGTAGCTGTTAATCACTACCAGCATTATGTATTGCTCTGTAATTCACAGAGCACTTTTTCTTCATCCTAGTTAATCCTTAAGATAACTTTATGAAATAGATAAGCAAATTTTGTCATTTTACCCTATTTTTTTTTTTTTTTTTGGATAGGGATTTAGGATTTATTGGTAGGCATGAGTTGCTTTTTTTTGACAGGGAAGTGAAGTAAAGTGAAGTCGCTCAGTCGTGTCTGACTCTTTGCGACCCCATGGGGTGTAGCCTATCAGACTCCTCTGTCTGTGGGATTTTCCAGGCAAGAGTGCTGGAGTGGATTGCCATTCTCTTCTGCAGGGGATCTTCCCAACCCAGGAATTGAACCTAGGTCTCTTGCATTGCAGGCGGACACTTTACCGTGTGAGCCGGAAGTAGGATTTATTGGTAGGCATGAATAAAGAGGGAAGAGTGCCAGCGCTCTCACGCGTGCAGGCTCACCATTTGTTCAGAGGGCCACAGTTCGGGATGTATCTGGCCCCAGAGCTGTCCAGGATGAGCCGCTTTTCTGCCACCATGTTTTCAAATTCATCCACATTAAATTGAGTGAATCCCCGCTTCTTGGAGATGTGGATCTTCTGGTACCCAGGGAGCTTGAACTTGGTCCTGCAGATGGCCCCAATCACAGGCTCCTTGTTCTGCACCTTGGTGCAGATGGACATTAAGACTTGGCCAGTGTGGACCCTGGCCACTGCCCTGGGGCTTTCCAAAGAAAGCAGGCATACATGTCTGGAGCCTACACTGGGGATAGTATGCCAGCTGTGAGTGCACTGGAAAGGGTTTTCTCCAAGGCCCCTTAGGGCAGCCTCTGCAGGCGACAGGCTGTGTACACTGCTGAGGAGGCTGCTATTTGCAGCTATTGCACGCGGGGCCGCTCTGGGGAAAAGAACATAGTTGACTTAATCGGCTGCAGAGCATTTTGCCCTTTTTATAGATGAGGAAACTAAAACTTGGAGATGCGAACTGACTTGTCCAAGATCACCAAGTTAGCAACATACTGAAACCCCAGACCTGGTGATGTTTGCTTATGACACGATGAGCAAGCAATGCTTTCTCCATAAGGAGTTGAAAATATAAAGAGACGAATGTCTATTTCAGAGGAGACTTATACTGTCTCTTGTCAAATTTTTAGTCTTGGGAACATTTACTGGAATGTTAGCTTTAGCTTAATAATAATAAAATCTAAAATTAGAGTGTTTAAAGTTATTTTGGCATAGCAGCACCCACAGCTAAAACACTGCCATTCATTTCTTAATTGCTGTACTCCACTTCTTCATACAGAAACTTAATGGTGATGGCTTTATCATTGTCTAATGTTTGTCTACAACCCATTTCGTAAACTACTGAATCCTTCTGATAGAATATTTCCACATCCCTGAAATAACCCACTTGCGTAGTTACCCAGTGGGTTAACATTTGTGGTGTCTGCTGCTTTATAAGTCAACTGTTGAGTGACTTGAACATTTGAGGGTTGACTACACAGAAAGGTTGTGGTTTGAATACTGCTTAACATGATATCTTGTTTGTATATTAATTTCAGTAACTTTTTATAGTTACTACTCTTCATTTATTAGACCATAGGGGAACTGTAGGACGAGGAATGAGTGATTCAGTGAAGTCAACGAAAACTCCTTTTTCTTAAACATGATGAGATACTTCATTTTTATCCCTCTTGAGTGAATGGTGACTGTGGTTTTGGGGAATTTCAAACTTTCTTTTACAGCTACTGATTGTATCAGTCATGGTTCATTTGCAGAGAACAGAATCCACTCTAGCTGGTTTAAGCAGAGGGAAATTTATTACAGAGTGTTAAATGGCTTATGGAATTTGTTAGAAAGGTGAAGAAACTTCAGGTTGAGCTCTTAGGAGTTACTTGCAGAGCCTCACTGCAGAGCAGGCCACCAGGGGAGCATTTGCCTTTTGTGCAGTCATGAAACTACCCACCAAACCGGGAGTGTTTCAGAACCATGCTGCTGCTGACATGACAGGAGGAAAACTAGACACTTTCCTCTGCCACAGGAAGATCAGCCAGTTCCAAGGACGATGCTTGCTGGCAGAAACAGCACAGGCATGGCCCCTACCTTCCAAATCTTCGCTTTCCAAAACTTTGCCTCCCACACCTTATTTAGCTTCGTCTGATTGACAGCACCTAGGCCACGTAGCTGCAAGGGATTCTGGGAAATGTAGTTTAACCTTCCAGTCTCTGCAGTATAGGAAGATACGTGGGAAGAAAGGGTAGCCCCAGCTTCTGAGTTATTAGGTCACACCCAGTAGTGCTTTCCATGAGATTCAGGACCACCCGCTATGAGGTTTCTCCCACCTCTCCGTTTTCTGCTTGTCAGTGCACGCAGACAAGCATGCATGTGCTTACACACACAGTAGCTTTCGATGAGCTGCCTCTCTGTTTTCACTTCATATCTAAAGTAAACAATTACTTCATGACAGTAGAATTTTCAGTGTAAGTCTGAGCTTGTCTTGCCTTTCAGACCTTTCAGGTTTGGTAGGGTGATGGAAGAACTGTTGCTGAGTGAGATAGCAAGCTGAATGAGGTCTGGCCTCCTGGGTTCTAACCCAGTGGTTCTCAGCCTGGTCCGTCACCATCTCCTGGTGAAGCTTTAAAGGTACTCATTCCAGGGATTCTAATTCAGTTGGACTTTGCCATCTAATTTGATCAGCCTGGGGATTGATAAAACCCCGAAGCCCTGAGGCAATGCAAACATGCAGCCAGGGCAGTGGATCTCAAGCCCAGTCAGACAGGATTTTACATTAAGTACAGCTGTGGTTCTCACACTTTGAAGTGAAGTTGCTCAGTCGTGTCTGACTCTTTACGATCCCATGGACTGTAGTCTACCAGGCTTCTCTGTCCATGGGATTTTCCAGGCAAGAGTACTGGAGTGGATTGCCATTTCCTTCTCCAGGGGATCTTCCTGACCCAAGGGTCGAACCCAGGTCTCCTGCATTGCAGGCAGACGCTTTACCCTCTGAGCCTACAGGCATCAAAATCATCTGGAGGACTTGTTAAACCATAGATTGCTTGATCCCACCCCCAGAGTTTCTGATTTGGTAGATTTGGGGCAGAGTGTGAGAATTTGCAGTTCCATTGGCCTAACAAGAGCTGCCTGTTTTCCTTGTAAAGATTTGGTTTCTGCTCACCTGGAAGTTTTTCTTTAAGAACATGTTCAGAGCTCCTGCTTAGTTTCTGACCTTTGCTGGAGCAGGGGACACGGAGGAGTAAGGTGTCTACGAGATCGCGGTCTTACGTGGCTCGAGCTTCCCAGTGTAAGAAGAGAGATTTTCTGCATGTTTTCTTCTTCAAATTAATCTCTCTGATTTTTTTTGTAAGTTAAGTTTGTTCCCTCTCAACACCCCTGGTTAGACCTAGCAACTATTTTAAGTGCCCAGTTTGTACCTCTGCAGTTTGTTAAAGCAATGCGCTCTCAACTGAGTCTTGATTCCAGCGTAAGAAAGCCAGTTTAAATAATACTCCTACACGTAGAAAAATCTTTTCTGGTGTCTTCCTTGCCATGCATCCCACTGCCGCTTTTTAAAACCAATCCTTCAAGTTATATTATTGTTAGCTTTTTTTTTTTTTTTTTTTTGTATTTGGAAATGTACCTAGCCAGTATATGTGCTTTGCAAATGCTATTGATAACCTATTTAAACTGTTATTTATAATGTTTGTCTTGTCACAAATGTTACATATTCAGTGATCCTCAAATTTTCCAGAACATACTTTATGGAACATACCTTGGGGGAATTGACCTGAAATTTCTGTACTGTCATTAACAAAGATAAAGGTCTCCCAGTTTATGGAAAAAAAGATAAGGCTTAATTTCCATTTTTAACCACCCCCCGCACCTGCTTTCTTCCTTAACCTCCACTTAGTGTGAATGTTATGTGCTTGTGTATAAAATTATTAAGTAGCAAATGGTGATATTTCATAGTCATCTGCCAATAATCCTTTTTCTTCTTGGTGATTTACTCCCTAACAATGTTTGAAAATTACTTTATTTAAAACTTTTGATAGAAAAACTTTGTTTTAATGGTGGCATCTATTCTTATAAATGCAAATTCAGAACAGTCATGATAAAGCAAATCAGGCAACTAGGTACTAAGAATAATAGCTGTAAATGCTGCTGCTGCTGCTGCTAAGTCGCTTCAGTCGTGTCCGACTCTGCAACTCCATTGACGGCAGCCCAGCAGGCTCCTCTGTCCCTGGGATTCTCCAGGCAAGAACACTGGAGTGGGCTGCCATTTCCTTCTCCCAATAGTTGTAAATATTTACGTGCTATTCGTATTTGAGAAATACATACTTGTATATAAAACAATGAAAATTTAGCCTTTGGAGAAAAACCTAAAGTTTGAGAATCTTCTAAAGCCTAATGAACTAAGGCTTGTCAGGTGATGCAACCTGAGGTTGCCTGAACAGGTGTTCTGAGTTGGCTTAAAACCGGAGGGTCACACAGCTAGTGAGCTGAGAGCTCAGTTCTGCCCTCCACAGTCAAGGGCCGTCTGATACTGGAACACGTTCTTAATCATAGCACTAGATGGACACTACAGACTGGTGGTACTAGGAGAAACTGGGAGAGTCTTGATTTTCAGGCATGTGCTATTTTATATTAGGGGTAACATAAGCTACCGTCAATTTAAAGCTGCCTACAATGTAACTCAGGGAGAAGACCAGCGCAGTAAGGGGATGGAAGATTTGGAACTTGACCTCCGCTCAGAAAACACTTAGAAATGTCAGCAAAAATTGTTGCTAAATCTGACTTTCGGGGAAATAAGTGACGCTTTCTGAGTCTTGGTTTCCCCTTCTGTCAAATGAGAGCAGTAATATGCTCTGTCTGAGTCTCAGGTCTGCCATGAGGATCCAGTGATGTCATAGTCCTGCTCTGAAAACTTTTCAGTGTTCTGTACACATTAGGTGACATGGCTTAGACGCGTTGGGCCGCCATATGGATGGGTTTCTCACGTGCCCTTCGCCCTGGGAGAGTTACAGACTGAAAGCTTTCTTTCTCTCGCAGAGGTGTAGTCCTGGCGGTGAGCGATGACTGTGCATTCTGGAATCAGTAAGGAGAAGAATGCTGTGGGAGTCAGGGCGGGGGACGTTCACTCTGAAATAGCATTGCCCAGGGAAGGCTTTATGAAGTGTGTGTGGCCGAGTGAATTAATTTGATTTTAAAGGATGTGTTATTCAGATGGAGGAAGAATAGTTCACTTTGTGGAAACTTACCTTTGCTTTTAAAAGGAAGCCCAGTTAAGTGCTGAGGGTCACCATATGCCTTTTAAAAAAATGTTATTACGGTCTTGAGGTGTAGAACTTGGAGGGAGTGTCTTTTCTCTTGAAGAAGAGGATGGAAACTTCTCACGCCGTCCCATCTCCAGCAGTGTTTGTCCTCCCCGCCTTTCTCAGAATATAGGCCCACACGGGGGGGCTCTTGTGAGACTCTCAGCAGCACTATCATCCGTCTTAGGTTGGCTTTGCAGTCGACTGTTATGTTTTTTTTCTCTTTAATTGAATAGCAGAGAACACTCCGTGACTGAGGCTTTTAAAAAGATGACAAATTCTTATGGATACAAATAGCATTGGTGGTTACACGTACTCAGCGGAAGTTAGGAGTTATCACTCTTGGTTTGGGAAATAAGGTGCCCACCGAACTGGTTTCAGGAAAACTCCCTCTCCTGTTCCAACAATTAGTTAATAAAATTACTCCTGACAGTGGCGGGCCAAGGAGCTCAGGCAGTTACATATTTCAAGACAGAGAGCCTATTGTCCAGAGATCTCAGGGGAGCCTTTGCAAACACACCGAAGGGATTTAGAGCAATTTGCATAAATCTCCCCATGGATGGCGACATGGCTCCAGTATTGGGGTGGCTCCAGGAACCCCTCCTTGGCTGTGTCATGGGGTGATGCTGTGCTTGGGGAGAGTTCAGTCTCATGACGGTTTCTGCCAGCAGGACTGGGTGATGGGACGCTGAATAAGCCCACTGTTTGGTTCCACATAAGGACTCTTTTGTGTTGGCCTGGGGCAGCCATGTTCAAGTGTGTCGTCTCTTTCCCCAGTGATGTTTTTGGACTTTGTGGGCTGGAGAATTAAGCACAACACCTATTCTGAGCTAATCTGTCAAACTTTGCTCTTGAAAGGTAACCATAGCCCCTTGTATTCCAGAACGTGGTAAATCATAATCATACATTTGGAGACTTATGGTTTCTTTCTCTTTTTTTTCATTGAAATACAGTTGATTTACAGTATTAGTTTCAGGTGTGCAACATTGTTCAATATTTTTATGGATTATATTCCCTTTAAAGTTATTAGAAAACAATGGTTGTATTTCCCAATGCTGTACAATTGGAGACTTCTGGATTTTTTTTATAAAGTTGGGGAGAGGAGGATACTGCTGGACATGACCAGATTGCTGGGTGTTCATGCCTGTCCATTGTGGAGCCATGGGGATTAATTGCCTTCTGTCTGTGAATATTATTTGCCTTGCTCACTAACCTCTCTAAAAACCACGTTTTCTTACATACTTAACAAGTTTTACTTTAATGTTTAATATTCCCCTGTGAAAGGGTTTGGGTCACTCTGGATTGCAGTTTAAAATGCCAGGTGGTTGCAAGTCTGTTTTAACTTTTCTTTTTTTCTTATTCGTTTTGGAAAAAAATGATGTATATTAAACACTGCATATTAGGAGCTTTTGTTTCTTGTATGGAATGTTATCATTCTAGAAGCCTCATAAGAAGTCTAATTTAAAATCCAGAGAGTAGTTTAAGCACTGGGTAAATTTAGTGCTTTAAGTGCAGAAATGAAATTTCACTGATTTCTAACCTGGAGTTTATTTTCTTTCAGTCTGCGAGCTTGATTTCTCAGCTTTGTTCTAATAATATAAACATTTTTGTGTTTATTTATAGGTGGCTTTAACCAAGAGAGCAGACCCCGCTGAACTTAAAACAATATTTTTGAAGGTCAGTATAAAGGAATCTGTTTTGTTTCTTATTTGTGTTCTACAGTTTTTAAAGATTATTTTCAGGCGGCTCTCTATTTCGTTGTTAAAAACATCCCCAGAAGTACCTTTACTTAAGACTTGTAAAAGAGATCGGTTTTACATCTGTCTTTTAAAATGTGTCACGTGCCTGTAGGCGACTGCCTGTGATGGCTGCGTGGGTTACAGTTTGCTTTGTTGTCTCACGTGATGTTCAGTACCAAAAAGGAGTTGTTGGAGAGTTTAGTCTCGCAACCCGTTTACCTTTCCAAGATTGTCCTGTGCAGCAGATGATACCAAAGCTTTCCATCCTAAGTTTAAAGCTCTTTGTAAACACCTTTCGTCATCCTTCATTCATCCAGAATGGACTACCCTGGTCTCTCCTGAGCAGTATGTCATAGTCCTGCTCTGAAAACTTTTCAGTGTTCTGTACACATTAGGTGACATGGCTTAGACGCGTTGGGCCGCCATATGGATGGGTTTCTCACGTGCCCTTCGCCCTGGGAGAGTTACAGACTGAAAGCTTTCTTTCTCTCGCAGAGGTGTAGTCCTGGCGGTGAGCGATGACTGTGCATTCTGGAATCAGTAAGGAGAAGAATGCTGTGGGAGTCAGGGCGGGGGACGTTCACTCTGAAATAGCATTGCCCAGGGAAGGCTTTATGAAGTGTGTGTGGCCGAGTGAATTAATTTGATTTTAAAGGATGTGTTATTCAGATGGAGGAAGAATAGTTCACTTTGTGGAAACTTACCTTTGCTTTTAAAAGGAAGCCCAGTTAAGTGCTGAGGGTCACCATATGCCTTTTAAAAAAATGTTATTACGGTCTTGAGGTGTAGAACTTGGAGGGAGTGTCTTTTCTCTTGAAGAAGAGGATGGAAACTTCTCACGCCGTCCCATCTCCAGCAGTGTTTGTCCTCCCCGCCTTTCTCAGAATATAGGCCCACACGGGGGGGCTCTTGTGAGACTCTCAGCAGCACTATCATCCGTCTTAGGTTGGCTTTGCAGTCGACTGTTATGTTTTTTTTCTCTTTAATTGAATAGCAGAGAACACTCCGTGACTGAGGCTTTTAAAAAGATGACAAATTCTTATGGATACAAATAGCATTGGTGGTTACACGTACTCAGCGGAAGTTAGGAGTTATCACTCTTGGTTTGGGAAATAAGGTGCCCACCGAACTGGTTTCAGGAAAACTCCCTCTCCTGTTCCAACAATTAGTTAATAAAATTACTCCTGACAGTGGCGGGCCAAGGAGCTCAGGCAGTTACATATTTCAAGACAGAGAGCCTATTGTCCAGAGATCTCAGGGGAGCCTTTGCAAACACACCGAAGGGATTTAGAGCAATTTGCATAAATCTCCCCATGGATGGCGACATGGCTCCAGTATTGGGGTGGCTCCAGGAACCCCTCCTTGGCTGTGTCATGGGGTGATGCTGTGCTTGGGGAGAGTTCAGTCTCATGACGGTTTCTGCCAGCAGGACTGGGTGATGGGATGCTGAATAAGCCCACTGTTTGGTTCCACATAAGGACTCTTTTGTGTTGGCCTGGGGCAGCCATGTTCAAGTGTGTCGTCTCTTTCCCCAGTGATGTTTTTGGACTTTGTGGGCTGGAGAATTAAGCACAACACCTATTCTGAGCTAATCTGTCAAACTTTGCTCTTGAAAGGTAACCATAGCCCCTTGTATTCCAGAACGTGGTAAATCATAATCATACATTTGGAGACTTATGGTTTCTTTCTCTTTTTTTTCATTGAAATACAGTTGATTTACAGTATTAGTTTCAGGTGTGCAACATTGTTCAATATTTTTATGGATTATATTCCCTTTAAAGTTATTAGAAAACAATGGTTGTATTTCCCAATGCTGTACAATTGGAGACTTCTGGATTTTTTTTATAAAGTTGGGGAGAGGAGGATACTGCTGGACATGACCAGATTGCTGGGTGTTCATGCCTGTCCATTGTGGAGCCATGGGGATTAATTGCCTTCTGTCTGTGAATATTATTTGCCTTGCTCACTAACCTCTCTAAAAACCACGTTTTCTTACATACTTAACAAGTTTTACTTTAATGTTTAATATTCCCCTGTGAAAGGGTTTGGGTCACTCTGGATTGCAGTTTAAAATGCCAGGTGGTTGCAAGTCTGTTTTAACTTTTCTTTTTTTCTTATTCGTTTTGGAAAAAAATGATGTATATTAAACACTGCATATTAGGAGCTTTTGTTTCTTGTATGGAATGTTATCATTCTAGAAGCCTCATAAGAAGTCTAATTTAAAATCCAGAGAGTAGTTTAAGCACTGGGTAAATTTAGTGCTTTAAGTGCAGAAATGAAATTTCACTGATTTCTAACCTGGAGTTTATTTTCTTTCAGTCTGCGAGCTTGATTTCTCAGCTTTGTTCTAATAATATAAACATTTTTGTGTTTATTTATAGGTGGCTTTAACCAAGAGAGCAGACCCTGCTGAACTTAAAACAATATTTTTGAAGGTCAGTATAAAGGAATCTGTTTTGTTTCTTATTTGTGTTCTACAGTTTTTAAAGATTATTTTCAGGCGGCTCTCTATTTCGTTGGTAAAAACATCCCCAGAAGTACCTTTACTTAAGACTTGTAAAAGAGATCGGTTTTACATCTGTCTTTTAAAATGTGTCACGTGCCTGTAGGCGACTGCCTGTGATGGCTGCGTGGGTTACAGTTTGCTTTGTTGTCTCACGTGATGTTCAGTACCAAAAAGGAGTTGTTGGAGAGTTTAGTCTCGCAACCCGTTTACCTTTCCAAGATTGTCCTGTGCAGCAGATGATACCAAAGCTTTCCATCCTAAGTTTAAAGCTCTTTGTAAACACCTTTCGTCATCCTTCATTCATCCAGAATGGACTACCCTGGTCTCTCCTGAGCAGAACATTGCTGATGTTACCATCATCGTATCATTTAACTTCAGCTGTGGTGCCCTCGAGGAGGCCTCAGTGTGAGTAACAGTAGATACTCCGTCACACTCTACAAGTGTATTTCCTTCGTTTCTTATATTTTCACTTACTTTGTGATACTGAGCACTGAGTGACTAATACTCTAATAATAAAGTCTGCCTCAGGTCCCACAATCACTTTTAAGGTTGTCTAACTGGCAATAAAAGTACCCAAAAGAAGAAAGGCCATTTTTGTAAAGATAATTTTAAAAAGTACCTATGTAGGCCTTTTCTAAACGTGGCCAGAAGGTAGGTGTGCTGTCTTTAAAGAGAACCCAAGGCTTCAAGTGAGAAGCTTGCTCTGCTGCTGTGTATGGATGGCTTAGCAAGTTATTAATTCTCCTAGCATCACTTTCCGTATCAAAATGTGTTACTGTTAAAAACTGAGGCGTCAGGGAATTTGAATACTGATATTTGATATTAAGTAACTATTAATTGATTTTTAGGCTAGGTAATAGTAGTCTGAATATGGAAACTTATAAAGAGTTTTTTAGAGATGTACACTGAAGTATTTACAGGTGAGATTATGATATCTGAGATTTGCTTTTAAATAACCCAGTTTCGGTGGTGTAGGAAAAATAGGCAGTATGATAATTTTTGCAATTGGAAAATGGAATATTGGATTTACTATACTGTTCACTCTACTTTGTGTATATTCGAACATTTACATAATGTTATAAAAAGTTATAAAGAGTCCATGAAAAAAAGTACCTGAAAGTGCAGTGTATTAGATATGCACCTGATANGAAAACTAGGCAGTATGATAATTTTTGCAATTGGAAAATGGAATATTGGATTTACTATACTGTTCACTCTACTTTGTGTATATTCGAACATTTACATAATGTTATAAAAAGTTATAAAGAGTCCATGAAAAAAAGTACCTGAAAGTGCAGTATATTAGATATGCACCTGATAGGCATTAGATATTGATTCAGTAAATGCTTGAAATTAAGTCATTCATAGAGACAAAGACTCCAAGAGAAAATAGGTAAAAAATAGGAGAAAAAAAGAATCAATTTGTAAAGTAGACTGGGTTATATATTAGAAGGCAGAGTTCTTTATAAAGCTTGTGTTTTGCCCAGAAAAGGTAAATACGGTATAGAGACTCTAAGGTGGAAAAGGATTTTGGGTAATGAGAGTCCAGAAAACAGAAACGCATTTGTTTCTCACCTGGTGTCTGTTGCTGCGCACTTTGGGCCCTCCATGACGGGGCTGAGGTGTATATGAGAGGGCCATAGATGTTTTTAGGCTGTGTATTTATAAGGTCTTTGTTGTAAAACTCTAATGATGTAATTCTGGAAGACCACTTGCAGAAGAGCCTGTGAGGCAGCTGCTAAAGTGCCTCGAGAGATGGACGAAGCTCATAAAATTGAGTCGGCAGAGTCAGGATCATTCTCGGAACTCGGAATCTGTGACCTGTTTTCTAAGCCAACAGTAGCTGTGGGCATCGGGAAATGGGGACAGTTTAGAGGGTCTCAGTAGATGGTGCTTCTTGGATCCTTATTGGTCTTCTTAATGTGATTCAGTGGAAAGGCTCCAGGTAGAAGCTGCAACCACAGTTTGAGGCCATGTGGTTGTGGATGAGGCTGGGTTAAGAGCCTACCAATGGAAGTAAAGTAAGTAAGTAAAGTCGCTCAGTCGTGTCCGACTCTGCGACCCCATGGACACCAGGCTCCTCCATCCATGGGATTTTCTAGGCAAGAGTACTGGAGTGGGTTGCCTTTTCCTTCTTTTCTAGACGCTGCATCGCAGTAACAGGGGAGTTTTACTGGAGACAAGTGGGATTGTCCAGGGAAACCCAGGGGAGGGCAGGAGTCTCTGCAGAGTTCTGGAGAGCGGCCTATGGGGCTTCTGTGTCAGTGGGCCTGAAGGCTGGGGTGGAATCTTTGGGACCAGAAGGGAAGTGCTGTCTTCCTTTGGTGTGGCTGGGACTACGTGGCTTTTCAGTGAGAATTCCAGATGGCTTAGAGTCCAAGGGGATGATGTGGGGGGAACTGTCCCTGAAGAAAAGAAGTGATCAGCAGTTTCTATAAGGGATTGTGGATCTGGCAGAGGTTCGGGTGATCTCATCAGGCTTGGGTAGTGTGGTACCAATGCAAATCCACCTTGGCTCAGCACGCTGAGGATCTCTTGTTTACTCTCTACCGCAGACAGTGCTGTGGGGGAAGAATAGGGAGCGAGGCGCCTTTGGGGGCTGTGCCAGGCACGTCTCCAGTGAGCCTGGGCTTTCTATTTTTTTTTTTTTTTTGCTTAAGTAAGTTATGGTTCATTTATTTAAAAAAAATTTTATTTTGTATTAGTGTATAGTTGATTGAGGGGCTTCCCTGGTGGCTCAGCTGTAAAAAAAAATCTGCTTGCAATGCAGGAGATGCAGGTTCAATCCCTGGGTGAGGAAGATCTGGCTACCCACTCCAGTATTCATGCCTGGAGAATCCCTTGGACAGAGGAGTTGGAAAGCTACAGTCCATGGGGTCACAAAGAGTCGGACTTAGCATGCATAGCTGATTGACAATGAATAACTGAATCACTTTGCTGTACACCTAGACTTGTTAGTTCTAAGAGTGGATCAGCAGCAAGCACTCTGTAAACCTATTTGCTGATTTTTTTTCTGACATTTTCCCTGACTTTTCTTCTTTATAAATATCCCAACCTCTCTGCTATACTAATTAGGTGAGTCTCCTGTAGCTTCGGGGAGGTAGAGGGAAGCTTCATTGTTCCTTTGAGACCAGATGTGCTGGCAATGGGGGAGTTGACAGCTGTGGCGAGCAGAGAGACCTAGTGGAACCGAAACAGATAAGGAAAGAGGGGTCCTGGAGGACTAAAATGAGCCCTGTTCTGGCTTATTTTATGTTTGTTTGTTTTTTTGAAAAGAGTTAAAATCAGTTCTTTTTCTGAAGTTGCTTACTGTCAGATGTTGGGGTTATAAAGATGAATTAATTATGGCTCCTGCCCTTAACTATCTCACTGTGCGTGTTTGAGTGTTTAAGAAAAAAAACCACAATATGGTTGATATACATTATATAGTACATAATATGGTTGATATGCATTGTGTGGTATTAATTAGCAAGAAGATGATGTGGGGCTAATTACATCTTCCTGCTGCTGTTGCTGCTAAGTCACTTCAGTTGTGTCCAACTCTGTGTGACCCCAGAGACGGCAGCCCACCAGGCTCCTCCATCCATGGGATTCTCCAGGCAAGAACACTGGAGTGAGTTGCCATTGCCTTCTCCAGTGCATGAAAGTGAAAATTGAAAGTCAAGTTGCTCAGTTGTGTCCGACTCCTAGCAACCCCATGGACTGCAGCCTACCAGGCTCCTCCATCCATGGGATTTTCCAGGCAAGAGTACTGGAGTGGGGTGCCATTGCCTTCTCCGTACGTCTTCCTAGAGAGGGTTATTACAGTTGCTGGGCAGTGGGTGATATGTGAGCTGCTGTTTATCAGATGGAGATGGTGGAGGAGGATTGTGGAGCAAAGAAAGACAAAGGAAATATAGTGCAAGCAAAAGCGAAGAACTCCAGACGTGGAGGTGGCCTGGCGCAGAGAAGCTTGGGAGATGGTACTAGAATGGTGGGCAGAGTGGAACTTGGCATAAAACATCTCCAGCCTAAGGCGTTTGAATTTTTTTATGCAGGCTGTTTTAGTGACATGTGGCGGTTAATGTTTTGTCTGGATGTAGAAGTCTAGGTGTAATCAGCTTTGTTTCCAACCTAAGTGTTGGGAACCGAAGTTTTTTTCTCTGCCTGACACTTTCTGTGCTGTTTCATGTTAATAAACAGGTGTGTATTTGAGTGCTTACAGTTTAAATGAAATGCCATGGAACTCAGCAGTGAGTGAGATGTGTAAAAAGGTATAAGCAACATCCATGTCTTATTTAGAGATGTTCAGGTTTTATACAGGAGACAAAATTTATAGGCATGGAGAAGGTTTAAAAAAAAAAGTATCTAAGTCAGCACAGTCAAGGGTCACTTGTGTGGTTAAAGCAGACGCCACAGGAAATGGAAGGAGGGAGCAGTCCCAAGGCTCCTTGGAGTGGGAACTTGAGGAGCCCCACGGATGGGGGGGCGGTGGAGGGGAGGCACCCAGGGGGCAGCGGAGGCTTCTGGGAACCAGGACCACATTGAAGGGACCACATTGGGAGCAAACCTCCCCCAGATTGAAGGATTTTTGCTCATTCTTCAAATGTTGACTTAATTCAGCTCTGCATGAAGGAGTCTGCCAAGTTTTACAGGTTGTGGGTGACAAAATTAGAAAGATAATTGGGAGTTTGGCGTTTCTGCGAAACAATAGGAAGCCATGGAAGGTTTTCTGAGTTCTCCAGTGACTTGGAGGATAGGTCTGAGATTGGACTGGTGCAGGAAGGCCAGGGGTTAGGCAGCTGTGGGTGTAATCCCGGTGTGCAACCCTAATAAGTGGGTTAGGGTTGTGAGAGCAGGAAGAATGGAGAATGGGCAAGTTCACACATTTTGCGGGATCGTTTGATTGAAAATGCCTGATCTCGTGTAATGGATGATCATGTTGTTCATTCACTCAGTTGTGTCTGACTCTGTGACCCCATGGACTGCAGCACGCCAGGCTTCCCTGTCCTTCACCACCTCCCGGAGTTTGCTCACATTCATGTCCATCGAGTCAGTGATGCCATCCAACCATCTCGTCCTCTCTTGTCCCCTTCTCTTCTCTGCCTTCAACAGTCCCAGCATCAGGGTCTTTTCTAATGAAGTCGGCTCTTCACAGCAGGTGGCCAGAGTATTGGAGCTTCAGCATCAGTCCTTCTAATGAATATTCAGGGTGGATTGATTGATCATAAACAGGGAGTAAATATGACCACTGGATATATAGCCTGGGGGCATAGAAGTACCAGTATTAAGAATGCAGAAATTGAGACAACCGTTAGCTCAAGTGAGAGTGAAGGAGGCGATAGTTACTGTTTAGAAGTATAGAGCTGGCTGCATCTAAATGCCTTACTATAGTGTGAGATGTGGAGGACGGGAAGGCCAGGCAAGGGAAGCTGCTGCTGCTGCTGCGTCGCTTCAGTCGTGTCCGACTCTGTGTGACCCCATAGACGGCAGCCCACCAGGATCCCCCATCCCCAGGATTCCCCAGGCAAGAACACTGGAGTGGGTTGCCATTTCCTTCTCCAATGCATGAAAGTGAAAAGTGAAAGTGAAGTCGCTCAGTCGTGTCCGACCCTCAGCGACCCCATGGACTTCTTGCTTCCAGGCTCCTCCATCCATGGGATTTTCCAGGCAAGAGTACTGGAGTGGGGTGCCGTTGCCTTCTCCGAAGGGAAGCAGGTCATATTACAAATTGGGATAGTAATATGTAGTGAATAGCATTTGGAATTGTATAATTCATCAACAAAAGCATATTATATATTTTTAGAAGATTTTGTAGGGAATATTGGAAAAATAAATTCCTCTTTGAAAACCTTTTTGCTTATGACACAACAGTTCATATTTTTTGAAAAGTAAAAAAAAGATGTGTATAAAGAACTAAAACTTGTGATCCCTATATATTTAAGTCTATCTGTATATATACATGTATCTATTTAAATCTATTTATATATGCATATGTCTATGTTCCTGTTTCTCTGCCTCTGTGTACGAGTATAATTTTTTTCCTTAACAGGAGGAAAAATACTATTTGGTATTCATTTTTTCCCTCACCGAATACATTATGAATACTTTTTCCTATAATTGAAAGCATTTCTGCTTTTTTTATTGCTATGATACTCTTGTATATGGCTGTTTTACCATAATTTATCTAGCCACTCTCTATTATTGGATGTTTAGTTGTCTTCTCTGCTTTGCTATCATAACAACACTGAAATGAATAGCCCTGAAACTACATTTTTGCATATAGCTAGCATTTTCTTAGAAAAATTTATAGAAGTGGAATTGTTGAAGAGTGGATTTACAGCATTTCAAGGCTTTTGATTCTTGGCAGACTGCCTCTCAAGGTTGCATCAATACACATTTTTGTTGGGAGTATGGAAGTTTACATTTTTCCACATTGTGACACCAACTCAGATTATTAAAAAACTGAGCAGCAACAATGAAAAGCCTTTCTGACAACTTGCTGAAAATTGTATCTTGTTTTAAGTTTGTGTTCTTTTTATCATCAGCAATGTATTTGTTGACTATTCATGATACCTAATGACATTTAAACCGTTTCATTAAAATTTACAAATATACAGAAAATAGAGTAGTAAGTACCCACATAACCACCACCTAATTTAAATAAGTTTTTGTCACATTAGTTTCACATATAATATCTACTGATGCATTTCAGTGTAAGTTAGTTATCTCCACATAGATCCTAATAATTTTAAGATTCCCTATTGAGAAATGGTCATAATATATGTTAGTAAATATTATATGTGGCCATAATATATATCCCTGTGCACTTAATGAAATTAATAGTAGTTCCTAAGCTGAAACTCCAGTACTTTGGCCACCTCATGAGAAGAGTTGACCAATTGGAAAAGACTCTGATGCTGGGAGGGATTGGGGGCAAGAGGAGAAGGGAACGACAGAGGATGAGATGGCTGGATGGCATCACCGACTTGATGGACATGAGTTTGAGTGAACTCCGGAAGATGGTGATGGACAGGGAGGCCTGGCGTGCCGTGATTCATGGGGTCGCAGAGTCGGACATGACTGAGCAACTGAACTGAATAACACAATATTTGATCCATTTTCAGAATCTTAAGTATAATACTTTATTCCACCCATGTAACAGGGGAAGAACGGTCAGACACAGTGATCAGGTGTGCAAAGCATTTCTCAGTGGCTGGAACACACTCAAGAAGAATTTGCCTTTCAGCCTCCAGACATGAATGGTTAGTGGCATAAATGAATGACTGGTGATTATGGTTCTGGCGTGTTTACAGTTGATAGACGGTTTTGTTCCACCTGTAGTGGGCAGGCCACTTAGGCCCCCTGTCTTCTGAGGATAGTGTAGTGACACATTGCTTTCCTTTGCCACCATATTCATTGGGTGTGGAGGTATGTCTTCCTGGTGACATTTGGTTTATTAGTCAAGGTTCTTGAGAGAAACAGAACCAGTAGGAGAGAGCTCTATCTCTAGGTACTTACCTAGTGAGATTTATTATGAGGAATTGGCTCATACCATCCATTTTGGAGGCCGAGAAGTCCTAGGATGGTACTGTTTGCAGGCTGGAGACCCAGGAAAAGCTGTGTTGTAATTCAGTCCAAGTCCAAAGTCCTGAGAACAGGGTAGGTGATGATGTAAATCTCGGTCTGAGGGCCAGAGAAGGAAGATAGGACCCAGCTTATGCAATGGGGCAGAGAAAAAAGGAATGAATTCTTTCCTCCATCTTTTATTCCGTTCTCAATGGATTGGGTGAAGCCTACCCATATTGGGGAGGGAAGTCCAGTTTACTGAGTTCATAGATTCAAATGCCAGTCTCATCCAGAAACACCCTCATAAGCACACCCAGAAATGGTGCTTCATCTGGGTACCTGTTGGCCAGTCAAGTTGATGCATAAAGTTAACCATCATAGTTAGTATTTTAATAGGTTATGCAAGGAATCCTAAAAGCCTTCCCATTTCATAAGTATATATGTTTAATCATACTGAACTTCCAAAAATGGTAAAGGAGAGAAGCTTCAGGTCATTTATCAAATCTATTACTGAAGAAGGATTAAATAACATTTTAAAGTTGTGGTGGCTGCAAGGTATAGTCCATTCCTCTGTCCATCAGTCTAAGGAAGAACCTTTGACATCTTTAATCAAAGTAGACTACCCAAGCCTTGGTGATGTGCTGTTTTTTAAAACTGAGGAAAACTGTGTTTCTTGTGTCCATGTTAACATGTCCTTGAAGAGATGTTTTATCACCTCTGAAAAAACAAGGCAGATAAAAGACCTGAGATTTTTTATTTGTAAACTATATTGAGGAGTAAATCAAGTGCATCAATCAGAACTGTACAACTCCACGCATGTTTATAAAATGAATCCATCCATGTAACCAGCATCCTTCAGTTCAGTTCAGTCGCTTGGTCGTGTCCGACTCTTTGCAGCCCCGTGAATCGCAGCACGCCAGGCCTCCCTTTCCATCACCAGAAGCCCTCTGACACCCATTCCAGGTGATACTCACCCCTCCCGAGGGAACTAGTCATCTGACATCTGTCACCATGTGTTAGCTTTGCCTGGTTTTCTACTTTATATGAAATGAATGATACAACATGTTTTCCTTTTTTATTTTCTTACACTATGTCTTCTTGTGTCTGGCTTTTTTCTCGGTTGCTTTATTGGTGAGATTCATCCGTGTTGTCATGTGTAGTTAGTGTTAGTTTATCCCACTGTGTGACTATGCCGCAATTCACTGAAACATTCTGCTGTGGACATTTGAGTTATTTTCCTTTTTTTTTTTTTTTGCTATCCAAAATAACGCTGCTGGGGGTGGGGCAGCTTAGAGCTGTGGCACAGCCCCCTCCGGCCCCCATCCCGTCCAGCCTCTAACAAGGTGCGTACCTGGGGGAAAAAGTGAAGCCCACACAGAAATGCAGCCCTAGATCCTCAGGCCCTGGTCACACCCCAGACCAAGGCAGAGTGTGCCGTCGTCATACCCCAGAGAAGTGCAGCTCCACCCCCAAGAGGGCAGTGATGGCCCCTGAGCAGAGCAGACGCCCTGCTCGCACCTGGCTGGGCTCCAGCCCCACCTCCTCCCAGCGCAGTAGCTGCCAGCACACCCTGGGGAAGACACAGCTCATGCTCACTTCAGATCTGTTTCTCCGGCCAGAGCTTCTGGGAATGCTCCACGGACACACTTTCAAGGGCAGGAGAGGTAGATGTTCACCTAGTTTCATAAAGACAGAGAATGTCAGACAAAATGAGAAGACAGATGAAAGAATAAGGGAAAAAAACACAAAACCCTGGGAAAAAAACCTAATGAAACACAGATAAGTAATTTACCTTATAGAAGAGTTCAAAGCCTTGGTGATAAGAATCCTAATTGAACTGGGGGAAGAATCGGTGAACACAGTGAGAATTTTTGTGAAGAGCTAGATAATGTTGGAAGAGTGCTGACGGCACTGAGAAATGCAGTAACCGAGATGAAAAAGTACACTGGAGGATGTGAACAAGAGATGGGGTGACAAATACAGACGTGATCTGGAAGCTAGAGTAATGCAAACTGCCCAGTAAGAACTACACCCCCCAAAAAGTCTAAAAGTTGAGGCTAAAGGGACTTATGGGACAACATCCCAGGTACTAACATTTGCATGATAGTGGTCCCAGAAAAGAAAGGGGCGCTACTGGTGAAGAACCCACCTTCCAGTGCAGGGTACGGAAGAGATGTGGGGTCGGTCCCTGGGTCAGGAAGATCCCCTGGAGGAGGGATGGCAACCCACTCCAGTGTTCTTGCCTGGAGCCTCTCATGGACAGAGGAGCCTGGCAGGCTCTGGTCCATGCAGTCAGAAAGAGTCCGACACAGCTGAAGCGACTTAGGACAGCACAGAAAGAGAAAAGAGTAGAAAATATATTTGATGAAATTATGGCTGAGAACTTCCTAAACCTGGAGGAGGAAACAGGTATCCAGGTATAGGAGGCACCAGAGGGTTCCAAACAAGGTGAACCCAAAGAGACCCACGCCAAGATAGACCACAATTAAAACATAACAAATAAAGAATTTTAAATGCAGCAGGAAAAAAAAGCACATCCAAGGGAACCCCCATAAGGTTATCAGTTGATTTTCCTGCAGAAACTTTGCAGACCAGAAAAGAATGGCATGGTACTTTTAAAGTGCTAACAAGGAAAAGCCTACCACACCCAGGGTACTCTGTCTAGCAAGATTATCATTCAGAATTGAAGGACAAACAAAGAGGTTAGACAGGCAGAAACTGAGTTCATCCGTACTAAACTGACCTTACAAAAAGTGTTAAAGGGTCATCCGTATGTAAGTGAAAAAGTAAAAGTTCCAATGAGAAATAATAAACTATGGGAAGGGAAAAATCCCACTGGTGTAAAATTGCTGGGTCTGTCCTTACATGTACGTTCAGTCACAGTAGACATTGCCAAGCCGTTTTCTGAAGCGGTTTGCCAGTTGCATTTGCTCCATATTTTGCCAACATTTTTTTTTTTTCTTTTTAATTATCTTGTGTATGAGTAATGGTATTATTGCATTGTAGTTTTATTTTGCTTTTTCAGTGGAAATTTTTCTTTTAGGGGTTGTGAGCTTGATAATGATTCTAAAGATCATTTGGGGAAAACTAAGAGAGTGAATGTGGTCCACTGGAGAAGGGAATGGCAAACCACTTCAGTATTCTTGCCTTGAGAATCCCATGAACAGTATGAAAAGGCAAAATGATAGGATACTGAAAGATGAACTCCCCAGGTCAGTAGGTGCCTAGCATGCTACTGGAGATCAGTGGAGAAATAACTGCAGAAAGAATGAAGGGATGGAGCCAAAGCAAAAACGATACCCAGCTGTGGATGTGACTGGTGATAGAAGCAAGGTCCGATGCTGTAAAGAGCAACATTGCATAGGATCCTGGAATGTCAGGTCCATGAATCAAGGCAAATTGGAAGTAGTCAAACAAGAGATGACAAGAGTGAACGTCGACCTTCTAGGAATCAGCGAACTAAAATGGACTGGAATGGGTGAATTTAACTCAGATGACCATTATATCTACCACTGCGGGCAGGAATCCCTGAGAAGAAATGGAGTAGCCATCAAGGTCAACAAAAGAGTCCAAAATCCAGTACTTGGATGCAATCTCAAAAACGACAGAATGATCTCTGCTCATTTCCAAGGGAAACCATTCAGTATCA
>SJYX01004748.1:149097-182599 GCA_006410675.1 Oreotragus oreotragus
GAGGCCTGGCATGCTGCGATTCATGGGGTCACGAAGAGTCGGACACGACTGAGCGACTGAACAGAAATGTACTAGATTATTGGTTTTTATTTAACACATTTATAAGATGCCTATTGTGTGTATGGCATTGTGCCTAGTGTATTTCATGACTGTTCATTTATTTCTAGCATCACCTTAAGAGCAGGTAGTGTCCTTATCCCCATTTTACAGGTGAGGAGCCGGAGTCCCAGAAAGCTTCAGGTACTTACCTGAGGTCCTTTAGAGGCAGAAGCAGAGCTGCTTGCATCCCAGACCCGAGAGACTCCAAAGCCTGTAGCTGAGTACCTACTCAGGAGCCGATCCTGCTTTGGAATGACTAAAATGTAGAAAGAACAAGGGACTTTTTCTTTAAGATTTGTGTGTGTGTTTGTGGGTGTGCTGGGTCTTCATCGCAGCGAGCGGAAGCTACTCTCTGGTGGCGGCGCACTGGCCTCTCTCTTGACGGCTCCTGCTGTTGTGGAGCGCAGGCGGTAGCTGCGTGAGCTTCAGAAATCGATGCTCCTGGGCCCAGCAGTTGGGCCTTGTGGGCCCTGCAGTACTGGCTCCATAGTTGTGGCACACAGACTTAGTTGCCCGCATCAGGTGGACTCTTCCTGAAGCAGGGATTGAACCCAATCAGGGTTAGGGTTAGGCAGGCAGATTCTTTTTTTTGTAATATATTCATTTTTAATTGGAAGATAATTGCTTCACAGTATTTTATTGGTTTCTACCATGCATCAGCATGAATCAGCCACAGGTAGACGTGTGTCCCCTCCCTCTTGAACCTCCCTTCCACCCCATCCCCTCCCTTTCCTCCCTTTCGGTTGTCACAGAGCACCAGATTGGAGCTCCCTGCGTCATACAGCACGTTTCCACTGGCCATCTAAGTTTACACATGGTAGTGTGTATGTCGCAGTCTACTCTCTCTGTTTGTTCCACCCTGCCCGTCCCCTTCTTTGTCCAGAAGTCTGTTCTCTCTCCTGTTGATGGGGTTCTCGCTACTGTTGATGGGGTTCTCGCTACTGTTGATGGGGTTCTCGCTCCTGTTGATGGGGTTCTCGCTCCTGTTGATGGGGTTCTCTCTACTGTTGATGGGGTTCTCTCTCCTGTTGATGGGGTTCTCTGTACTGTTGATGGGGTTCTCTCTCCTGTTGATGGGGTTCTCTGTACTGTTGATGGGGTTCTCTCTCCTGTTGATGGGGTTCTCTCTCCTGTTGATGGGGTTCTCGCTACGTGTCTGTTCTATGACTGTTCTCTGTGTCTGCATCTCCAGGAAGCCCACAGGTGACTTGCAAAAGCAGTCTTACTTGGGTCTGACTGTCTTTGCCCCCTGTTCACTGTGCTCTCCCATCACGGCGGCTTCCATCACCCCGCTAGCCCTGTCCTTGTAGCTTGAGGTCCCCGTCTCCCCACCACAAAACACTGTTTGATCCCAAAGATCGAGAGGCCCTCTCCTGCTCTGTGAGTGTCTGTGTGACCCCCAAGTTGTTCCTCAGCATTTCTCACAGGCCCCCACCTCTACAGAACAGTAACCTGCAGGTCCCATGTTTGTGAACGGGGAGGGAAGGCTGTGAAAAAGCATCGCACACCACTTTATTCCCTCACTCTTTCTCTTCTGGAATGGAGAGGACACTAACCATAGCAGCGTTTCCTTTTTATTTTTTTTCCTGGAACTCTCTCATTGTTTATTCACCAATCAGTATCTCTTTAGGACCTACTACGTTAGGCATTTTGAGAAGATGGAACAAATAAATGCACATTTTCCTCTTTCATGATACCCTTTGTCCCCATTTTCAGGTGGAAAGGAACTTACAGCTCTTCCTTTATTCACTGTAATGACTTAACACAGAAGAATGATCCAAACATACATAGTAAAGGAATAAAGGACACAAATTTTTTTTTTTTTTTTAATTTTGTTGTTCGGTCGCTCAGTCATGTCCAACTCTTTGTGACCCCATGGACTGCAGCACGCCTGGCTTCCCTGTCCTTCACCGTCTCCCGGAACTTGCTCAAACTCATGTCCATTGAGTCCATGATGCCATCCAACCATCTCATCCTCTGTTACCCCCTTCTCCTGCCCTCAGTCTTTCCCAGCATCAGGGTCTTTTCTGATGAGTCAGCTCTTCGCATCAGGTGCCCAAAGTATTGGAGCTTCAGCATCAGTCCTTCCAATGAATATTCAGGACTGATTTCATTTAAGACTGACTGGTTGGATCTCCTTGCAGTCCAAGGACTCTCAAGAGTCTTCTGCAACACCACAGTTCAAAAGCATCAATTCTTCGGCACTTAGCCTTCTTAATGGTTATGGTCTTTTTAAAAATAGGGGCCCAATTTCTTCTTTGACTCAAGCGAAAAAAAAAAGAAGCTGTAACTTTTAGGAGCTCTGGAGTAAAAGCAGAATGAAGACCTGGAAGTCAGGTGTACCTGGATTTCAGTATTGTTTCTACCCCTGCCTATGTGGGTAAGTTAGTTTACCATTCAAGATTTAGCCACTGCATCTCTTAAAATGTGGATGGGAACAGCTACTTTGTAGAGTGGTTGCATAATACTAATGGGATATTGCATGTAAAAACCTAACACTGTGCTCCACACTTCCTATGCATTCATAGCAGCGTTTCTTACCGGCTTCCATGAAGTCTTACAGAAGCCTTGCTGCTAACAGTTTGCCCTCTAGTTTCTCCTCTTTGTCATTCTTTTTTTTTCTTTTCCATCACTGATGCTTTCTTAACAGGAAAGGGGGCAAAAGAATGAGGTTGTTTTCATTCATGATTTCATAAAACTTTTTTTTTTTTTTAAGAAAACTGTATGTCTTTGCTAAAGAACAAAATATAATTTGTCTTTCCAAATTTCTGTCAACATGGGTTTCTCATCCTCAGCATGGTTGACATTTGGTCTGGATGACTCTCCTTGGGTGGGGGGTAGGGGGTGGGCATCCTGCCTTTGTACTGGGGATATTTAGCAGCGTCCCTGGCCTGTCCCAAGTAGATACCAGTTTCTACTTCTGCCTCCTGTGGGGAAAAATGGAAACTGGCAGCTCAGAGCTAGAAAAGTTCACCCGAGAAAGGCAGGTATTATAACAGAGATGTCCTATTGGGGACTTTGGTGTTTGTAAGCTGGACGGTCAGGCTGCGAACCTCTGGTATAAAGATAAAACTTGGCAAACTCAATGTCTTTTTGCTTTTTACTTGGAGTGATGGAAAATAATTGTCCTTGTAATAGTATATTGTCATATCAGATATTTTATCCATTGAATATTTTCAGCTTTTTTCACGTGTTGATCTGACTGTATACATTTGAGAATAAAATATATTTTCTTTTTTTAAACAGTATGCAAGCATTGAAAAAAACGGTGAATTTTTCATGTCTCCCAATGACTTCGTCACCCGGTATTTGAACATTTTTGGAGAAAGCCAGCCTAATTCAAAGACGGTGGAACTTTTAAGTGGTGTGGTGGATCAGACTAAAGATGGGTATGTTTGCTTTTGATGATCTCATTTAGTGTTTGTTTTGTCTGAAACAGCTTTCTGTTTCTTTAATGATTAGGAAGCCAATGTCCTACATTTTTTTCTCCCTATTACAGTTAATGCATTATTTTAGAAATGATGCCCTGAACAGTTCCTTCAGTGTTCTTATCCCAGTTGGGGATTCTATATCTGGATTTCTTAACATAGTTTAAACAACTATTTATAATTTCACAGCTATTGTAGTTGAGTGGTGTGAAGATGCGCTTGAGTGTGTGTAGTATATTTTACGTTTTAAGGCAACTGTAAAAATTATAAATGTAAAATGTAGGTCTGTGAACATAACTTTTCTATAATCTTTCTGCTCAAGGAACTTTTAAACGTCCCATATGATTAAATGCTATAAATCTGACAGACAGAATAATGATTCCAAATCCCCAAGAAAGGCATTCTGCCCAAGTGGGAAGAGAAACATGGAACCACCTAAAATTAAATAGGACACTTTGCAAAATGCCTTTGGCTTTTTTTTTTTCCTTTTACCAATATTTTCTGTTTACATTTTTAAAAGTGAGTTACTCTTAAGTTGCGTAAGAATGCAGTTGATTTTTACCATAAGTGTGGAATTTTGGGCTCCAAAATATTGGAAATATAAGCACCAATATTTCCTAATAACCAAATATAATCTGTCAGAACTAGCCTTTTCTGTGTAAACTGTAGTGAACCCAGCTGTCTGCCCTCGCCGCTTGCCACACTCCCCTCTGATAGATTAGTGACTGGCCTTTCTGGGGCGTTCTTCTGTTCTGAGCTTTCTCTTTCGGTCCTGTGTCTGTTTTTTCATATGCATGGGTTTGAGATACAACCAAAGAAAACTCCCTGATGTACTGTGAATGCTCTGAGTCTTACCAGTACTTCTCCTTACTTGCTTATACATCTGTTGTTCCGTCGTGCATGAAGGCAACTCCCTCTAAAGTGAAAGTCCTGCAGATGGGAAGCAAGTGGGGAGGAGACTGGCAGTTATACTTCCTGTCATATGCTGGCAGATTGCTAGATTATACCTTCTTTGTCAGTGGTGGCTACTTGTGTTTTCCACAACTTGATTAATCTCTCCCAAGGTGGGATTCTTTGCTTTGGAGGAAAATATCATTTAGGAGCAGGCGTTTCTTCCCTCACAGGGCCTATCTGTGGAGGTGCAGAGAGAGAGGTGGAGGTATATTTCACACTAGTCCATTCAGGCTAAACAGCTGCACAGAACATAGCTTTATTCTAGCAAACATTTTGGTGGTGGTGGCTGGTGGGGAGGCAGACTGGATTGCTTCCACATCTTCTGTGCTTATAAGGTGCAGAAGAAATGTGACCAAGTTCACATGCAGTATGAATTAGCTGACTCAGTGTTTAAGATCAATTTTTTTTTCTTACTTGATAGTTAAAACATTTTTTTAAGCTATAGAAAATGGAAAGAATTCAGTGAATGTCTAATGATACCCTTCATCTGGATTGATCACTAACATTTTTAAAACCTGTGTACCTTCTTAAAATTTGTTTTAACACACATATACTTTTTACACATCACACACATAATTTCCTCTTTTGGCTGGACCAGTTAACTGTAAATTGCAGACATCAAGATACTTCAGTGTTTAACTTTGAACAAGAGCATTCTTCTTAACCATTATCATACTTAGGAAGATTAACAATCATGTGAAATATCTAATATCCAGTAGATTAGCAATCATGTGAAATATCTAATATCCAGTCAATTTTAAATATGCCAGATCTCTCCACTTACCTCTCCCCGACCTCAAATGCTTTGTTGCCTTTTGTTTTTCAAATCCAGCATCTAATCAGGTTTCCTGTATTATATTTAGTTGCTGTATATCTTCTAATCTAGAACAGACCCTTGCCTTTTTTTTTAACCACTGATAAAGTTTAGTGATTTTTTTACTTAAAAAAATCAAACCACCGTTAAAAAAAAAAGAGGCAAATAAAACTGATTTTCCAATCATTTGAAAAGCATAGTGCGTATTTGTCCAAAACAGACTCAAATGTAAATGCTACCATTATCATCTGTAAACTTCTGCAGTAAAATTAGCATTTATACATACACATATATATATTTTTTAATATATAAAATAGAACTGTATCTTGCAGTCAACAGGAGAAAGAATAACACATCCTTGTTTTATTATTCTATCATGACTTCGAACCCAGTTATTATCCAGGCCCAGTTATTTTGTTGAAAGTTGCTCGTTTTGGACTTGTCTGGTTATTTCCTTATGATTTGAATTCATGATCAATTTTGGGGTGCAGGTTAGGAGAGATCCTACTATCTTGTCCCAGCGTTGATAATACTCACTTTGATCACTTGGTTCAGATGGTGTCCACCAGATATTTCCATTCTACAGAACCACTTTTGTTTTGCAATTAGGAAATAGGCACTTTCAGAACATAGGAATATCCTGATTCACAGCAGCCTTTCACCCAGTAGTTTAGGCATCCATGGTGATCCTTTTCTGGGTCAGTTGTTACATCCATAGTGACCCTTTTCTGGATCAGGCATTATATCCATAGTGACGCTTTTCTGGATCAGGTATTACATCCATGGCAACCCTTCTGTGGACCAGGCATTACATCTGTGGTGACCCTTTTCTGGGTGAGGCATTACATTGGTGTTTGAAAAAACAGTGATTTTTCTGACTCTTTATTTCTCATTTATTGTCTAGAATTCTTTGGTAAGGAAAAGCTTTCGTCCCTCCACGCCCTTTTCTTTTTCTGTTAATTTTTGTATCAGTGTAATAAACTCATGGATTTGTTTACATTGAAGTCAATATATTAGAATCTATCACTAAATTCTCTGAATTATTCAGATTGTCCCAATGTGGTCAGTGCGAGTCCCTTCAAGCTGGCTCCTGTACCCTCAGCCTTTGAGTGTTCCTTGCTTTTGGTAAATAATGTGTACCTGGCTGGCTTTGGATTTGTCCTGCTCTTATCCAGGAGATCTTTTCTCAAAGAAAGGCCCAGGTTCCTCCTGGTTGGGACTGGTGCTTGGAGACATGAAGCTGGGCACAAACTCATTGCTCCTGGACTGTTCCTGCCTCCCTGATATTTCAGTGGGAAAATATACTTAAAAACAAAACAAAAAATAAAAAGTTCATAATGATAGTTCCTATTTAAATTTAACCTCACAGGAATATCCTTTCTTTTGTGTTTGTATCTTTTTAGGGGAACATTTTGATTCCTAGTTACATGAATATGTTTACAGTCAGCCTGGACTGTTCCTGCCTCCCTGATATTTCAGTGGGAAAATATACTTAAAAACAAAACAAAAAATAAAAAGTTCATAATGATAGTTCCTATTTAAATTTAACCTCGCAGGAATTTCCTTTCTTTTGTGTTTGTATCTTTTTAGGGGAACATTTTGATTCCTAGTTACATGAATATGTTTACAGTCATTAATTTTATGTGATTGTAGTATCTGCTAATGTACTTGGCTTCCTTTTCATCCCACCCCTATTAACACACTGGCTTTTCCTATTTCTTTTAACATATACTCTTCAAAAAATGTAACCTTGAATTCATTACATGCCAACAATGTAACGTACATTTACATATATAATGTAACATAACGTGTATTTTCTCATGTGCTTATAACAGATTCTTGGCTTTCTTTCCCTAGTTTCCCAGATGAGAACTAAGGGATCAAGCAATCTGCTGCCTAAAGGTACCCAGGCCTGTCTGGCTTTAGTTCTGGGCCTTTCCACTGTACAGAGCGGCCTCTTCTCTCATCATCTCACAGTTCTCTGTAACTTGATATTTTCTCTCTGATTTTATATTATCTTAAATGTTAACATTTGACTGTGACAAGCAAAATCTTAGATGGTCTCAATCCTTTACCCTGTGACTAATTTATTCTTTTCTTCTCCTTTCTTCCTTTTCAATGTTAACAGTGACTAGTTCAGTTTCAATAGGGAAAACAACCACCCATAACCATCTCAGCCTGCCACAGTATTTTGAATTTTTCAGTATATTCTATGATTTACACTGCATCAATATTTTTCAAAATTTGAATTCATTTTTGTTTTAATTCTCTTTTCTAATCTTTCTGCCTTTGTTAGTTTTCATATTTCCATATACTGTTCATATGAACAGTGTTAGATAGCTTCATTATTTTCTATCAGATTAATAGACTATACTTTATGAAATCATGCCCTTACAGAGTTATTTCAGTTTCTCCTTTTCTATAATAGATACTACTGGAGTGAATATATTCGTGTATGTAGCATTTCCCCCTTCTGTTTAATTTGTTGTTGTTCAATCACTAAGTCATGTTGGACTCTGCTACTTCATGCACTACAGCATACCAGGCTTCCCTGTCCTTCACTATCTCCTGGAGTTTGCTCAAACTCACATCCATTGAGTCAGTGATGCCATCCAACCATCTCATCCTCTGTCGTCCCCTTCTTCTCTTGCTCTCAGTCTTTCAGAGCATCATGGTCTTTTCCAATGAATGGTCTCTTCACATTAAGCTGTCAAAGTATTGGAGCTTCAGCTTCAGCATCAGTCCTTCCNCTCAAACTCACATCCATTGAGTCAGTGATGCCATCCAACCATCTCATCCTCTGTCGTCCCCTTCTTCTCTTGCTCTCAGTCTTTCAGAGCATCATGGTCTTTTCCAATGAATGGTCTCTTCACATTAAGCTGTCAAAGTATTGGAGCTTCAGCTTCAGCATCAGTCCTTCCAATGACTATTCATGGTTGATTTCCTTTAGGATTGACTGGTGATCTCCTTGCTATCCAAGGGACTCTCCAACACCGTAGTTCAGAAGCATCAATTCTTCTCTCACATCCATACATGGCTACTGGAAAAACCATAGCTTTGACGATACAGACCTTCGTTGTCAAAGTGATATCTCTGCTTTTTAATACACCGTCTAGGTTTGTCATAGCTTTTCTTCCAAGAGGCAGGCGTCTTTTAATCTTGTGGCTGCAGTCACCATCTGCGTTGATTAAGGAGCCCAAGAAAATGAAATCTGACACTGTTTCCACATTTCCCCCATCTATTTGCCATGAAGTTGATGACACCAGATGCTGTGATCTTTGTTTTTTGAATGTTTTAAGCCAGCTTTTTCACGCTCCTCTTTCACCTTTATCAAGAGGCTCTTTTAGTTCCTCTTTACTTTCTGCCATTAATGTGGTATCTGTTTAATTACTTCCTTAGATTTAATAACAGGATTTCTGGGTTCGAGGGTGCGAATATTGTATAGCTCACTCTGATATGTATTGTTACAGTTCTTTCCAAAAGGACTGAACTGAATAAAAACTTGTCTGGTATTTAAGCTGGTTGAGCTCGTAGCAAAGGACCAGGGTTCAAGACCCACTCACGTGTGCCCGTGCCATTGTCCCTAGCCTGAACCCCAGCCCACAGCTGGCCCCACAGAATTCACTTCACAAACAGATCTAGCTGTAGGCCTCTTCTCAGTGTGAAGTGGTGGATGCCTGCATTCCCCATTCCTTTCCCTTTCTCTAGAATCATAGCATCTGTCAGGCTCACAAGTCACACACCATCCTCCTAAATCAAGTACTATTCCTTGAAAACAGTACACGACCGAAGCTACACGGCGGCCCACGGACGCGCAGCACACTCAGCAGCCAGGGAGCGCTGAAGGGGGTGCCGCTCCTCTAGCCTGACTCTTCTGGGGTCTGAGCCCCTAGCTTGACTGGCCTGAGGGAATATTAGTGCACAACTTTATTAACATCTCAAAAGCTGTTTATAGATGGACAACTTTAGGATTTCAAAACAGTGACAGCTGTGGTGGTCCAGATGCCATGATGACGTGAAACACTCCTTTTTAGTTACTTATTGGTCCTCTAGCTGTGGTCCTCAAGCGCCAGGCCCTGCACATTTTACCGCCTCCAGTGTCTAGTCCAGTATCTGGCCTCCATTTCACATCGATTTGTTGACTCAACTTAGGTAAACCTACTAGGATTTTTGCCCCTTCTTGTTACAAAAGACCAGGAGTGTTGGGAAATGGACGATCTAGTTCAAATCCTAGGTTACTCATTGTTGGAAGCTGACATACGGCCCCCTGAAAATTTCAAGATAGCAATCCCAGAGTTTGGAAATGTGACGTTTTGGGAAAAGTGTCTTTGCAGATGTGGCTAAACTGGGGCTGTTGAGGAGATGACCCTGGATTGCCTGTGCTTTAAATGCCATCATAAGCATCCACATGAGAGGCAGAGAGAGATATAACACTTGCAGAGGCATGTGGCATTGTGAGCGCAGAGGCTGAGATCGGAGTGATAGGGTCACAGACAGGGGACATCTGCGGCCACCAGAAGATGGAGGAGGCGAGGAGTAGTTCTTCTCTGTGGAATCTCCCTTTGGATGGAGAATGGCTTTGCTGACACCTTGGTTTCAGATATCTGGTCTCCAGGACTGTGATGGAGATGAATTCTTGCTGTGCTAAGCCACCCCTTTGTGGTCATTGATGTAGCAGCCCTGGGAAAGGAGTCCCCTCTACAGAGCTATTTTCTTTGGGGAATTAGAAGGCCTTTTATTGTTGTTCGGCCGCTAAGTTGTGTCCGACTCTCGGCAGCTTGATGACCTGCAGCACGCCAGGCGTCTCTGTCCTTCACTATCTCTGTGAGTTTGCTCAGGCTCATGTCCGCTGAGTCTGTGATGCCATCCAGCCATCTCATCTTCTGTCGTCCCCTTCTCCTCTTGCCTTCTATCTTTTCCAGCATCAGGGTCTTTTCCAATGAGTCGGCTCTCCACATCAGGTGGCCAGAGTACTGGATCTTCAGCATCAGTCCTTCCGATGAATATTCAGGATTTCCTTTAGTATTGACTGGTTTGATTTTCTTGCAGTCCAAGGGACAGTTGAGTCTTCTCCAGCACCACAGTTGGAAAGGATCAGTTCTTTGGGGCTCAGCCTTCTTTATGGTCCAACTCTCACATTGGTACATGACTACTGGAAAAACCATAGCTTTGACTATATGGACCTTTGTTGGCAAAGTAATGTCTCTGCTTTTCAATAACATTGTCTAGGTTTGTCATAGCTTTTCTTCCAAGGAGCAAGTGTCTTTTAATTTCATGGCTGTAGTCACCATCTGCAGTGATTTTGGAGCCCAAGAAAATAAATCTGCCACTGTTTCCATTGTTTCCCCATCTATTTGCCATGAAGTGATGGGACTGGATGCCATGATCTTCGTTTTTTGTATGTTGAATTTTAAGCCAAGTTTTTTACTCTCTCCTTTCACTTTCATCAAGAGACTCTTTGGTTCCTCTTTGCTTTCTGCCATTAGAGTGCTATTATCCCCATGTCTGAGGTTGTTGATACTTGTCCCGGCAATCTTGATTCCAGCTTGTGAGTCATCCAGCCTGGCATTTTGCATGATATACTCGGCATGTAAATTAAATAAGCAGACAATATAAAGAAGCTGTGACAATATACAGCTTTGATGTACTCCTTTCCCAATTACAAGGCGTGTAGTTGTAAAGAATTTTCAGGGGACAGAGACTGATCAGCCTAATACCGGAGGAAAGCTTTTTTTAAAAATTATTTATTTTGGCTGCATGGGCTTTTCTCTAGTTGCAGAGACTGGGGTCTGCTCCCTAGTTAGAGTGCATGGGCTTTTAGTTGCGGTGTTTTTTCTTGTTGTGGAGCACAGGCTGTGTAGGTTCATGGGCTTCGGTAGTTGCAGCTCCCAGGCTCTAGAGCTCAGACTAGGTAGTTGTGGCGTGTGGACTTGGTTGCTCTGTGGCATGGGGGAATCTTCCTGGAGCAGGGATCAAACCCATGTCTCCTGCACTGGCAGGCAGATTCTCTCCCACTGAGCCACCAGATAAGTGCTAACAGCAGTAGCTTTTTATAGGTCTAGACATTTTCCAGGCAGGGCAGAGACACCTGCTGTGGACTGTTTTCTGGAAGGCATGGCCCCTTCCTGCAGGCTTCAGCTACGTTTAGGGTTGGGGAGGCTTCAGCATGGAAGTTAAACACCTGTGCGCTGCATGGACTTAGAGGCTTTCTGGCAACGGGATCTTATTCTTCTGGAGCCCTCTTGACTCTCATTTCATGACTCCTGAGGCTTGGCCAGCCTTCCGCACTGTGAGCCTGTCGTGGAGGGCTGTCCACTCGGTCATTTAGTAGCTANCGCTGCATGGACTTAGAGGCTTTCTGGCAACGGGATCTTATTCTTCTGGAGCCCTCTTGACTCTCATTTCATGACTCCTGAGGCTTGGCCAGCCTTCCGCACTGTGAGCCTGTCGTGGAGGGCTGTCCACTCGGTCATTTAGTAGCTATCTGGGACCCTCATCCCTGTGCCTGGCGCTGTTCTGGGTGCGGGATGCCGTGGTGAGTGGGGGGAAAGGAGTGCTTGCCTGTTGGGTGCTGCTTATCCGGTGGAACAGACAGCTGTTCCTCAGAGAGCCACAAATAAACGTGAACTGATGCTGTGATGGGTGTTATGTTGCAGAGACGTGGCGTGGGACACAGCCTGGGGCTTCATGCCGATGGGGCGATCCGGAAGGATTCTTGAGCCGTGGGAATTGGAAAGGTTACCGGGCCGGACGTTGGGGACAGAGGGCAACATTGGAGACCGGGGCAACAGCAGCTTCAAAGTCACATTCTGAAATGCTGAGGCAGGGGCTTCATGCCGATGGGGCGATCCGGAAGGATTCTTGAGCCGTGGGAATTGGAAAGGTTACCGGGCCGGACGTTGGGGACAGAGGGCAACATTGGAGACCGGGGCAACAGCAGCTTCAAAGTCACATTCTGAAATGCTGAGGCTGGCAGCCCCAGCGCATGGCAAGTGCAGGGCATGGTCAGGGAGAGGTGGCCACGCTAGACTGTGTGGGAACTTGCACTTGATATTAAGGTTGGGGGTCTTTGCCACAGGACCAATGGCGAGCCATCACAGGGTCCCGTGAGTTGGGGGGTTGGCATGCCCTGCCTGCTAAACACAATCCTCCTTATCAATCTTCTTTGATTTCACCAGTCCTCACTTTCCCTTCTCACTGCCTGTCGTGTTTAGCTTTCTCTGCATTCCCTTGTTTTAATAGATTTAGTGATGAGTTTAATCAGTTTGTGAGGTTCCTNCTTATCAATCTTCTTTGATTTCACCAGTCCTCACTTTCCCTTCTCACTGCCTGTCGTGTTTAGCTTTCTCTGCATTCCCTTGTTTTAATAGATTTAGTGATGAGTTTAATCAGTTTGTGAGGTTCCTGAGGGTGCACGAGCCTGGAAGCTCTTTGTCAAAGGAGCCTCTAGGTGCGGAGGGTTTTCTGAGCCTCTGAGGAGGGGGAGAAGGGGAGAAGGGGTTGGGTCTCTCAGCTCCTCCCACTTAGGTCCTCTTACCGTGACTGGACGGTGTGAATCTTCCCCTTGATGTTGTGTTTGGACAGTTTTCGGTGTGTCTTTTCGGTTTGGTTGTCCCGGTTCTGTTTTTGTTTAAAAGGGGAATGAAGCTTTTCTACCTGCAGTTGTAGTACGTTGTTCGCCTAGCTAGCTCCTAAGAGCAAGGGGAAAAGTAAATTGTGTTTGTGTCCCTTCGAGCTTGGCAAACATGTTTCTAGATGTGGTTTATGAACTGAAGTCTCATTAGAGAGGCCCGGGGAGATCCTGATAATGCAAATGCTGTTGCGTTTACCTGGCGTCAATTGGGAGATGAAGCATCGCCCAAAGAAGCTGGAGGTGTGGGCTGCCTGGCCTCTTGGGCTCAGGATGCTGTTGGCCGATACAGGTCTGACCCCATCAGTGTCGAGTGGGTACTGGACTGTACTGGTATCTAACTGGTTTGCTAGGATCAAGTGTGAATTTTGTGTCTCAGGTGTGGAGACGCTTTATTCTCCACAGGAGAACAAAAGTTGGCTTTTTCTTTTGAAAACAGCAATGTCAGAAATCCTGATTTCCTTTTAACCCCCTNCGCTGCATGGACTTAGAGGCTTTCTGGCAACGGGATCTTATTCTTCTGGAGCCCTCTTGACTCTCATTTAATGATTCCTGAGGCTTGGCCAGCCTTCCGCACTGTGAGCCTGTTGTGGAGGGCTGTCCACTCGGTCATTTAGTAGCTATTTGGGACCCTCATCCCTGTGCCTGGCGCTGTTCTGGGTGCGGGATGCCATGGTGAGTGGGGGGGAAAGGAGTGCTTGCCTGTTGGGTGCTGCTTATCTGGTGGAACAGACAGCTGTTCCTCAGAGAACCACAAATAAATGTGAACTGATGCTGTGATGGGTGTTATGTTGCAGAGGTGTGGCGTGGGACACAGCCTGGGGGCTTCATGCCGANGCGCTGTTCTGGGTGCGGGATGCCATGGTGAGTGGGGGGGAAAGGAGTGCTTGCCTGTTGGGTGCTGCTTATCTGGTGGAACAGACAGCTGTTCCTCAGAGAACCACAAATAAATGTGAACTGATGCTGTGATGGGTGTTATGTTGCAGAGGTGTGGCGTGGGACACAGCCCTGGGGCTTCATGCCGATGGGGCGATCCGGAAGGATTCTTGAGCCGTGGGAATTGGAAAGGTTACCGGGCCGGACGTTGGGGACAGAGGGCAACATTGGAGACCGGGGCAACAGCAGCTTCAAAGTCACATTCTGAAATGCTGAGGCTGGCAGCCCCAGAGCATGGCAAGTGCAGGGCATGGTCAGGGAAAGGTGGCCATGCTAGACTGTGTGGGAACTTGCACTTGATATTAAGGTTGGGGGTCTTTGTCACAGGACCAATGGCGAGCCATCACAGGGTCCCATGAGTTGGGGGGTTGGCATGCCCTGCCTGCTAAACACAATCCTACTTATCAATCTTCTTTGATTTCACCAGTCCTCACTTTCCCTTCTCACTGCCTGTCGTGTTTAGCTTTCTCTGCATTCCCTTGTTTTAATAGATTTAGTGATGAGTTTAATCAGTTTGTGAGGTTCCTGAGGGTGCACGAGCCTGGAAGCTCTTTGTCAAAGGAGCCTCTAGGTGCGGAGGGTTTTCTGAGCCTCTGAGGAGGGGGAGAAGGGGAGAAGGGGTTGGGTCTCTCAGCTCCTCCCACTTAGGTCCTCTTACCGTGACTGGACGGTGTGAATCTTCCCCTTGATGTTGTGTTTGGACAGTTTTCGGTGTGTCTTTTCGGTTTGGTTGTCCCGGTTCTGTTTTTGTTTAAAAGGGGAATGAAGCTTTTCTACCTGCAGTTGTAGTACGTTGTTCGCCTAGCTAGCTCCTAAGAGCAAGGGGAAAAGTAAATTGTGTTTGTGTCCCTTCGAGCTTGGCAAACATGTTTCTAGATGTGGTTTATGAACTGAAGTCTCATTAGAGAGGCCCGGGGAGATCCTGATAATGCAAATGCTGTTGCGTTTACCTGGCGTCAATTGGGAGATGAAGCATCGCCCAAAGAAGCTGGAGGTGTGGGCTGCCTGGCCTCTTGGGCTCAGGATGCTGTTGGCCGATACAGGTCTGACCCCATCAGTGTCGAGTGGGTACTGGACTGTACTGGTATCTAACTGGTTTGCTAGGATCAAGTGTGAATTTTGTGTCTCAGGTGTGGAGACGCTTTATTCTCCACAGGAGAACAAAAGTTGGCTTTTTCTTTTGAAAACAGCAATGTCAGAAATCCTGATTTCCTTTTAACCCCCTCCTTGGACATTTTAATTATGAAAAATTTGAACCATACCGAAAAGTGAAATCCTGATTTCTTCACGACAAGCTGACATGTCCAGCGTAACACCTTGTTAGCTTCCTTCCTGTTCTGTTGAAACAAATGATAATATAGTCGGCATCCACAAATAAGTCTTTTTTTTTCTTCAGAGTACAGTCAGTCAGTCCTGGGACAATTCCCATTCTGAGGCATGAGGAATAAGGGTGTCAAAGGAGAAAAGAGAAACAAGGAAATCTTGTGTTTTAAAACACGTGGCGATATAAATAAAGTGTGTTCCGTGTATTTCCTGCGATCGCCGTTTATCCTTCTGAGAAGGGAGAAAAAAGGCCTTTTAAATACTTCCCAAGGTGAAGGAGGATATAATAATGTTGTTGATGATAAAATCATTTTTATATACCTGTTTTCACTTTGTGAGGCTGTTGCGATGAAATCCAGGCCCTGGCCACATGCTGAGAGTTAATGAGGTTGACAATTGGCAATGCTTAAAGAGTATTAGGGTAATGTATTTAAACATACAGCAGTTCACAGCCTGAAACGTTCATCGTCTGTCAAACAGAATCCATAATCAATAAGAGGAGGTCTTTCCATTTACTAATGAGGATAGTTGTCTGCACTACTCAGGTGGACACAGATTTTAGATAAATACCTGTAATTCATAAGCTGTAGAATTAAGCAAAGGCATCTCTTTAATTAAGAAAAAAAAAAAAGGTAATAATCAACGGCAGTCACCTGAGAAGCTTAAATTTTCTTCTTAGTCATCAGACTTCCAAATTAATCCACCAAAACAAAAAGCCTCATTAGTAGCTCTTGTTGAATCAGTGTTATTTTTTCTTTCTCTCAAGGTGTCTGATTAACCCCCTTTCTTTTTGCATTACTCACTTTGTGTTAATATTTGATGTCTGAAGTCATGGGGCGGGGGGGTTGGTGCGTGCAGTGTGGTGGCTAGACGCTGTCTGCGCAGAGTAAATTAGAAAGAATTCTTAAAAAGGTTTGCATTATGTCGCAGGTATATTAGCAAACCTTTAGGAGTGTCAGGTGCCTGGGTTGTTTTTCTTTTTAATTCCAGAAAGGATTGATTAAAGACGAGGTGCTGATTTCACTCCTCATTCATATGTAGGGTTAGCCCTCCTCCTCTTCCCCCTTCTACTTACCAAGCCTGGCCCTCTTTTGCAGAGTTTTGCTGTCAAAGCAAGGTGAGAAATGGGGCTATAGCTGGAGGGGGAAGGTAGGTGAAAGAGAGGGTCTTTTTAAAGTGGGTAGAGAACAGCATAATGCACGCTGATGGAAATGACTACAGTGAGTGGAGTATTGACAATGTCAGAGAGAAAAGGGGGGAAATTCTGGTACATTCTGAGAGGGCGGTGGCCTCTCTTGATAACATGGAAAGTTCATTTAGGATCGCTGTTCTCAGCGTGTGGTCGGTAGACGCCTTGGGGGTCTCTGAGGCCTTTATAAGGAGTCCATGAAGTCCGAACTGTTGACATAAAAATGCTGACACCATCTGCCTTTTTTTGTTGTCCTGTACTTTAACTGATGGTTTTAAAAGCCAGATTATAGAACTGCTGGTTAGCAGCAACTCAGGAGCAACACCAGACCCAGGAGTACCAGTGGTCATTGTATTGTTCAGCACCAGTAGTTCACAACAAGGTAGTAACGATGATGCCAGTTTTGCTTCAGAGTGGCTTTGAAGAAGAAGTAATGTTACTGACTTTCTATGAAATCTCATTTACAAATTCGAGTAACTGAGGGGGAAGCCTGCGTCAAGACCGCCGGGCACTGGCCTGTGGCATTGTCAGAGGGGAAGCAACTCAGGTGTTTGCTGAGCTAGTCTTTTTTTTTTCAAAGGAAAACTTTTTGAGAGAAAATTTTCATCTGACAGCCTTCTGATACTTAAAGCCTTTTCTGATGTAGCTAATGGTGATAGTAATAATTGGTTTTTTTTTTTTTTTAACATAGTGTAATGAAATGTGTCAACATTTGGAAGATCTGCATAGCTTAGGGAAACATCTTTTCCTGTGAAGCAGTACATGGTGTTAGAAAATCCTGAGTCAAACTTAGTATTCAAAGTGCAGACAGACCCATGGGTTTTAATGTAACAGAGTGGGAACAGATCATTGATAACAGTTTCAGATTCCATATAGCAATGAATCTTTAAGAAACTACCCCTTGTTGGGATTTGATATATCACGGAATATCCACAGGTGTTACTGACACAGGAAGCCCAGTCTGGTACTCTGTGATGACCTGCAGGGGGGTGAGGGGGAGGGAGGGAGGCTCAGGAAGGAGGGGGATGGATGTATAATTATGGTTGATTTGACTTGTTGTACGTAGGGACCAACACAACACTGTAAAAATTTTAAGATAATAATAATAATGAAAAAAAGGCTGTTAAAATGCTCCTTCCTTTTCTAACTATGAATCTGTATAAAGCCGAAATCTTTCATATCCTTCAACCCAAACAACATATTACAGCATTTTGAATGCAGCTGTCTTCCATGAAATCTATTATTTAAGAGATTTGCAAAGACATAATACTTTTTTCTCACTACATTTTGTGTTTTATTTATTTTTCATATAAATGTTATTTCTATCACCATGTAATAGGTTTATTCACTTTGCAAGAGTTAACATTTTAAAAATGTCTCAATTTTAATTTCTCACACAGTAAATATGATAGGTACAAGACATGATAGGTACAGATAAATAAAAGCCCTTTGGAATCCTCAGTAATTCAAAAGCATGCAAAGGGCTCCTGAGACTTGAAAGTGGGGAAAGTGCTGAGCTGGAAAAACGGAAGGTAAGGTGCCCCAGTGGGGCAGATGTGTGGCATAGATGTGCTGGGATTTCGGGGAAGTCTCCTTCTGGTCTCCTTGGTTTTTCTCTGGGAGGTAGATAAGAAGGATGCAGGTGAAGTACTGACAGTCTGAAGAGAGAAGGGACTATATTAATAGTAACTATTTATTCAGAACTGAATGTGTAAGGAAATGTAACACGACTGCTGCATTGGACTCACTTGAGGATCCACCCATGGGCTTGTGGTCTTGAAATTCACAGTGAGGCCACCTAGTGTGGCTGTTTGTTTTCTGGCTTCTGAGTTCGGCCGCACAGAGGCAGGCAGGGAGCCAGAGGTGTTGGCTGTAACCAGGGTTGCAGGCTTGGCCACCTTTCTAACTCAGTAGGAGATACAACAGGGAGGTGAGGGGCATGCAGGCAAGTAATTACAATGTTCGACTGTGGGTTTAATCTGGATAAAGGGGCAAAGGACGCGGAATAGGAAGCGGAGAGAAAAGGGGGTAGGTTTAATGAATTGTTGATTTCAGTGTGGTTGACGGTTGTTGGGGTATAGGAGAGAGTGAGCAGGAAAACTGGAAGATGGTGGCCAAAATGTGAGATGCATGAAATTGAGAGTAAGGAGGTGTTGTAGTTACTGGTCCTGGCAGGAGTCTGGAGGCTGACCATGGGACTGAGTGACTGAGAGTAAGCGAAGAAAAGATCATCGAAGAGGCAAGTTCAACTAATTGGGAGGCCTGGGTGTTTGAAATTACTGAGAACATTGAGAACTGAGGTAGGAGTAGGTTGCCAAGCATATCAGGGAGGCAGGAGGTAAAACATGATGGAGAAGGGGTGCGAGTCTGGGGTTATTAGGTGACAGAAACAAGGAGAGGTGCTGTGCACTAGTCAGATGATGTATTTAAAATGGGGTTAGGAAGGAAGGCTTGGGGGATGGTGGGAGAGAGAAGTACACCTCCCCTGCTTATAAACAGGGTGCAACCCGGGCCTGCAGAGGGAAGCTCCTTGCTGCCTCAGAGGCATGGACCTCGGGGAGGAGCCAGGTGTTGGTTACAGTGGATGGGTGAAGGAATATTTACAGGATTCCTCAGCAAGAGATTTCCTTTCCAACTGAGGGTGACCTTGTGCTCATCACAGGCTGTGAGTTCTAGAGGGCGCGGTTGAGGGTTTTCTGAGAGATGGGGAGGTGACAGAATAGGGAAGAGCTGAGAGCCCCTGTGGGGATTCGGTGTGGGTGGAGAAGCGTGAACTGGGAGTCTGGGGCTGCTGGCGGAGGTCCACAGGCACAGGATCAGGGGTACAATGAGATTGTCCTGCGGGCTCCAGATTGTGCCTGCTGGGAGACAGGGGTCTTTGCAGAGAGGCAAGGAAACCTGGGGAAGGGCAGTCTTATTACTGGAAGAACTTTGGTGGGGGGGAGGGGGCACCATGTGTCCCGTGGGACTTTTCCCAACCAGGGATCGAACCCACGCACCTGCGTATGGAACACAGGGTCTTAACCACTGGACCACTGGGAGGTCCCTTGAAGAACTTTTAAAGCAAAAATATTTTGTGGGATCCGAGCTTTCTGCTGATGTTTTTATCATAGATGGTTAAAGGATGAAAAAAGTAAAGAAGGTTCCAGACTGGGTGCTAATAATTTCCACCCTTTTTCTTGTGTAATCCTTACAACAGGTCCTTAAAATAGGTACTTAATGCTCATTCGTACAACCTTAGGTGCAGAATCATAAAGTTGAAGCAGCTTTTTTAAGCCTGGTTTTTCTTTGAAATGTTCGCTTTTGGTCGCGCCAGGTCTTTCGTCTGTGTGGGCTGCTCTCTGGTCCCGGTGCGTGGGCTTCTGCTGTGCCAGCCTCTCTCGTGGAGCCTGGGCTCTAGGCACACAAGCTTACAGCTGCAGTGCACAGGCTTGGTGGCTGAGGCTTGAGGGCCCTAGAGGACGGGCTCAATAGTTGTGGCACACAGACTTAGTTGCCCTGAGGCATGTGGACTCCTCCCAGACCCGGGGTCGAACCCTTGTCCCCTGCATTGGCAGACGGGTTCTTCATCACTGAGCCACCAGGGAAGTCCAGTATAATTTTCTTGAAGTAATATATCTAGTGGTGGCGTTAGAATTTGGACCCAGTCCTTTTTTGGTTTGTGGTCAGTCTGCTCTGCAATGAAGCTTTGTATTTAGAGAAGAATATTAAAAAATGGAGCCTTGAATGAGAACTTTGCATACATCTTTGGAGAAGGAAATGGCCACCCACTCAAGTATGTTTGCCTGGAGAATCCCATGGACGGAGGAGTTTGGTGGGCTACAGTCCACGAGTCGCAAAGAGTTGGGCACGACTGAGCGACTTCACTTTCACTTTGCTCAGAAGTTCTGATGCCCTTCGCAGTACCCTTAGTTCCTAAGACTGATTATTTGACCAACTTAAGGGGGACCTGAAACCTTCATGAGAATGATCCCGACTATCTCATCCACACCCACAAACCTGGGGAAAATTGTCCTCACATTCCTCACTGTGTTTTTTAAGGCTAGGAGTAGTTTTTGGAATACTCTTTCCCTTTTATTCCTCATAGACTCAGCCTTGAGGTAAGATTGCACTCAGTGTTCTCAGGATGCTTGCTTTTTCTGGGCCAGCTGCAAATAGCAGCCCTTCTTCCGCGTTCCTCCCAGTATGTCAGGGCGCTCAGAAAATGTTTGAAGAGCAAACGCTGTTCCTTCCCTCTCCCTTTCCTTGTCTGGTTGTCTGGCATTGCTTTATTTGCCCCATCGGTGCTTAAAACTCAGATCAAAGATTTTAAAGGAAAGCATCAAATGTAAGCTCTGCTTCCTGGCCACTTGCAAATTTATTTCTGTGATTAAGTGTCACTGGTACAGGATATGGCAGTTGCTTAAATTGAAAGTCTTGTGCTAAGTTGTGAGGAGTTTAAGTCAGATGTGAGGGGATCGTGCCTGTTAACATTCCCATTGATGTCAGTGAGTCCCATAATTGTCAGTGAGTCACTTCCTAATGAACCAAGCGAGATTCTCAGAATTAACGAAGGTTTGGGAGGGTGACGCTGCCATAACAATCTGATTTAAAGATTTGGGGATCTTCAGTCTGGAAAAGCAAGAAATGAAAGAAGATAACTATTTAACTTTCACGGAAATTATAGGAAACTTTATTAATATTTATTATAGAGTCTCTGTTGATGTTTAGTTGCTATTGTTAGTTGCTCAGTCATGTCTGACCCTTTGCGACCACACAGACTGTAGCCCTCCAGGCTCCTCTGTCCATGGAATGCCCCAGACAAGAATACTGGAGTAGGTTTCGATTTCCTTCTCCAGGGGAATCTTCCCAACCCAGGAATTGAACCTGGGTCTCTTGCATCACAGGCGGATACTTTACCATCTGAGCCACCAGGGAGGTCTGTTTAGTTGCTAAGTTTGTGTCCAGCTCTTACGACACCATGGACTGTAGCCTTCCAGGCTCCTCTGTCCATGGGATTTCCCAGGCAAGAATACTGGAGTGGGTTGCCGTTTCCTTCTCCAGGGCATCTCCCCACCCAGGGATCAAACCCTTGTCTCCTGCATTGGCAGGCTGGTTCTTTACCACTGACCCACCTAGGAAGCCCCTGTAATAAAAGATTTATAGAGTGGCCTTATGTTCTCTACCTGACAAAACCTTGATACTTTCAATATCTGTGTCAATTTCAGATTTATTTATTTAATGAATATTTATTGACACCAGCTATGTGTTAGGCTTCCCTGGTGTTTCAGATGGTAAAGAATCTACCTGCAATGCAGGAGACCTGGGTTCAGTGCCTGAGTTGGGAAGATCCCCTGGAGGCAGGCATGGCAACCCACTCTAGTATTCTTGCCTGGAGAATCCCCAAGGACAGAGGAGCCTGGCGGGCTGCAGTCAAGGGGTCACAAAGAGTCAGACACGATTGAGTGACAGCATATGTGCTAGGCACTGTTCTACACAAAACAGATAAATGTTGTGCTCTTATATAGCCAGTAGACAGTGTAAGCCAGTAGATACACGTGATTGAGAGGTGGGTGGCTGTACCTGTTAAAGAAAGCAAGGGAAGGCGATGTTGCATGACCGTGGGCTCTGCGGTACTACAGTTGATAGGGTGGTCAGGGAAGACCTCTTTGACAAGTGACGTGTAGGCAGAGACCTCAGTGAGAGTGAGCCACGTGCGAATCTGTGAGTTGAACTTGCCGGCTGAGGGAATAAAAGACGCAGAGAGCCTGAGATAAAAGTGTGCTTGACATCTTTGAGATGAAGCAAGGAAACCAGTTTGTTTAGGGCCTGGTGATGATGGGCAGAAGTGTGGAGGAAGCCAGAAAGGTATCCGGGAGCCAGATTATAAAGATATTGTAGTATTTTATTTCAGATGTAGGTAGACATCATGAGTTTTTGAGCACTAGACTGACATCATCAGAATCACAGACTGAAAGGATCTCTCTAGCTGATTTGCAGAAAGTGGAATAAAGTAGGCAGAGTGAAGGAAAGAAAAAGGGGGCAGGACTTGGAGGGCTAGTTGTGGAGATGATAAAAGTGATTGGATTTGGGATTTTCTTGACAGGTTGGATATACATATTAGAGAGCCATCTCAGGGACTCCAGGGCTTCTGAGGGAGGGATAGGTTTGGAAGGTTTCTTTTGGGCATGATCGTGTTCAGATGCCTATTAAACCTGTAGTTGGAGAGAGAGGCAGATACCGTAAAGATTGGATTAATTTCGGGGGAAAAGTCTGGGTTAGAAATAGGAGTTAACCAAATTACTTTCTTGATCTGAGCCAGTTTTCAGCATAAGGAGTTGGTGTAATAACTTCTGAAGGTTCAGTGGGTGGGTTGGGTGTTGTTTTGTGGGAATGGGGACATTTCTTTTTTTATATAATGAGTATTATGGACTCAGGTTATTTATGTATTTGACATGCTTTTTTAGAAATTGAAGTGTAGTTAATTTACAATGCTGTTTTAGTCTGAAGTGCACAGCAAAGTAATTCAATTATACATATATACATACATATATATTTCAGATTCTTTTCCAATATAGTTATTATAAGATATTGAATAGTTTCCTGTGCTATACTCTAGGAATTTGCTGTTTATGTTTAGTAGTGTGTATATGTTAATCATAAATTCCTGATTGATCTCTTCCTCCCCTGCCCCCATTATTCCCATCGGTAACCTTAAGTTTGCTTTTTATGTGTGTGAATCTATTTCTGTTTTGTAAATAAGTTCATTTGTATCATTTTTTAAGATTCTGCAAATAAGTTATAGCTTTTCTCTAGAGGAGCAGGCATCTTTTAATTTCATGGCTGCAGTCACCGTCTGCAGTGATTTTTTTTTCCTGTCTATTTGCCATGAGGTGATGGGTGGGAAGATCCCCTGGAGAAGGAAATGGCACCCCACTCCAGTATTCTTGCTTGAAGAATCCCATGGACAGAGGAGCCTGGTGGGCTGCAGTCCACGGAGTTGCAAGAGTCGGACGCGACTGAGTGACTTCCCTTTCCTTTCACTTTATCCTCTCCAAGTAGGCTGGTACCACGGTAGTCTAGGGTCAGTCTTTGTCTTTGTAGAATTACTATGAGTGGTTCTTTGTATTGAGAAGACCATCCATGTGATTAGGTTATTGATCCCTTTTCTATTCCTTCCCATCCCTGTGAGCGCCCTGTGAAGGCTGAGGAGTTGGCCAGCTGGGCACCATATGCCACTGCCTGTCTCTGCCCCTCTGTCCTCTGCTAATCCTGTGGTAAGCTATAGCCTTCTGTGGCAGAGGTGAACAAATGCAGCCGTGTCGCTTCTAAGAGAGTTTAGTTCATATCATTTCCCAGTTACTTACTTTGAATATAATTTTTAAAATTCACTAGGCGTATTGCATTCCCCTTCAAGGGAAAAGCCTCCCTTGAAGGTATCTGAGATTCGCTGAACATGTAAAGCTTCTTTCTATGCCTTTAGAATTTCCTGAGTAGTGCTTTCTTACAGAGTTTTTCTCTTTTTTTGTATTGGGGTATAACCTTACAGAGGTTTTTGGTTTTTTTTTTGTACTGAGTTATGATCCATTAACAAACAATATTGTGATAATTTCAGAAGGTTTTCTTTTTTAATTTTAGTCAGGAAATGAAAGTCAATTTAAGGAAAAGGCTTTAAAACATTGATGTTGCTGTTCTACAATTAGCAATAGTTGTACCTAGGAAAAGCAAGAGCCTCAAAAGTCTTGTAGCCCAATTTGCTTTTGCAAAAGTATAAAAGCACTCCCAACAGTTTCTAATTTTGCTTTTCTTTTTTTTTTAAATTGCTATTCTGTGTTCTAATTGCGCTTAAAAACCTTTATATTATTATGAGATCTTTAGAAACAGGACTTGCTAATGAATGCAGAGACTGTGTGGGATAGGATGGGGAAATACACTGGACGGAAAAATTTTTCTTTTCTTACCCTTTTTTTTTGAGAATTGATGTAGGTTCTTCCAGAGAGTAAAATAAACTATAAAGCTAAGTAGAGCAGACTCATGTAGTTATAATAAATGCTCTTGGTTATTTTAATAAGACTCTATGTTCATGGGTAGCCTATGTTAATAGGTGAGTTTATTGTGTTTTGTTAGTGATTGTTTAGCAAAACATCATTAAATATGAAAAACTTACATTTTTCTTGATCAGATCTTGTGCTGGCTCTTAAGCAAATTATGCTCATGTGGTAAACTTTAAATCTGTATGGAAAATAGAGGTGGAAAAAGCATTTTGTTTATTGTAGATTTGGGGTAAAATCCAGAAATATTACCTAATCAGAATAATGTAAGCAGAAATCACTCTTTGTTTCAATTCTCATTAATAGTATTTCTTTTTAGGCTACTTTTCTCTGCAATAACAGTTTATACAATCTAGTTTTAATTTTAAAGTTTTATTTTCAGTCCTGGAGTATCTTAGATAATCATTCATGACACCAATTATAGAGGCTTCAAAGATGTGATATGAATCTATACTGATCACAGTAACATCTTGAACATGTTTTGCTTAAAGATTTATTTGTCCTCTCAATTTGTTTCTCATGATTTACCTCACTTCAGAGTGTTGAAGCTAAAACAGAATATACATTTAATATCAAATAATTTTCTTCTCGCCAACCACATCTCAGTGGCTGGGCTGGACATGGGCTGAAAACTAAGGTTTTCCTTAGTTACGTGAACATTTGTGTAGCAGTGGGAGGTGGAGGTGTGGCACCTGAGGCTAAGTCGTTCCTCGCTGTGTGGCCATTTCTTCCTTATTTTGAAACAGATGTGGAAAAGAGAAAGAAGATCGCGGTTCGTCATCAGAGTTATTGCTGGTATCTCAATCCTCACTAGCAAGAACCTCTTTGTTCTTGGCAGATCTGTCTCTTTACTCTTAGGCTGACCGAGGACAGTGCTGGGGCTGTCTTTGGAACCTTGATCCGTACCCCCACCCCGACTTGCAGCATTTTGGAGAACCTGCTTTTCTCAGTGGCGCTAGCTGTAAAGAAACATAACAGACGCGGGTTTGATCCCTGGGAAGACCCCCTGGAGGAAGAAATGGCAACCCACTCCAGTATTCTTGCCTGGAGAATCCCTTGGACAGAAGAGCCTGGCAGGCCACAGTCTGTAGGGTTGCAAAGAGGTCAGATATGAGTGAAGCAGCTAGCACACGCAGGTTTTCCTCCCTTGCTAGGAAAGGCGAGAACGCGTGTTGGAGACAGCTGTGCCATTTGATGATTTGTATTCTTTTTGTGTGTGTCCTTTAAAATAAGCGTTGAAAATTTGGAGGCCCTCTGTGATGCAGGTTATAAAGAACAAGCTGTAATTGTTTATAGGTTGAGAGATTAGGCTTACATGGAATTACGATGTATCTCAGAAAAATCATAATTCCACGGTTTAGGAGCTGTAATCTGCTTGGGAATGTGGGTAGGGAGGGAGAAGGCTTAAGTGTTGAGACTTTGTGGAACAAGAATGTCATTTTTTTTCCCTTAGGGATGCTCATCTGGGGTGGCGGGGGTGGAGGGCTGGTGGAGATTATTGGGGACAGCTGCCATTCCTGATGCAGACATTGCTCTGAAATACCCTGTATAAACCACACATTACCATTTCTGAGCTATAGAACGCTTCATTAAATTTTTAAATTTAAAATGTTTTAGATAATAATTTATCCCATACTTTCTGTTTCTTTCCATATGCCTTGATTTTTAAGGACCTCATTCTTAATTTTGTTACCTACATTGCTCTGAAATACCCTGTATAAACCACACATTACCATTTCTGAGCTATAGAACACTTCATTAAATTTTTAAATTTAAAATGTTTTAGATAATGCATAATTTATCCCATACTTTGTTTCTTTCCATATGCCTTGATTTTTAAAGACCTCATTCTTAATTTTGTTACCAAACTTGTGCTTTCTCTCACCTCGTTAGAAAAGAGAGTAAAAGTCTTTGATGGTCTGAGATGCGATTGATGGAGTTATTTTACAACTTTGAGTCAATTTAAAGTAAAATTTGAAACCCTAACCCTTCTTTGCTTACATTGAAATATTATGACCCTATTGATGAGAAGTATTGCCCGTGAAACTTGGTCTGAGTTCTCTTATTAATATAAGAGAAATTTCTGCAAATTCAATTTGGAATCAACACGTGGGCACTTTAAAAATTTCTTTTTCATGGTCTTAAATACAGAAAATCATAATCTATTTTAAGCTTCCTGTAAATGATGGAGCACTTGTTTACATGGGTAAAATGACTCTATCTAAGTAGTGTATTGAAGTTCATGTTAATGTTTGCTATTTAATGACACCTAATGATATTCAATGAAGGGTTATGCTAAACCGAAGAGAAAATGTGTTACCCAGGCAACTGCCTCAGGCAGACTAGAGATTCAGGCATATGGCTCTATAGTACACATTATTTCAGCATCTTTAAGCATAAAGAACCACACATGTAATTGACTGTGAAAAATTACTGCTCAGTTACTGTATTGTACGGTCATAATAGAAGTAAATGAATACGTCATTGTTATTGGAACAAGTCTGTTGGGAACCACTTGTAGACTCTACTATTTAAGAAGCAAAAATACAATAAGAAGAAAATAGCTGGTTTAATTAACATGTAAAATTAGGTTAATTTGAATTCAGCTGGCACAGCAGATATTAATGTTGGCTTTTTTTGTGTGTGCATGTGATATTCTGGCTCAAGCTTATGTACTTCTGTTTCCTCCTGCCCACACCATGAATAATTTTATTTAGAAAAATATGATAAAGGCCATTTCAGCCACCTAATTTTTTGCTGTGCTCAGGGCTTCTGTTCTGATCACAACAAAAAAGCTTATTGTGTGTATCCATAATGTGAAATTCATAACTGAAAGAAAAAATGTTAAAATATTTCTTAGTACCTGATAAGGTTTTTCAAAGGGGAATCAGTAAAACTTGACTTCACATATTTCTTAACAAAATTTAGCTTTCTGCTTTTTAGTCACAGCGTGTCTAGCCGGGCCCTTGCTGCGTTGGCAGATGCCAGCCAGTGGCACTTTGCTCTTGGCGCTCTTTGTGTGACAGTGCTTACTTAGACGCTCCTATTTGGTTCTGAATATCATTTTAATCGTCACTTTGCTCCAGAGGTCAGAAAAACTCCTTGAGAAAGGGGTTGTGTTGCCATCACAGAATGATTTGACTCAATCAGCTTTTGGCATTTTAAAATGTTATTATTATTATTTTTTTTTTTTGCGGTTATTCAGTACATTTTTATTGAATTCCCAAATAAGTGCCAAGTGCTGGGGCACTGTGTCCTGGGGACAGAATAATGAGCAAAACAGATGAAGATGCTGCCTTCGTTAAGCTTTCATATACATATGCGCGCGTGTGCACGTGTGTGTGTAATATGTTAGTATTAGGTAACCAGTAATGGTTACCTAACATTTCAATACATTTATCCATTAGTGTCTACATAAAATGTTATCTGAACAGAAAACCCCCACAGGTAACACGTTGCCGTCGTTCGGTCGCTAAGTTGGGTCTGACTCTAACGCGGCCCCAGCGGTAGCACGCAGCGCATGCGCGCTCAGTCCTGTCTGGCTCTCTGACACCATGGGCTGTAGCCCACAGTTGCTGTCCATGCAGTTCTCCAGGCAAGAATACTGGAGCGGGTTGCTGTGCCCTCCTTTCGGGAATGTTCCCATCCCAGGGATTGAACCCCAGTCTCTTTACGTCTCCTGCATGGCAGGCGGGTGCTTTACCACTAGCGCCCCCTGGGAAACCCAGGCAGCATGGATGTCTGCTAACAGTAGGCATGAGAAGGTTGTTCCCTGATCTGTCTGCTGTGCTATGGCTGCTCACAGAGTCTCTGGAGTGCAGGCTGCTTTTGTGCTTTTCAGCTCTCAACTGTACTAATCAAACTGGAGACTGACGTTGGGTATTCCAAAGGGTCTGGTGGCATGTAGTCTACTGGAAGCATTTAAAGTACTGATTCCCGCGGTGATCTGACAGCTAACTGGCTGCGTTATGCAGTGATAGAGGTCACTTAAAAAATGTGTATGCCTGCTGACTTTTCAGTTACTGATTTATCAGGCTTATCTGCATTTTATCTCCCCATTATCCTTCTTCATTTGCTATTTAATTAATGTGTTTATTTATGGCCATGCTGCATAGCATGTGGGATCTTGGTTCCCCAGCCAGGGATTGAACCTGTGCCCCCTGAGCTAGAAGCATGGAGTCTTAACCACTGGACTGCTAGGAAGTGCCTTTTTATTTTATTTTATTTTTATTTTTAGGCATTAACCATTTAAATAGCATTGAAAGCCTTCTCATCCAGCCTTAAAAGAATTAGGGAAGATCTCAGAAACCTAGATTTTAAAAAAAATCTACTTTGGGGTGGTTCAGTTGCTCAGTTGTGTCCGAAGCTTTGTGACCCCATGGACTGCAGCGCACTTCCCCATCCTTCATTGTCTCCCAGAGTTTGCTCAAATTTCTGTCCATTGAGTCGATGATGCCATCCAACCATCTCATCCTCTGTTGCTCCCTTCTCGTCCTACCCTCAATGTTTCCTAGCGTTGGTCTTTTCTAGTGAGTTGACTCTTCACATTAGGGGCCAAAGTATTGGAGCTTCAGCATCAGTCCTTCCTGTAAATATTCAGGGTTGATCTCCTTTTATCTTCATCAAGAGGCTTTTTAGTTTCTCTTTGCTTTCTGCCATGTATCTGAGGTTATTGATATTTCTCACGGGAATCTTGATTCCAGCTTATGATTCATCCAGCCTGACATTTCACATGATGTACTCTACATATAAACTATTTTGAACCAGTCCATTGTTCCATGTCTGGTTCTAACTATTACCTCTTGACCTGCATGCATGTTTCGCAGGAGGCAGGTAAAGTGGTTTGGTATTCCCATCTCTTACCCAAATGGATTTTTCAATATAGTTATAGCAAGTGCTTTTCCATTTTTTCACCAATGGTCTTTCTGTCTTTCAACATTTTTCCCCTTTATAGGCAACCCCCAGTTTAAAATGAGTCATTTATAGTGGGGTTTTTTTTTTTGTTACTTTGTATACTTTTTCTTTTATTTTCTTTTTCATCAATCTTTTAATTTAATTTCTTTTTAGTTCTTTAAAAATACTGGCTATGTTCCTTGTGTCATACAGTATATCTGTGTCGCTTAGTTTTTACATAATTTGTGCCTCTTACTCCCCTACCCCATATTCCACCTCACCCCTTCTTGCTCCCAACACTGCTGACCACTAGTTTGTTTTCTGTGTCTGTGGGTCTGCTGCTTTTTTGTTATATTTACTAGTTCGTTGTATTTTGTTTTTCTTGTTTCTTTTAGTTTGTTGTATTTTTTAGGTTCCACATATAACTTATATCATACAATATTTGTCTTTTCTCTGTCTGACTTATTTCACCTAGCATAATATTCTCCAGGTCCATCCATGATGCTGCAGATGGCAAAAATTTTTCTTCTTTATGGCTGAGTAGTTCATTCTTTGTGTATCAGTCACCTCTTCTTTATCCATTCATCTGTTCATGTGCACTTAGGTTGCCTCCTTATCTTAGCTGTAGTAAATAATGCTGCTGTGAACATTGGTAACTTTCCGAATTAATGTTCTCTTTCTCTTGAGATATATACTCAGGGGTGAAATTGCTGGGTCATAATGGTCGTTCTGGTTTTAATTTTTTGAGAAACCTCTGTGCTATTTTCCACAGTGGCTGCACCAATTTATATTCTCATGAGCAGAATACACTTTTTATTTAAAAGAATAAATGTCTTTGGCCAGAACTCAAAATGCCCCTGTGATATAATTAAAATAAAGATGATTTGTGGTATACCATATTGAAATCTCTCCATATAGGTAACTATTCAGAATAGATACATCGTAATATAATAAGATGGCTTGCCCCTGTGATATAATTAAAATAAAGCCATATTGAAATCTCTCCATATAGGTAACTATTCAGGATAGATACATTGTAATATAATAAGATAGCTTTTTAGGTTTTTTTTTAAAATCATCTTCTATTTACAAAAAATAGAATAGAGCCTTATGGAGATAGAGAATATGATTTGTCTCAGTCTTACAAAGTTTGTGGTGGTTCTTTTTCTTGACATAGTATCACTCTTATAGGGATGGGGTCACACCGAGTCAGACACGACTGAAGTGACTTAGCAGCAGCAGTAGCAGCAGCAGAACATTTTTATAACTCAAAGGTTGAAAGATGGGAGGTGGCCAGACAGTTCTCTTGAGGTCCTTGGGCAGTATCATTTAACAAGGAAGGAAAGAGGCAATGGGGTATAGAGGATGTGTAGGTTACATACTTTTTGGTATGTAACTGAATGAACTGTTAGCGAAAGTGGAGTAGAACAGGGATTAAGCTTGTTAAACATGTTTGATCCCTCTGATAAGGAAGAAAATACTGGAGATATAAGAACACCCTCAATTAACCCCAGTGCTTGGCACAGTCAGACTTGGGCAGCTCACATGCTGTTTAAAATGAACTGCAAGGCAGTGGCCAGACAGGTAGATCTGGAAGTATGGGCATATCACTTACCGAGTTAAGCTCACAGTTACGAAAGCCTGTATATTTATCTTCTTTTGGCAATATGGGGACCATGATATATGCAGAGGTGGTATTTATAGGCTTCCCCAGTGCTTGGCACAGTCAGACTTGGGCAGCTCACATGCCTTTTGAAATGAACTGCAAGGCAGTGGCCAGACAGGTAGATCTGGAAGTATGGGCATATCACTTACCGAGTTAAGCTCACAGTTACGAAAGCCTGTATATTTATCTTCTTTTGGCAATATGGGGACCATGATATATGCAGAGGTGGTATTTATAGGCTAAATTCATGATAACAATACAGTAAAATTGCTAATAAAATCTTTAATAGGTTTTTGAAGCCAGACAGTAGCCTGCTTGTTTGAACAATATTCAATCTGCCAGATTTCATTGCAGCCAATGAATTTAAATAGCCCCTTGGCAAACGCTGCCCTGAGACTTCAACCTGAATGCATGGTGGAGCAGGGGACCCCAGTTGGCCTGAGAACAGATGCCCTCCTGGAAATGCCAAACTGGCGTTGGAGCTGGAGTGGCTGTGGACAGTCCCTGTGCCTCAAGAGGGAAGAAAATGGGATTGTAGGGCACCTGTGAAGGATGAGGAAAGGAGGTCTGTTCCAACCTGCACAGCAGAACCATGCTGCCAGTTAGGCAAAGGGAAGACTAGAACTCCAGCTTCTTTCTATCTTGTTACTGATTTAAAAATTTTTTTTAATTGGAGTGTAATTTACAACGTTATTTTACAATATTATGTTGGTTTCTGCCATACAGCAAGATGCATCAGCTGTAAGTATGGTTCCGCCGCCCCGTCTGGAACCTCCTTCCCTCACCAGCCCCTCCATCCCACCCCTCTGGTCGCCACGGCCCCAGGCTGCTCTCCTGTGCCACACGGCAGCTTCCCACCAGCTGTCTGTGCCCCACACAGCAGTGTATATGTGTTAGGGCTCCTCTCTCAATTCGGCCCACCCTCTTCTTCCTGCACACCCCCGAGCCCCCTGCTGGGTCCGCAAGCCTCTGCCTCTGTCCTCTGTGTGTCTTTTCCTGCCCTGCAAATATGTTCATCAGTACCATTTTTCTAGATTCCCATGTATAACTGGTTTTTAGAATATAAAATGAGGTCATAACTCATTGTCTCTTTCTAGAGAGTGTTAACAGTTGCTTTAAATTTACATGCTTAGGGCTATTGAAGCTTTGTTTGTGCACTTACTAACAATCTGTTGGGTATTGAAGAAAGTCTTTATTTATGACCTCCATCATCTGTTCAGGAAGCAGATCTCATAGCCTTAGTAGTCTGTGCTCTCTAGTGGCTTCAGGCCACTGGGCGTGCCCAGGGCACACCTGACTTTAAAAGCCGTGCGCTTTGACTCCTGGGACAAGCCCGCTGGCTCTGTCTANTTATGACCTCCATCATCTGTTCAGGAAGCAGATCTCATAGCCTTAGTAGTCTGTGCTCTCTAGTGGCTTCAGGCCACTGGGCGTGCCCAGGGCACACCTGACTTTAAAAGCCGTGCGCTTTGACTCCTGGGACAAGCCCGCTGGCTCTGTCTAGAGCACGTATCCTGGATTTGGCCACCTCTGTTTCTCACTCTCCTGCAATGGCCCTGGTCCCACCCACTTGAAACTGGACTCACTGCTTCACCTGCAGTCCGTGCTCCAAGGTGTCCCGAGTGTTCTTTCCAGGAGCTGACATCACTCCCCCTGCCAAAGACCCTCCAACATGACTGGAGGTCCTCAGCAGAGGGGAGTGATATACTTGGAATGAAATCCAAGTGTGTGGATGAAATGCATTCTGGGTGCCCTGCACACTCCTTCATCCCTCTGTCTGTGCCTGCACACCACCCCCCACCCTCAGCCCCCACGCTGGGAACTTGCCAAGATTGGTGGTAGAGCCAGACTTCACAGTGAGCTTTCTTCCACCAAAATACCCTTGCTTCAGTTCTTCCCATGCTCCCTCCTCTTCATCATTCAGATCTTAATGCCACCTCCCCAAGAGGCATCTGCTCGCCAACTAGCCCCATTGTTCTCAAGCTCAGCTGCATGGGAAGTTTAAAAAACAAACAAACGTGTGTATACACTGCTACATTTCTCCCCAGGTCTGTAGGTGCCCAATATGCTACTGGAGATCAGTGGAGAAATAACTCCAGAAAGAATGAAGGGATGGAGCCAAAGCAAAAACAGTACCCAGTTGTGGATGTGACTGGTGACAGAAGCAAGGTCCGATGCTGTAAAGAGCAATATTGCATAGGAACCTGGAATGTTAGGTCCATGAATCAAATTGGAAGTGGTCAAACAGGAGATGGCAGGATCGAACGTCAACATTCTAGGAATCAGCAAACTAAAATGGACTGGAATGGGTGAATTTAACTCAGATGACCATTATGTCTACTACTGTGGGCAGGAATCCCTTAGAAGAAATGCAGTAGCCATTCTTGGTCATCTTGGTCAACAAAAGAGTCTGAAATGCAGTACTTGGATGCAGTCTCAAAAACAACAGAATGATCTCTCTTCGTTTCCAAGGCAAACCATTCAATATCACAGTAATCCAAGTCTATGCCCCAACCAGTAATGCTGAAGAAGCTGAAGTT
>SJYX01004748.1:188658-206816 GCA_006410675.1 Oreotragus oreotragus
TGGGGTGGGGTGGGGAGGGAGGGAGGCTCTAGAGGGAGGAGATACACACACACACTTTAACACTTACGGCTGATTCACATTGTTGTATGGCAGAAACTACCACAACATCATAAAACAACTATCCTCCAATTAAAAATAAAGAATAATAAAGAAGCACTGCCATCACGTTGGTATATGTATCCTCTGGTATCTTCCTCTGTCCAGAGTAGATGTGCAATCTTGTATCATCCTAAGCATAATGTGAAGAGGCACTCCACTTTTGATCCCCTCCCTCCTTGGCTTGGTGTGTGAAAGCAGTGTGCAGTGCTTCAGCTGTTTTACCCAGACTTTAAAGGACTTGTAGGAGCTGTTATAAATGGCTTTCAGAAGAACAACAGCTCTGCTGGTTTGGAGAACAAAAATGATTCGCTTTAAAAAAAAAAAACTCTCTGCTCGTGTCAGAACCGTGAAATAGTGTAGTTGGAAACCTACTCTCCCTGAATCTTGAGATTCCCCGTATCTCACTGTCAGTCAGGTGCTGAAGATGAGCTTCAGTGTCCCAGGGTGACTGTTCCTTAGAGACCAGTCCCAGAGCTTGTCAGAGTTGTGTGATTTATCAGAGAGGGCATCTACCACTGCCGAAGGCTTCCCTGGTGGCTCAGTGGTGAAGAATCCAGTATCACAATACAGAAGATGCAGGAGACGTTGGTTTGATCCCTGAGTCGGGAAGATCCCCTGGAGAACGACAAGGCAAACCACCCCCCCCGCCCCCACCCCCGCCCCAGTATTCTTGCCTGGGAAAACTCATGGACAGAGGAGCCTGGCAGGCTGTGGTCCATAGGGTCTCAAAGAGGCAGACAGGACTGAGGTGACTGAGTACTCACACACCCCTGTCGAAGTTTTGGGAAGTTGAGGGTAGAAAAGGAAGCGAGTGAGCTCACCAGCCATACCTGAAACTGATTATGCTTGGATCCTTTATTGTAATTTATGTTAATCCCATTAAATCTGTAAAGTGAGTCTGGAGTACTGTTTATATGAAAAATATATATATATGCACACACACACACAATGTTTTTAGATATCACACTGTAAATAAATATAGTCCTATATAATTATTCTGATAGCCTTCTAGTCAGATTACCTTGAAAATCCAAAATGACGTTGAGGAATAGTAAAGCATTATTATTTCATGGTTCATCTGTATACCTCCTACATAGACGTATCAACATGATACTTGTATCTAACAGGATTAGCAAATTACATACCTTTTTGGTATCTGTAACATGCCTAAAATACCACAGCATTCTTTGGCCAGTTATGAAATTACTCTGACGTTGCCAGAGGAGGCTTTGTTCTAAGAGAGATGAGATTCTCTTTTTCTGGTTATTTAAGTCTTCCTTTATTCTCCGGGTGGAGAGCAGTAGGGTAAGGGAACCCAGGAGTAGTTACCCTGCTGCTCTCCCCCCGGGTGCCCTCTCCCAATAAAATCTCTTGCTTTGTCAGCACATGTGTCTCCTCGGACAATTCATTTCCGAATGTTAGACAAGAGCCCAGTTTCGGGCCCTGGAAGGGGTCCCTCTTCCTGCAACAAATGGCGACTCTGGCGGGACTCTTCTTCTCTGAGACTGACCTCCTGACCTCTCGGGGTACTCAGGGGCCAGCTTGCCTGCCAATGGACCAGACCCAGCGTCCGCAACTGGGACCCTTTTGTCCCTGGTCTCCTCCTGACGCGGACTACTGGCCAGAGTGCCCCGACCGGTAAGGAACCAGAGAGTTTATTGACCTCTCTGCCCTTCCCTCTCTCTTTCCTCTCCTTAACCCTTTCTATCCTTCCCCGTTTTTCTAGTCCCCCAGTCCTGGACGCAGGAATCTGGTTGAAGGGCCCTCAGCCTGAACTGAGGATTGGAGACTGATCACCTCCTCTTGGCAGAGAACTCTAATTCTGGTTAGGATTTCTGGTAGGGCCAAGTTCCAGTCTTCCCTTCTCTGGAGGCCCAGGGAAAAGTCCCATAACACCTGGGTATCTGTAGGTGGCAGGAGATGTCTGTAAGTCCACCCCTTTCGGCCCCCTCTCCCACCTCCTCTCCCTTCTTCTTTCAACCTGGCTTCCTTTCCTCCCTTGAAATCTTTGATGTTAGTACTTGGGTCTGAAGTTCTGTGTCTCTGTAGGAGGTTTTCTGAGAGACTGTATTCTTGTATTTAAGGGCTTCCCTGGTGGCGCAGAGGTGAAAGAGTCTGCCTCCAATGTGGGAGACCTGGGTTCGATCCCTGGTCAGGAAGATCCCCTGGAGAAGGAAATGGCAACCCACTCCAGTGTTCTTGCCTGGAGAATCCCATGGATGGAAGAGCTTGGTGGGCTACAGTCCACGGGTCGCAAAGAGCCCGACACAACTGAGTGGCTTCACTTTCTTATTCACATTAAAGAGACATCCTGTTTCTACTCACACTTTATGATTTGTCTTAATTCACCACCATCTGTGCAGGGGTAATTTAGCGAACATGATTATTTTTTGCCTTGCCAAACTGCCAGAAAGGTTAAGCTGGTGAGAGTATGGCTGTGGGATTGTTGCTGCTGCTGCTTTAAGGAGGTCCCGGGGCATGCTGGGTGGTGGCGAGAAGAAAGCAGCCAATCAGAAACACGTTTCTGCGCTGCACTTCCGTGGGCTGGAGCTGGGTGCGCACGCATCCTTGAGTGAACGTGCGGGCAGCTTCATTTCCGGTGCGTGCGTGTGCGTGCGTGCATGCTAAGTCGTTCCTGCTGCAGTTGTATTTTCCGTCCTTTCCCCTTTCTCCTGTCCTAGTGTTCCAGCTCTGGTTTAGACCCCTGCTCACTCTAGCTGCCAGGCTCTCTTCCCCCCCATCTCCTCCTTTCCCCCCACGTTTCATCTTTCCTCTGTTACATTCATCTTGCGTCCCAGTTCCTTTTCTAAAATGAATATCTGACCCTGATATTTTTTAACCCCCCAAACCTCCAGTGATTTCTTACTGCCTGCAAAAAAAAAAAGAAAAGAAAAAATCAGGATTCTCCAGCCGGTCTCTCTACACCTTCACAGGTGGCTGGCATGACAGCTCAACCACCCTTCGACTCCGCAGGGACACGAGATGTAGGGTGGGTAGCGCCTCCATCCTTCTCCAAGCACAGCACGCTCTGTGGGTCGTCACCACTGTATGGAGTTCCCTCCGTGTGGCTCGCCCTCCCCCTCCCCTTCTCTCGCCTCTCCATCCTCCTGTACCACTTGGAATGCGGTCTCAGTCAAATGGGAACCAGGATACTTCATTCTCAGGCCAAAGTGGCAGAAGCCAATTGTCTCACCTCACACAAGCCATAACATCTTTGGTTTTCTCAGAAGTAAAAGGAGGAGGTGCAAGTCGATGATCTCTAAGATCTTTTCAGCTTGAAAATTTGCTCTTTAAATGCCACAGCTTTGTGGAGCCTTCCTACATTCTTCCAGGCAGTGTAAATCACTGTGCCCCCGAATGCTTTATCTCTTCTTCTTTTTACTTCTGACATGCAGCTTGCGTTCTCGGGGAGACAGATGCATGTGGACGCCTCCCACCCCCCAACAGCTGTCACCTACTCCAGGCCAAGACCTTCCACTCCATGTTTGTGTTTCCCTGCCATGCCCACGCACGCCTGTTCCCGCTCACAGCGAGATTCTCCATGAGGCAGGCTACAGTTGAGGAGAAAACCTTCAGGGCAAGTGTTTTTCCATAGCACCTGCTGTGCCTGAATGTTCTCCTGCTTTCGAAAGGGTGTGTTTTCAAAAGAGTGTGTTTTCGGTAGTGAGCAATATAGAGATGGTGTTATGAACACACCAGAGTTTTCCTCTCTTGGTGGCATTATCATTATAATAGGTGACATTCCAGGAAATAGCAAGGTTACCTTTGTAGCTCATGCTCTGTATGAAAATGTGTTTTCTCCGTTAAATGTTTAGAAGTGTTCAGTGAAACAGAGGAAACCACTCCTGTTCTCTTTCTCCTTCTATCTCCTTGAGACTTGGACTCTGCCAATGTATTGCTGAAATATTGGGATGTTTACAATACAAAATGGGGCTTCCCATGTGGCTCAGTGGTCAAGAATCCGCTTGTCAAAGCAGGAGCTGAGGGTTTGATCCTTGGAATGAGAAGGCCCCTGAAGGAGGGCATGGCAACCCACTCTGGGATTCTTGCCTGGAGAATCCCATGGACAGAGGAGCCTGGCGGACTACAGTCCATGGGGTCGCAAAGAGTCGGACAGGACTCAGTGACTAAACGACAGTACAAAACAATGACAAAGAACTTTTCTAAGACAGCCTCCGTGGACTTGTTTACTCGTTGGAAATCAAAGCCTCTGTGGCCCGTTTTGTTCCTCCTGATGGATAGATTTGATCAGATCACGACCTTACTCAGAAACTTATCTCTCTCAACTTCTGATCTCGTTCCAGTGTTTCATGATGCACTCTACTGTCCAGAGAAAATTAGTTCCTCTCTGTTTTCCTTACAAACTCCCATACTGTTTTGCACCGGCCTTTCTGCAGCCAGTTCTTCTAAGGAGACCCCTCCCCCACTTCTGCTACACACCAGAACGCCACTAATTTTTGAGACCCGCTCGACAAAGCTTTCTTTGATGTCTTACCAAAATTCTGTTACTGTCATATTGGTGCCTGTCCTATGATTCGTCTTCCCTGTATAGTAGTTTAGGTTAACATTCATCACTTTTCCTGGCTGAAAGTGAAAGTGTTACTTGCTCAGTCATGTCTGAATCTTTGCAACCCCACGGACTGTGACCCGCCAGGCTTCTCTGTCCTTGGGATTCTCCAGGCAAGATACTGAAGTGGGCAGCCATTCCCTTCTCCAGGGGATCTTCCTGACCCAGGGATTGAGCCCGGCCTGGGTCTCCTGCACTGCAGTCCGATTTTTTATCGTCTGAGCCACTGGGGAAGCCCCATTTCGTGTCTAATTTATCTGGATTTTATCCCTCGCCTGGTGTCATCCTTTAGTTTAATCCGCGTGTGGTCGGCAGATGCCAGTGATGAGTGAGTCTTTGTGAACCGTGTTACATGGTGTAGAAAAGGTGTGAATGAGTGACAGAGCTGGCTGTTTTGTTATCATATTAATCTAAAGTGTCTAAGCTCTAAGTTCAGAATCTTAACAACATGCCCGAAACAAAAGTAGTATGTTGGGTAAAACAGTTACATTTGAAATTATAATGCATTTAATGTGTCACCCTCTCCTCAAATCTGTCGTGTCTTTTAGATTCTGTGTTGTTATTTCAGTCCACTCTGTGTAAAAGGGAGTGCTAAGTGTTTATACATGTTGTTAGGTTGGAATTTTGGTGTTTGACAGTGATGTTTTATTTTTTCCCTTACCATATATTTGTGTATGCTTTTATATTTCACAAGCTACTGACGCTATGCTTTGTGCTTGTCTTATGTTGCAGATTAATATCCTTTCAAGAATTTGTGGCGTTTGAATCTGTCCTGTGTGCCCCGGATGCTCTGTTTATGGTGGCCTTCCAGCTGTTTGACAAAGCTGGCAAAGGAGAAGTTACTTTCGGTAAGTGGTGTGAGTGTGTGCACACCTAAAGGAGTGCAGACTTGTGTGACCAGTTTGAGTTTTTCCCCAAGAATGAAGTATGTGGAAATGCTTTTAAGAAGTTAGGCTGTCCCTTTTAGGAAATGGCAACCCACTCCAGTACTCTTGCCTGGAGAATCCCATGGACGGAGGAGCCTGGTGGGCTACAGTCCACGGGGTCGCAAAGAGCCGGACACGACTGAGCAACTTCACTTTGACTTTAACAAGATAGCCCAGTGTTTTCAGGCTCTAATGCTTCAAAAATCTTCCTTCGTGAAAACTTAAGTTTCTGGCTTTTTGTTATTAATTTTAAATTATTTTGCCTGTGCTGGGTCTTGGTTGCTGCGCCGCAAGCTCCCGCTCGTTGTGGCCAGCAGGTGCTACTCTCCAGCTGTTGAGGGTGGGCTTCTCATTGCAGTGGCTTCTCTTGGTGTGGCCTCCAGAGCACAGGCTCAGTAGTTGTGGGGCCCAGGCTTAGTTGCTCCGCAGCATGTGGGATCTTCCTGGAGCAGTGATTGAACCCGTGTCTCCTACCTTGGCAGGCAGATTCTTAACCACTGGACCACCGGAGGAGTCCTGGCTCAGTAGGTTTGACACTGTGGTTTAAGGCGAGGAAGGATGGAGCATGACTCAGTCACAGGGTTATAGAAGGGGAGAGGCAGACAGGATTTGACTGTCTGGTTCATTCCCTTTGCAGTCGGTAATGCTTTTCCGGATTAATGACATTAATACAGTGCCTAAGAACAGAGGGGGCTCATGTTCCCAGTACCTTGTCTCCTTACCTTGTGCTCATGGAGTGGCTGAAATTCAGAGGCAGCACGTGAGATGGTAGCTTGGAGCAGTATGTGGCGAACCTTGCTTTTCTAAGTAACACGGTTCCCTCTGGCTGGACTGGGAGCGTCTGTTATCCCACCGCCACCTTTTGTTGAAAAGGCAGCGCCATCTTCACAGGGGTCAGCTGCTAAGCTGCAGAAACCCCAGACGTCTTTAGGGATTAGAAGAAAGGGAAAACCAGGACAGTGGTAAGTTTTTTTTTTTTTTTTTTTAAATACACTGGTTACTGAAGATACATTGGGCAGAGGGTACCCCGTTTTTCTCGGACTGTGCAGTGTCCAGTGTACGTTGTCTGCGTGTGTGAGCTTGGTGTAAACAGTTTTGCCATAAAGAACTATGGAGCTCCTTTGCACAAATTGTGCATTCAGGGGAAATGGCTAATGCACCCATTTTATTTTTATTTATTTTTTTTAGAGCTTCCATTTTACTTTATTTTACTTTACAATACTCTATTGGTTTTGGCATACACCGACATGAATCTGCCACGGGTGTGCACGAAAGATGGTAATGCACCCATTTTAAACATCTCTGTTGTTTCTAATTTATTCAGAACCCTTGGGCTTGTCTTCCTCATAAGGAATGTATACTGCTACTGCTAAGTCACTTCAGTCGTGTCCGACTCTGTGCGACCCCATAGATGGCAGCCCACCAGGCCCCCCCGTCCTTGGGATTCTCCAAGCAAGAACACTGGAGTGGGCTGCCATTTCCTTCTCCAATGTATGAAAGTGAAAAGTGAAAGTGAAGTCGCTCAGTCGTGTCCAACTCTTGGCGACCCCATGGACTGCAGCCTACCAGGCTCCTCCGTCCATGGGATTTTCCAGGCAAGAATACTGGAGTGGGGTGCCATTGCCTTCTCCAAGGAATGTATAGATGGGGGAATACAGATGGTGTAATAGAGCACCATCTATTCTGGATGGTTCTACAATTGGAAAGACTTAGCTCCTTCCAAAGGAACTACGGTCTTGCCAGTAGTCATGTATGGATATGGGAGTTGGACCGTAAGGAAGGCTGAGCACTGAAGAATTTTGAACTGTGGTGCTAGAGAAGACTCTTGAGGGTCTCTTGGACTACAAGGAGATCAAACAATTAATCCTAAAGGTAATCAACCCTGAGCACTCATTGGAGCAATTGATGCTGAAGCTGAAGCTCCAGTAATTTGGCCACCTGATGTAAGAACTGACTCATTGGAAAAGACCCTGATGCTGGGAAAAATTGAAGGCAAAAGGAGAAGAGGGCAACATAGGATGAAATGGTTAGATAGCATCACCAGTTCAATGGACATGAACTTGGATGAACTCCAGGAGATGGCGAGGAACAGTGAGGCCTGGCGTGCTGCAGATCACGGGGTTGCAAAGAGTTGGACACGACTTAGCGACTGAACAAAAGTGACGCTCCTTCCAGCTCTGCCACTTTTGTCTCTGAGCCAAGCTGAGGATCCTTTCAGGTCTTGATTTTCCTTATGAGAACTGAAGATAATAATTACATGAAGTCGAGGTAAAGCGCTGTGATAGATTTATCCTATTAGCCCTTCCCCTCTCCACCCATTCCTCCGTGTTCATTTGACATGACAGTTATTTAAGGCTAGGCCAGCCAGGATAAAGGCGAAACATATAGACTTACTTGATTTTGTTTCATATCCTCTAGCAACTCAAATGCTTTCCATTAGCACTTCATGAAGATGACTTAATATTTAAAAATCTCGGGAATAATTTTAGGTTTTTCCCTTTCTGTCACCTAATTCCTCTTAGCATCACTGTAGCCACAGCTTTTCAATGGAACCCCAATCAAAATGTCTCTGCTAAAATCCACAAATAATAAATGAGTGGCTAGCTCACGGTGGTGTTGATTTATCCAGTGAAAGTCAGTTTGATGAGGATGCTATGATTGCATTTGCTTGGGATGAACAGGGAGAGCCTGTAAGCCTCAGTGAGTTCAGCACAGGTATACGCTCTCTCGCTCTCTATTGCTTTCCTCCTTTCTGCAGCAGGGCTGGAATAAGGGCTGGGAGAGAGCTGGGTTGGAGATGGGGGGCTGAGGAATGGACTTCAGACGTTTTCCTTGACTCCCGTCCATCTTCCCTTTATGGGTGTGGGGTGGTGGGGGCTGCTGTTGGCACCAGCACGCTGCTGGCCTGGTGGAGGAAAGAAACAAAAGACTTTTGCCAGTGCTGGGAGGGGTGTTAGTGTGATTAGAAGAAAAGACCAGGTAAATAGCAGGAGGGAGGTACGTGGGAGCCGTCTTTGCTCTGTAGAGACAACAGTGACTTGAAAACTCTGTTTCTGCTTCTTGCTGGCTGGCTGTTGATGGGGAAGTCGTTTCTGCTTTTTGAGTCTTATTTTCCTTATCTATAAAATTAGGGTAATAACCTGCCTTCCAGGACTATGTAAGGGTTAAAAGACCTACTGCACATAAACGGGCTATGTGGAAACAAAAGCCTTTACAAAAATGATGTTACTAAAAGGAACAAGGTGGAGGAGGAGTGGGTGAATGTGGAGTACATCTCTCTCCACTGATACGTCAGGAATACACCTTCAGACACAGAAGAGCATGCAGAACACCAGCTGAGAATGGACAGGAGTACCCAACCAGTGGTGGAAACGAATATATAGAACCACGCAAAACTCTGTAAGATGAAGAAACTAAGGGGAAAAGCAGGATTGTTAGTTGGACTGGACCTGCCCTCGGTGGATGGGGAACTAAAGCAGGGCTCCTGGGGCAACTGTCTGAGTCAGAGGAGAAACATGTAAGGCAGAGAGGCAAACAGCTGATCTGTGGCAGCCTAAATGGAGTGAGAATCAGACAGTCCTTGCTGCAGCCATACATACCCCAGATAGAGATGTAGGTCCTCTGGAGGGTGCAATGGCTGGGAGCTGGAGTTTAGGGATTGTGGCGCAAACCCAGGGCAAGGCCTGCTGTTGACTGAGGAGAGATGGATCAAGGGCCTGTGAGGGAGGAGACTGTGGTGGGAAGTGCCTGTGGAGGAAAGCCGGGCATTAGTGGAAGCAAGGTGATACTGCTGAGTCACCATAGTGGGTAGAGCCATAACCATAGCCTCTCTCACCCCACACGCCTGCTTCAGCAGCTGGATGATAGAGAGGCTGGCCAGTGAATTACAGAGTAGGACCCCACCCAGGGTGCCCCTTTAAGTGCCTCACATGCTGATCTACAGAGAAGGACCCCAGGCAAAGGAGCCCTCTAAGTGCCTGAAAGGGCAGAGCTATGGAGAAAGACTAGCTGAAAAGGCCTTCTGATTGGCAGCTACCATAGGCTTGAAAAAGGACTCTGATGGGGCCGTAACTCCTGCAGTGGAGGCAGTCTGTGTCCCTGCACACTTGGCGCCACCAGTCTCTGCAAGCCAAGCAGCTACGCCACCTTCACGGCCAACTCTTACAAGGGCAGAGCTGCCACAGGCTTGTGTGTGCAGGTTTGCTTTGGTCGTGTCTAACTCTTTGTTACCCTGTAGACTGTGACCTGCCAGGTTTCTCTATTAGAGAGGTTCTCCAGGCAGGAATATTGGAGCATATTGGCCAATACTGCTTACCATACCCTTCTAGAGCACTATATTTCCTGCTGCCCTAGCCGCCAACTCCCCTGCGTACCTGGTGCTGCCAGAACCCCTGTGACCCAAGCAGCTGCGCCACGTCCACCCCTGGCCCTCACAGGGGCAGACCCAAGTCCTCCAGGGCAGCCTCAGGAGCAAACCCCAGTGGACGAGCCACATGCAGAGGTGGGAATAAAGCCACAGTTAAAACTCAGGGGCAGTGTGGCTAAGGAAGAAGACCCAAAACCTTCCCACCAGCTGTACATGCTGCAGGTTAAATCCACATGATCAATTAGGCAGACTCTGTATCTATGGAATATATAAAAGGTCATTGAGAGCTCCCACAGAAGAAAACACACCTGTTCTGATAGCTGTGGACATTGGAGGCAAGAACACATAGCAGTAGGACCAGATTAGAATCTGAGCTCCACCCACAGCAGGTCCAGAGATCAGCCCAGAGTTGGAGGGCATACTCGGGAGGTTAGGTGGACTGACCCCCAGTGAGGGAAAGGACTCTGACAGCAGTAACGCAAGAAAAACTTTTGTTATTCTTATGTTTTGACTTGTTCTGTAGGTTCTTTTGGATTTTTTTTCTTTTTCTTTTNTGAGAATCAGACAGTCCTTGCTGCAGCCATACATACCCCAGATAGAGATGTAGGTCCTCTGGAGGGTGCAATGGCTGGGAGCTGGAGTTTAGGGATTGTGGCGCAAACCCAGGGCAAGGCCTGCTGTTGACTGAGGAGAGATGGATCAAGGGCCTGTGAGGGAGGAGACTGTGGTGGGAAGTGCCTGTGGAGGAAAGCTGGGCATCAGTGGAAGCAAGGTGATACTGCTGAGTCACCATAGTGGGTAGAGCCATAACCATAGCCTCTCTCACCCCACACGCCTGCTTCAGCAGCTGGATGATAGAGAGGCTGGCCAGTGAATTACAGAGTAGGACCCCACCCAGGGTGCCCCTTTAAGTGCCTCACATGCTGATCTACAGAGAAGGACCCCAGGCAAAGGAGCCCTCTAAGTGCCTGAAAGGGCAGAGCTATGGAGAAAGACTGGCTGAAAAGGCCTTCTGATTGGCAGCTACCATAGGCTTGAAAAAGGACTCTGATGGGGCCGTAACTCCTGCAGTGGAGGCAGTCTGTGTCCCTGCACACTTGGCGCCACCAGTCTCTGCAAGCCAAGCAGCTACGCCACCTTCACGGCCAACTCTTACAAGGGCAGAGCTGCCACAGGCTTGTGTGTGCAGGTTTGCTTTGGTCGTGTCTAACTCTTTGTTACCCTGTAGACTGTGACCTGCCAGGTTTCTCTATTAGAGAGGTTCTCTAGGCAGGAATATTGGAGCATATTGGCCAATACTGCTTACCATACCCTTCTAGAGCACTATATTTCCTGCTGCCCTAGCCGCCAACTCCCCTGCGTACCTGGTGCTGCCAGAACCCCTGTGACCCAAGCAGCTGCGCCACGTCCACCCCTGGCCCTCACAGGGGCAGACCCAAGTCCTCCAGGGCAGCCTCAGGAGCAAACCCCAGTGGACGAGCCACATGCAGAGGTGGGAATAAAGCCACAGTTAAAACTCAGGGGCAGTGTGGCTAAGGAAGAAGACCCAAAACCTTCCCACCAGCTGTACATGCTGCAGGTTAAATCCACATGATCAATTAGGCAGACTCTGTATCTATGGAATATATAAAAGGTCATTGAGAGCTCCCACAGAAGAAAACACACCTGTTCTGATAGCTGTGGACATTGGAGGCAAGAACACATAGCAGTAGGACCAGATTAGAATCTGAGCTCCACCCACAGCAGGTCCAGAGATCAGCCCAGAGTTGGAGGGCATACTCGGGAGGTTAGGTGGACTGACCCCCAGTGAGGGAAAGGACTCTGACAGCAGTAACGCAAGAAAAACTTTTGTTATTCTTATGTTTTGACTTGTTCTGTAGGTTCTTTTGGATTTTTTTTCTTTTTCTTTATTTTCCTTTTTATGTCCCCTCTCTACAATTGACAATTGTAGTTGTCAATTTTATTGGCACTATGAAATCTAATTAAGCTTTTGAGCTTTTTTTTTTCCCTCAGTCACATTTTTTATTGTTGTTATAAATCTCTGCCTCTGTATTGGGCTTTTGCAGTTCTGTGGCGTTCTTTTTTGTTTGTTTCTCTTTTTTAAATTTTTTAAACTTATTTTTTCTACATTTATTCCTTTGCTTGCTTTTCCTACTGTTCTTTTCCCCTTGTAGTTAATCTTTCTTCTTTAGCTACCTTCATTTAACTTTGCATATCTATTCTTTCTTTCTTTTCCTCTCAACATACTTATTAGCTTTATTTTCATTGCTTTATTCCCCAATTGGCACCTTGCATTAGTTTTGTTTTCCAGTTTTTGCTTTAGTTAGTTTTGTTCTTAACTGGTAAATAAAATTTTTGATTTCCTTTCTTCTCTGGGTCAATCTACTGTACTTTATTTTAGTTGGACTGCTTTGACTTTGCTTATGGGTGTATATGTGTATGTATATATTCCATTATTTTAATTATTATTTGCCTGATTTTATAACTGCCATTTGCCTGGGTTTGGCTTCTCATTTTTGGATATTTGTTTTAATCTCATTAATGTCATAACAAACCACTTGTGGAATCTTCGTTACTGATGAGCGATCAAGCCCTGAACCTTTGGAGTGGGAGCACTGACTCCAAGACCCTAGACTAACAGAGAACGAACCCAAGAGGGTATCAGATAGTGAGAACTCACACAGAGGAAACCACTTGAATACAAGACCCAGCATCACCAACTACCAGTAACTCTCTGTGCAGGACGCCTCATCTAAACAACAAACAAAACAAAATACAAACCCAGTCATCAGTAGACAGGATTACCACCTCATTCAGCCTTGCCCATCAGAGGAAAAACAAACAAAAACTCAGCACAAATCTCACCTATACAAAGCTTACACAAACCACTGGACCAATCTTAGAGGGCAGAAACCAAAAGGAAGAAAGAATTCAACCCTGAAGTCTGGGAAAAGGAGACCTCAAACACAATAAGTTTCAAAAAAAAATAATGAAAAGGCAGAGAAATACTACACAAATAAAGGGACAAACTAGAAACACAGAAGTCCAAATAAATGAAGAGGAAATAGGCAAACTATCTGAAAAGGAATTTAGAATAATGATAGTAAAGATGATCAAAAACCTTGAAAACAGAATGGGAAGAATGCAAGAATCAATTAACAAAGACCTAGAAGAATTAAAGAATAAACATACAGAGTCAAACAACACAGTTACTGAAATTAAGAAGACTCTGGAAGGAATAAGTAGCAGAATGTTGGAAGGAGAAGAACAAATCAGTGAGCTGGAAGGTAAAATGAAGGAAATATCTTCTGAAGTGCAGAATAAAGTAAAAAGAATGAAAAGAACTGAGGGCAGTCTCAGAGACCTCTGGGACAAAATCAAATGCACCAACATTTGAATTGTAGGGGTCCCAGAAGAAGAAAAGAAAAATAAAGGGTATGAGAAAAATTTTGAAGAGATTATAGTTGAAAATTTCCCCAACATGGAAAAGGAAATAATCAAGTCCAGGAGGCATGAAGAGTCCCATACAGGATAAACCCAAGGAGAAACACACCAAGACACACACTAATCAAACTAAGAGAGACTAAACACAGAGAAAGGGTATTGAAAGTAGTGAGGGAAAAGCAACAAGTAACGTTCAAGGGAAACCTCACACGCTGATCTTTCAGCAGAAACTATGCCTGCCAGAAGGGAATGGCAGGATATATTTAAAATACTGAAAGGGAAAAATCTACAACCAAGATTACTGTACCTGGCGTGGATCTCATTCAAAACTGATGGAGAAGGAAAAAGCTTTTCAGACGAGCAAAAGTTAAGAGAATTCAGTACCACCAAACCAGCTTTACAACAAATGTTAAAGGGACTTATATAGTTAAGAAATACAAGAAAAGAAAAAAGACCTACAAAATCAACCCGAAACAATTAAGAAAATGGCAACAGGAACATATATATCAATAGTTACTTTAATTGTAAATGAATTAAATGCTCCGACCAAAAGACACAGGCTGGCTGAATAGACAAAAAAACAAGACCTGTATATATGGTGTCTACAAGAAACCCATTTCAGACCTCAAGACACACATAGACCAAAAGTGAGAGGATGGAAAAATATATTCCATGCAAATGGGAAGCAAAGCTGGAATATCTGTCCTCATATAAGACAAAATAGACCTTAAAGAATTTTTTAAGAGATAAGGAAGAACAGTACATAATCATCAAGGGATCCGTCCAAGAGGAAGACATAACAGTTGTAAATATCTATGCACCCAACATAGGAGCACCTCAATACATAAGACAAAAACAGACATAAAAGGAGAAACTGACAGTAACACAATAATAGGAGACTTTAACACCCCACTCACACCAATGGACAGATCATCAAAACAGAATGTTAATAAGGAAACACAAGTCTTAAATGATACATTAGATGAGATGGATGTCATTGATATCATCAAGACAGTCCATCCAAATGCAGAAAATACACCTTCTTCTCAAGTGCACATGGAACATTCTCCAGGATAGACCACATCTTGGTTCACAAATCAAATCTCAGTAAATTTAAGAAAATTGAAATCATATGAAGCATTTTCTCCAACCACAAGGCTATGAGACTCGATATCAATCACAGGAAAAAACTGTAAGAAACACAAATGTATGAAGATTAAACAATACATTTTAAAATAACCAACAGGTTACTGAAGAAATAAAAAAATTTCTAGAAACAAAACATTCTCCAGGATAGACCACATCTTGGTTCACAAATCAAATCTCAGTAAATTTAAGAAAATTGAAATCATATGAAGCATTTTCTCCAACCACAATGCTATGAGACTCGATATCAATCACAGGAAAAAAACTGTAAGAAACACAAATATATGAAGATTAAACAATACATTTTAAAATAACCAACAGGTTACTGAAGAAATAAAAAAAATTTCTAGAAACAAATAACAATGAAAACATGACAACTCCAAACCTATGGGACGCAGCAAAAGCACTTCTAAGAGGGAAATTTATAGCAGTAAAATCCTACCTCAGGAAATAAACACATCGAACAGACAACCTAACTTTACATGTAAAACAACTGGAAAAAAAACAAAAACCCCCAAAATTAGTCGAAGGAAAGAAATCATAACGATGCGAGCAGAAATAAATGAAAAATGAAAGAAACTATAGTAAAATTAATAAAACTGCAAGCTGGTTCTTTTAGTCAAGATAAAGAAAATTGACAAACCTTTGGCCAGACTCATCAAGAAAAAAAGAAAAATCAACAAAATTAGAAATCAAAAAGAAGAGGTTACAACAGACAATGTGGAAATACAGAGGATTATAAGAGACTATTATGAATAACTATATGGCAATAAAATGGATAACCTGGAAGAAATGGACAGATTCATAGAATAATAAAATTAATAAAACTGCAAGCTGGTTCTTTTAGTCAAGATAAAGAAAATTGACAAACTTTTGGCCAGACTCATCAAAAAAAAGAATCAAATCAACAAAATTAGAAATCAAAAAGAAGAGGTTACAACAGACAATGTGGAAATACAGAGGATTATAAGAGACTATTATGAATAACTATATGGCAATAAAATGGATAACCTGGAAGAAATGGACAGATTCATAGAAATAGAAATTATGAACAACCCAATTAANTCATTGTGGTTTTGATTTGCATTTCTCTGATAATGAGTGATGTTGAGCATCTTTTCATGTGTTTGTTAGCCATCTGTATGTCGTCTTTGGAGAAATGTCTGTTTAGTTCTTTGGCCCATTTTTTGATTGGGTCGTTTATTTTTCTGGAATCGAGCTGCATAAGTTGCTTGTATATTTTTGAGATTAGTTCTTTGTCTGTTGCTTCATTTGCTATTATTTTCTCCCATTCTGAAGGCTGTCTTTTCACCTTGCTTATAGTTCCCTTTGTTGTGCAGAAGCTTTTAATTTTAATTAGATCCCATTTGTTTATTTTTGCTTTTATTTCCAGTATTCTGGGAGGTGGGTCATAGAGAATCCCACTGTGATTTATGTCGGAGAGTGTTTTGCCTATGTTCTCCTCTAGGAGTTGGGCAGAAAAGTGGACATACCCAGTCAGTCTCAGTCTCAGAACCCACAGTATTATAAGAGAATTTGGATCTGTGCCCTGGCTCTCTGTCCATGAGGCTGGTTGAGAGACACACTCTTTCCTTGGGTTACTTCCTCAACTCTCTGCAAATCCTTCTTTCAAGAGTGACCCTTTTGTACATCAAAAGGTTTCCCACCTGAGTATGCATCTTTGGGAGGGGTAACCATGGACTGGCAAGAGAGGAAGGGCTCTCTTTTCACCTCTCAGATGGGGACTGTCAGCTCTAGTCACAAGGTGAGCATTGTTCTTGCATTCAACAGCAAGTCATCTGTGGCCTCCCCAAGGGCTATTGGGAAGGTGGTGAGTAGCTTCAGACCCCCCCCATGTCTCCTGGCCTTGTATTTCATCCAGAGGAGGGCAGTTACATTCTTTATCTGTTTACATACTAGGTTTCCACGTAAGAGGTCATTTGAAGCAGGGCTTCCAGGGCTAAGCTCAGTAAGCACCAGTGCTTGTCAACAAGCGGCAATGCCCGTGTTCCCACTAATGCTGATTCTGATACGCACTAAACAGAAATCTCACGGAGCGTTTCAGTGTCGCAGTTGAGTGAAGCCTTGCCCGGTGTTTTCCCAGACCTTGTTTATGTTGACCGTATTTTCATGTCTTGATCACTCCCTGTGTTTGCTACAATGAAAAGATCTTGAGTAGGCCTATTTTGTTCCTTTGATATCTATGTCATTATGTTCTCCTATTTCCTTTGAGGGAAAACACGTCTCCAATATTCTTGTTCTCACCATGTTTTCTTATTTTGATACCTGATACTTGTAAGTGTATTTTATATCAACAGGTATATTAACATATCAGTGTAAGTAGAAAATTCTACTTCAAAATTTGCTGTTCTGTGTGATTGGAGGAAAAAAAGATTCTGTTCTAAATATCTGCATTTTTATTCTATGTTATGTGATAGTGATTATTTACTCGTGATTTTTAAGTATATTTTATTGAAGAGTAGACCATACATGCAGAAGGATTCATGTCACAAGTGTGAATTTTGATGGCTTTGCACAGTAATCATAACTTGTTTTTGCCACCATACAGATCAGAAAGAGAAGAGTATAGATCTCGTCCCAGTTAGTGCCCACCACCCCACAACTGACATTTATTTGCTTGCTTTTAAACGTAATAAAGATGGAGTGATACAGGATGTACTCTTTCACTCTCATTTCTTTTGTTCAAATGTTATTTGTGAGGTTCATCCATGTGTTTGCTATATGTATTTTTACTTTCTTCGATGTGTAATATTCCATAATATGACTATGCCCTAATATTGTTACTCATTCTTGTGTTGATAGACATTTGCACATTTTCAGTTTTGATTGCTGCAGGTGTGCTCTGAACATTCTGTATTTTTTTAAGCTTTTTATTTTATATTGGAGTATATCTGATTAACAATGCTGTGATGGTTTTAGGTAGATAGCAAAGGGATTCAACCATATATACACATGTAGCCATTCTCCTCCAAACTCCACTCCCATCCGGCTGCCACATAACACTGAGCAGAGTGCCCTGTGCTATATACAGTAGGACCTTGCTGGTTATCCGTTTTCAATATAGCAGCATGTAGATCTTCTCCCATTCTTCCCCCCAGGCAACCATAAGTTCTGAACATTGTTTTATATATTTGTGTGTGTGCATGGTGTGTGTGTAGGTATTGTAGGAGCAGAATTACTGAGTCATAGGAAATACATGTATTTAGCTTCAATAGATATTGCTAAACAGTTTTCCGCAGTGGTTGTAGCAGTTTGCAATCATACCATCAGTGTGTGAGAGTTCTAGTTAGTGTACTTCTCTGCAGACACTTGCTGTTATAAGTCACTTTCATTTTAATGTTCCACCCATGGCTTTAATTTGCATTTTTCTGATTACTTATGGGTTGCACAACTGTAGAAAAGTCTTTATTGGTGATTTCAGTGTCCTCTTTAGTATGTTTCTGCTTTCTAGGTAAAAGGCCTTTGTGGGTGTTTTTACTCTGGGACTTGTACTTTTATTCAATTCAAAGAATCTAGAGGAACTTAAGTTCTTAATTTTAAAATTCGTAGTTTTAATTTGTAAATGCTACATATCACCAATATTTTTTTT
>SJYX01004748.1:209772-247616 GCA_006410675.1 Oreotragus oreotragus
TGAGGTTCATCCATGTGTTTGCTATATGTATTTTTACTTTCTTCGATGTGTAATATTCCATAATATGACTATGCCCTAATATTGTTACTCATTCTTGTGTTGATAGACATTTGCACATTTTCAGTTTTGATTGCTGCAGGTGTGCTCTGAACATTCTGTATTTTTTTAAGCTTTTTATTTTATATTGGAGTATATCTGATTAACAATGCTGTGATGGTTTTAGGTAGATAGCAAAGGGATTCAACCATATATACACATGTAGCCATTCTCCTCCAAACTCCACTCCCATCCGGCTGCCACATAACACTGAGCAGAGTGCCCTGTGCTATATACAGTAGGACCTTGCTGGTTATCCGTTTTCAATATAGCAGCATGTAGATCTTCTCCCATTCTTCCCCCCAGGCAACCATAAGTTCTGAACATTGTTTTATATATTTGTGTGTGTGCATGGTGTGTGTGTAGGTATTGTAGGAGCAGAATTACTGAGTCATAGGAAATACATGTATTTAGCTTCAATAGATATTGCTAAACAGTTTTCCGCAGTGGTTGTAGCAGTTTGCAATCATACCATCAGTGTGTGAGAGTTCTAGTTAGTGTACTTCTCTGCAGACACTTGCTGTTATAAGTCACTTTCATTTTAATGTTCCACCCATGGCTTTAATTTGCATTTTTCTGATTACTTATGGGTTGCACAACTGTAGAAAAGTCTTTATTGGTGATTTCAGTGTCCTCTTTAGTATGTTTCTGCTTTCTAGGTAAAAGGCCTTTGTGGGTGTTTTTACTCTGGGACTTGTACTTTTATTCAATTCAAAGAATCTAGAGGAACTTAAGTTCTTAATTTTAAAATTCGTAGTTTTAATTTGTAAATGCTACATATCACCAATATTTTTTTTTAATCAATAGTGCTCTTCTTAGATTTAAGAAATCACTGCTTACCCCACAGTCATGAGGATATTTTTGTATACTACCTTTTTTTTTTTTTTTTTTTAAATGTTTTGGCTCCACGTCACAGCATATGGACTCTTAGATCCCCCACCAAGGACTGAACCTTCTCCCCCTGCAGTGGAAACACAGTCTTAACCACTGGACTGCCAGGGAATTCCCGTCTCCTGTATTTTTTAATATGTTTTGTTTTAATGTTTTTGGTATTTGTATTTGTTTTCAGTTTTGCAACCAAAAATAAAAATTATGTTTTTATTTTTGGTTGCATTCAGTCTTCATTGCATTCCGGGCTTTCTCTAACTGTGAGGGGAGAAAGGGGGCTACTCTCTAGGTGTGATGATCGGGCTCTGGCACATGGGCTTCCGCACTTGTGGTGCGGGGGCTCGGTTGCCCCATGGCTTGCGGGATCTTCCAGACACAGGGATCAAACCCCCGTCCCCTGCATTGGCAGGCGGGTTCTTGTTCAGTGTACCATCAGGGAGGTCCTCCTATGTTATCCTAACAGAAGCTTTGTTTTCCTTTCAAATTCAGATGTTAATCTTTTTGGATTTGCTGGCTTTTTGGTGGCTCATCCTTGGGAGTAGCCAGGTGTTGAGATCCCAGCCCCACTGAGGGCCCCACTGGGCTCGCCCAGCGCCCCTGGGAGAGGGTCACTCTTCAGAGCTGCACAGTGACACTGCTGTCCTGAATCAGGCGTGGATCTGCTTCTGAACTCTGTCCTCTCACAGTTATCTGTTCTGCACCAGAGCTTTATGGCCTTAACTGGAAGATCTGAGACAGCAGACTTTTTTCTGTAAAGGGCCAGATAGTAAATATTTGGGGCTCTGTGGTTCATAGGATCATTCTCACAGCGGCTCAATTCTGCTGTTCTGTGGATGCATGTGGCTGTGTTCCAACAAACTCAGTTTGTAAAGACAGCTGGTGGCCAGTGGATCATAATTTGCTGGCCCTTCCGTCAGTGTATTAACAGGTACATACTCCAGTTGATGGTGTTAAGACTAGGGATTAAGACACTTGGTAGAGTGGTTTGGTCGTGGTGATATTTGGGCATCTCCCATGAGCTGGGAAACAAAGAAGGGTCTCTTCTTTGTGTGTAACATGGTTTGATTGGCTTGAGAAAGTGACTTTTGAACACAGATTTGAAAGAGGTAAGGCAATTCATCATATGGAACAGGGATGAAGGAGGGGAGGAAAAATGGCCTTTGCCCTGGTTGGAAGGCTGGTATGTTCTTGGCATGTTTAGGGAACAACAAGGAGGTCCCATGTGAACTAAGTGAGACAGGGGGGTCCTGGTGGGAGAGGAGCTCAGACATGGATCTGATCAAGGAGGACGTTGTAGGCCAAGGCTGGGACTTGACTTTGATGGTGTGTGACCTGGGAAATCATTGCCGGTTGCTGGATTTATTCATTTGTTTTTAGCAGAGGAGTGTCATGGTCTGGCTTATATTTTAACCCATCACTCTGGCTGTCGTGTTGAGACCAGATCATAGGAGGGCTCGAGGAGGAAGAGAGAACGGTTAGGAAGCTGGTGCAGTACCCAAACGAGGGGTCGTGGTGGCTTAGACCTGTTAGGGATGCTTTGAAGAGAGAATCAACAAGGGGTCTGTGACAGGCTGGATGTGGGCTGTGAAAGAGATGCAGGAGGCAAGAACGATTCCAGAGTCTTTGGCCAGACTAACTGGAAGAGTGGAGTGTCCGCTGATAACTTGGAGGACTACAGGCTTAGGGTGCTGGGGACAGAACAGGAGCCCACTGGTGAATGTGTTGGTTTAATGCATATGCCTGTGTATGTGTGAGTGGCTCAGTCGTGTCTGACTCTTTGTGACCCCATGAACTGTAGCCTGCCAGGTTCCTCTGTCCATGGAATTCTCCAGGCAAGAACACTGGAGTGAGTTGCCATTCTCTTCTCCAAGGAATCTTCCTGACCCAAGGATCAAATCCAGGTCTTCTACATTGCAGGCAGATTCTTTACCATCTGAGCCACGTGTGAAGCCCATTTTGATGCCTACTGGATATCGAAGTGAGGAGGTCAAATAGGCGCTTAGGTATGAGTGTGGAATTTGGGAGATAGATATTTAGTAGTTATCAGCAAATGGGTAGTGTGTGAAGCCATTCAACTGGACAAGTGAGATAAAAGATTAAGTATGTTGTAGGCCTGGAGGTACAGCAATGACAAGACGGGAAAATCCTTCCATTCAGGCAGCTTACGTTTTAGGGAGAGAGACACAGGAAACAAATAAAGTATGATGTCAGGTTCTATCCATAAGGTAAAGCAGGCTCAGTGGGGAGGAGGGATGGAGGCTGGCCAGGCAGACCTTAGAAGTCTGTGTCCCAAAGTTACATGATATGAATTATGTGGCTCAGAAATTAAAGAATCTCCCTGCAATGCGGAAGACCTGGGTTTGACCCCCGGGTGGGGAAGATCCCCTGGAGAAGGAAATGGCAACCCACTCCAGTATTCTTGCCTGGAGAATTCCATGGACAGAGGAGCCTGGTGGGCTACAGGCCATGGGTCGCAAAGACTCGGTTGGGCACACCTGAGCGACTAAGCTCCCATTTCGGGAAGAGGTAGAGCTGTGGGGTCTGGAGGTTATGGTCACTTGGGAGGTGCTGTGACAGTCCAGGCAGGGGTGATGGAAGCCTGGACTGGGGGCCATTCCCAAGAATGAATCCTGTATGACTTGGCTCCTGATTGGCTCTGGGTAAAAAGGGATCAGAGGAAAGGAAGAGGAGGCGACCTGGGAGTAGCTGCTGAGCTTGTTCCCCTCCGATGACTTGTGGTTTTCCATAATCTCTTGAGAGAAGGGAAAGTGAAAGTTGCTCAGTCATGTCCGACTCTCCATGACCCCATGGACTATACAGTCCATGGAATTCTCCAGGCCAGAATACTAGAGTGGGTAGCCTTTCCCTTCTCCAGGGGATCTTCCCAAGCCAGGGATCAAACCCAGGTCTCCCGCATTGCAGGGGGGATTCTTTACCAGGTGAGCCACCAGGGAAGGCCCTGGCGAGAGAAGGGAAGTAACTGCCATTGTGATGTTGAAGTTTATTGATCACCTACTTCATACCCGCCCTGAGCTACGTGCTTTACGCATAATTGACTGTGTAACCCTCACAGCCTCGGAGGCCCTTCCTGTTATAATTCTCATTTTTCTGATGAGGAAACGGCCTTGGGAGGTTGAGTAACTCGTCTGTGGTCCTGGAGTTGCCTGTGGTGGAGGCGGGGTAGCAGCCGGCCTCATTCTCTGTGCCACACCGCCTCCCGCTGGCGCTGGCCAGGTTCTGTGAGGACTGCCTGCCTTTGTGATCCAGGTAGGTGCCTGTTCACCCCCCCCCTTTTTTTTTTTTTTTTTTTTTTGCGAAGAAGTAAAGAAAAACAAGTAAATGCATTAATTAAAGGTTTACCAGACTAGAAAGTAATTATAAGAAGGTTCCTGGATTAGAGTTCTCAGTACACATAGAAATGCCTTGGTTACAGACATCCAAGTATTTTGTCAAAAGGCACTTGTGATGGGCTCTACCTGCCCAGGTGGCTTTATCTTTTGATGTGAGCAGATTTTTGAGTGGAGGGGGAGTCATGGAGTTGTGGGAAGGGGAGGGGAGGTGGCCTTTGTGCAAACGGAGGATAGTAGGGGTGGCCCCTTGATTGAAGCGTGGGTGCTGGGAGCAGGGGCCCCATGTGATGGCACATCCACGTAGGCCTCTGAGCAGGAGGGTGTTTTATTTTTGTTGTTTGTTTGTTTTGTTTTTGGTTAGGAGAGGCAGTTGGGAGTCCTCCAGTGTTGCTGAGAGGACAGGGACAGAATTCGAGTGATGCTTGGAAAAGGTGGGGTTTGTTGCGCCGACTGGAGTGGGCAAAGCCACAGGCAGGTGTGCCTGGGATCCTGGATTCTTGAAACAGAAGTGGATGACCACTCCCATTTTGTGAGTGGACGGACTGAAAGTCAGGGTTTGAAAGGACTTACCTACCTTCTGAGCAAGTTGGTGTAGCGTGGTTTTCCAAAACTTTCGTTTCCCCAGGTTTCTTATTTGTTAATGCTGTGAAAGCAAAGCATTTTCATTATGAATTTTAACAGAAGTGTGTGTGTGTTTAGTGAAACTGTTAGTCCGATATATTTAGTACACCTACCAGTGATTGGTTTTCTCATGATGCTAATTTACCATTAACTACCCTATTGATCAGTATTTCTTAGTAGTTGTATCTGCAGTAGGCAACAGTAATAGCCTAACTCAGTAGTAGTGGAGGGCCTGAATCTTAACTCTGTCTAGCATAAGTCCCAATCAACCTTCTGAAAATTCAGAGTACGCTGTATACCAGAGTACTTCCTTTAAGTTGAAATGTAACAATTTTACTTGCTTAATGCCATCACATCTTTCTTTTCCTTTGACTTTTATTACTTGTAAACAAAATTGCATGAAATGTTTTATATGCAGATTTAGTTTCCATTCTTAGTATATGAATATAAGCACTCAGTTTTATTGTTGTGTTGGTGGTGTGTCTGTCCACAGTTCTTAACTGACCTTTAACAACAGGGATTCTCAACTCTGTAGTTCTAGGTGAGTATTAGAGAGTCCTTGAATGGCCACAGTTGTTAGTTAACGTTTTGTCAAAATGAGCGTTTGCTTTGAACAAATCTCAAAGGAGTCAGTGATATGCCAAATGACTGGAACTATTTGCTTTTTTAAAGAGGGGCGTTGAATGAATAGACATATGTTAATTAAGACTTTTCCAGCATTGCTGTTTAAAAACTTCAGTTGTAAAATCATCTTATCCCTGAGCCACACTGGGAAACTTGGCTGCCTTGTCAGTTAGCCTGCAATCCAAAAGAAACTAGCCCAGTATTGATCTTTTATTATAAATTGCAGTGGCCTCTTGTCCTTTAATCTTAACTATTGAGTGATAGTCTTAAGTTTGGTTACTTTAAAGTGGTATCTCCTGTTTATGTTAGTGTTGTGTGAGACAAGATCCTCCAGTTAGACAAATTTTTACTTTACGAAGGCTCTGAGAAGTCCTGCAGACAAAAATAAATTAACTTTGTCCAACTATTTGAACAGAACCTACCATTCCTTTGTGTGTGAGACGTAAACAGAATCCACAGAACTAACGAAGCAACCTCTAACATCCTGCTCTAGTTAATTCTCTGACGTGTATGTTGGTATTTAGAGGGTTTTTTCCTGGGTTCACAGTTGGATTTGTGCAGGAACACCTGCTGTGATGAAACGGAATTGGAATGCTCTGGGAACTTGGACAGGTTAGATGACATGAGGAGTTATGTGGAAACAGCCTGCTTCAGTCATTCTGATTTCAGTTGAAGAAAACGATGAGAGCAAAAAGCACGCAAATAAGTTTTGAAGACAGACACCCAAATTTAATAATACATGTAAAAAGCCAGCGGAATGCAGGTATTGGACTAGAAGAGGACTTTTGCCATAATTTTTTTGAAGCCCACTGGAAAGAAGGTCATTTATTATTACCTTTGTAAAGACACTTGAGAAATGAAATATTCAGAACAATGACTGAGAGGGAAAATGGTTGAATCATAAGGGCCATTTTTTGAGCAAAGTTCACTGTTAATTCTGATTTTGATATTTCACAAAAACATGTTATTTTGGTGAGAGGACGTTATTACCCTGTAGTAGATTTTATTTCATGTTTCAGGGCGGTCCCAGGTATATTTTCTTAATGCACATTCCGATAGAGAATGGAAATATTGAGTTAAGAGCAGTGTGAATTTTAAGACTAAATAACCTCAACATTGCTGAGAACTGGTGTGCCTGGGGGCAGAGTGGCTTGTCTGAGATCCTGGAGACGGTGCAGAAGCTGTTCCAGTTCATTGGGTCAAAAATCCACTATTTGCGAAAAGCTAAATACGGATTTGCACGATTGACCGTAATAGCTTCAATTTTGAAAGATAGTGGTATCAGAGAGCACTTCCAGTTGGTGGGATAATTTGAGATTCGTCCATGCTCAGATGGCTAAGATATCGTGCTACTTTTGCTAGTTCATCACCCCATTTTAAAAATAGGGAGTTGGGGGCAGGGAGGCCTGTCGAGAAGGTGAAGGAATGTCAGTCGGAGGGTAAATGACAGTAACCCTGTGAAGTCACTCCTTAGTTAACCACCGCCTGAAGGTTAGCCGTTCTTTAGAAGCCGGTCAGTGTGGAGAGGCCGAATCGGGGGCTTCGGGTGTGTGTGTGAGCGCGCATGTGTGTGTGTGCACACGTGCGTGTGTAAGATGAAGGAAGAGGAGAGCTGGTGAACAGGAAAAAAGGTGTGGAAACCAGAAAGCTAGTGGTAAAGCCTAAAACTTGGAGTCCTGGGGAAGATTTGACTCTTTTAAACTGTTCTGCTCACTTAAAAATAGTAAAATTATACCATTATTCTTTCAGTATAGGAGGAGATAAAAATACAGTTTTTCTAAATTGGAAAATTTGCTGTAATCTTGCTGCTAATGACTGATTTCTTCCAACACTTGCAAGGCAGTTTTTGCTCCGATAGGTTGATAAAGGAAACAAAATCAAGAACATATTGGAAGTTCTCAGAGAAAATTACAGTTTAGGTATATGTTGGGGGTGGATAGTTAGACATTTTAATTGAAATAAAACAGTTTTATACTAATAAGGGATCACTGTGGGTGTACATTTGTAGTGCATCTGCTCTTGAGCATTTAAGTAGGGTAAAATGTATGTTAATGCTTTTGCAAGAAAATTATTTTTGATAACATCCGTCTAAGGAAACTGGCTTAGGAAATTTGTGTTTTAAACAATAGAGATATTATACTTGCATTTAAGGAATGAATCAGGATTCTTTGTACTGCTTTAAAAATTTCAAAGAGTTGAGAGTTTTTTGGTGTGTTCCTCTCCAGCGGTAAGGAAAGTTAACAGAAATTAACACAACAGATGAATTAGCAAGAATTAATATAAGCTTACACATCTGGAGAATGACCGCAGTCTGCGGTGTATACCTCCACACACCATTTTTAATGACCTACTTTTGATTTTATGGAAGACTGCTAATGATTTATTCTCTCCAATTGAAAATAACTTTTTCTTTCAGATAGGTTGGAAATATCTCAGTTGGCCGCTCTCACTGTTTGATTTAGATAGTGTCTGTGATAGAAGAAGATTAGTGTCAAATGCCACATAGTTGCCAACTGGGAACATTTTTCATTGTGAACCAGCACTCACTATGATGGCTTAAATAGTGTATTAATCTTGAGGATTAATAGATCCATCACATTTTAGAATAGGAAGGATTCTTATCAATAAGGCAGAGCACAGGCTCTCATTGTAGTAGTGGGGGGTGTTCATTACAACCGTGGACTCTCTGGCTCCATCGCAAATCTGCTGAATCAAAGTTTGTGGGCGTGGGGCTTGGGAATGTGTTTTGAACAAGCTCTCCCAGGGAACACGGTTCACCCTGCAGTCGAACAATGGCTGGTGTCGTTTATGGCTTTATTTCATGGACACGGAAACAGGCACAGGGAGGGGAAGGTGACTGTTTCCATAGGAACCGCAACTTTGTCTTCTGACACTGACCGATGGATGATATTTTCTAGAAGGCCCCGTGACCTCATATCAGAGTAGTCCCATTATGCACAGAATTGCGAGAGTTTTTTGTTGGTGGTGGTGGTGGTGGTGGTGGTGGTGTGGGGGATTCTGAGCCATCATTTATTTATTTTTATTATTATTATATATTTTTGGCCACACCCCAAAGCATGTGGGATCCTGGTTCCCCGACCAGATATCTAACCCATGCTCTCTTCATTGTGGAAGCTCAGAGTCTTAACCACTGGACCAATAGGGATGTCTTGGAAGAGGTTTAAATTTAGCCCTAATTTCTACATGCATCAACACCTCATATGGCTTCAAAACTGTGTTCGGCTCAGCTTGACTGTGTGTGTGTACACGAGTCTGTGTGTACACTTATTTTTTGAAAGATACTTATTACCACTGTACCTGCATGCTCAGAATAATAATAATAATAATAATAGAAAGCTTACAGGGGCTTGTAGAGAACTCCATTTAATGAGAAGAGTTGCGCGTGTGGAGTGCTTACTCTGTGCTCGCCGTTTTAATGGCACCCATCTTCCCCCAGAACTTGCTTGAGCGAGTCTGAATTGTAGCCAGAACACTTCTTTCCTCTTCAGACCCTTAACTGTGATTAATAGGAAGAGGCACTTGTCAAAAGGGTTGGAAATGGCAAACCCTGATGCTGGTGCATGTGGCAGTAGAGACAGGTCTTCATCCACTTTGCTCCATTATGTTATTTAGCTTCTGAATTCAACAATTTGTCTTTTGCTCTCTGCTTAGAAGATGATGGCCATATAAGCTGCTGTTAACCGTATCAGCAGGACGGAATATTAAATCCCTTCAAGCGAAACCACAACTTTCTTTGAGGATTTAGCCACACAGTAGAAAAGGTACCCCAGTGAAGCTGTTGAGAAATAAAGGGCGCTGTTCGAAGCTCTCCCTTTGCCACAGAGAGATGGATTACTTTTGGGTTTAACTGAAACGTCCTTTCTGTGTTTATTGTATTAAAGAAATTTTTAGGGTCCATGAGAGTGAGAAAGATTATGGTTCAGTGTTTGGAATAATGTAGCTTGATGAACCTTTTTTATTTTAATGGGAAACTCGTTTTCCTTGATTTGCAGCTTCAAAAAGTGAATCTTTTGGAAATGAAAGTGCACTAATTTAGTTATACTGTATGGAAACAAAAATGTAGAAAGTTAGAATTTGCATAAGTGAAGACCTCGATGATTTCAGATTATAGTGTGGTGGAGGTTAAGGAATAAGAGGCCATAGAATTTGTAAAAACAAATTCAGTCTAACCACTTAATGGCATGTGCAAGTAATTTGCCAATTAAATATTTCTAGTATCTGAAAGATCTTCAAAGTAAAGAGTGGAGGTTCTTAATCTTTCTTAATTTCATACTTTCAGAAACATAATAGAAAATTACTTAGTTTTTGATCACTTTTCATTCAAAATTTTAATATGTGAGCTAAAAGAAAGATGAATTTTAAGTGTTCGGGGAAAATTATTGCTTTTTGAGAAATATATAAACTATGATAGTTCCAATCACACTGTGCCTGATTTTTTTTGTATCATTTGTAAATATTTGGTGCCCAGATAACAATCTTCATTATAATTAAGACTTTAGATTTACCATTTTAATGGTTACCTACTATGTTTAGAACATTGTACTGGGCACACTTAACTACAAAGCAACCCTTGAGGTATTTTATTCTGTTTATACATTGAGAGAATGGAGTTAGAGAAAGTAATTTGCCTAATATTACTCATTAGTGCGAAGCAGATTTGAGGGCTCCAGGTTTTTAAAAACAGCTTTTTTTTTTTTTTTTGAGATATAGTGCACCCATCTGAAGTGTATTATTCCATGTTTTTTAGTCTATACGCATATTTGTGCAACCGTAAGTGTTAGAATATTTTCATCACCCCAACAAGAAACGCTGTTCCTTAGCAATCCTCACACCCCATCCTGGACATTGCATATAAATGGTGTCTACACGTGGTCTTTTATGACTGTTTTTTAATGTTTTCAGGGTTCATCCATGTTGTAGCTTGGAATGGAACTGTTTTCCTTTTTATTTTTCACATTGTTGCTGGATATACCACATTTTCTTCATCCATCTTTCAGTTAGGGACATTCTGGTCGTTTCCACCTTTTGGCTGTTGTGAATAATGCTGCTTTGAACATCGTGCACAGGTTTTTATGTGAACATGCACTTTCACTACTCTTGGACATATACCTAGGGGTGGAGTAGCCAGGTCACTTAGTAATTCATCGCTCAGTCATGTCTCTGCGACGCCATGGACTGTAGCCCACCAGGCTCCTCTGTCCACGGGATTTCCCAGGCCAGAATAGTGGGATGGGTAGCCATTTCCTTTTCCAGGGGATCTTCCCAGTCCAGGGATCGAATCTGGGTCTCCTGCGTTGCGGGCAGATTCTTTTACCAGCTGAGCCATCCGGGAAGCTCTGGGTCACTTGGTAATTGTGTTTAACTTTCTGAAGAACTGCCAAACTCTTTTCTGAAGTGACTGTGCCCTTTTGCATTCCCACTGTCAGTGTATGTTGATTTCAGGTTTCCTTACATCTTCACCAACACGTGCTTCTTGTGACGGTGAAGTGGTATCTGATTGTGATGGTGATTTGGTGGTTTAGCCACTAAGTCAGGTCTGACTCTGTGACCCCATGGACTGTAGCCTGCCAGGCTCCTCTGCCCATGGGATTCTCCAGGCAAGAATACTGGAGTGGGTTGTCATGCCCTTCTCCAATCTCATTATGATATCTCATTTAATTTGCATTTCCTTAATGGCTAATGATGTTGAACATCTTGTCGTGTGCCTACTGGCCATTTGTCTTTGGAAAAATGTGTACTCAAATCCTCTGCTCATTTAAAAAATTGGATGAATCGTCTTTTTATTATTTGAGTTGCAAGAGTTCTTTATGTTATTCCAGAGTTCTTTATCAGATACATGATTTGCAACATTTTTCTCCCATTCTGTATTCTGTTTTTTCACTTTGTCGATGGTATCCTTTGGAGTAGAAAAGTTTTAAATTTCGAAGAAGTCCAATTTATATATTATTGTCTTTGTTGCTTGTGTTTTTAATATTATATCTAAGAAACGGTTTACTAATGCAGAGTCACGAAGATTTATGCTTGTGTTTTCCTTTAAGAGCTTCACAGTTTTAGCTCATATGTTTAGGTCTTTGGGCTTCCCACGTGGTGCTGGTGATAAAGAGCCTGACTGCCGATGGAAGAGACATAAGAGATGCTGGTTCGATCCCTGGGTTGGGAAGATCCCCTGGAGAAGGGAATGGCAACCCACTCCATTATTCTTGCTTGGAGAATTCCATGGACAGAGGAGTCTGACTGACTATCCTCCATAGGGTCTCAAAGAGTTGGACGTTACTGAAGTGACTTAGCATGCATGCATTTAGGTCTTTGCTCCATTTTTGAGTTACTTTTTATATATGATGTGAGGTAGGTTCCACCTTCTTTTGCATGTGGATATCCAGTTGTCTTGGCAGCTTTTGTTGAAAAGACACATCTTTCCCTATTGAATCATCACCCTTGTTGGGAATTAATTGACCATAAATGTAAAGGTTTATTTCTTGACTCTCAGTTGTATTCCGCTTATCTTGCATTTTAAGTCGCTTCACTGTGTCCAACTCTTCACAACCCCTTGGACTGTAGCCCACCAGGCTCCTCTGTCCATGGGAGTCTCCAGATGAGAATACTGGAGTGAGCTGCCAATTCCTTCTCCAATTTGTCTTATATGTTTATCTTTATGCCAGTACCACATAGTCTTGATTATAGTGGCTTTGAGGTAAATTTGAAATACAACTTTGTTCTTCTTTCTTGAGTTTTGGTTATTCTGGGCCCCTTGAATTTCTATGTGAATTTTAGGATTTGCTTGTCAGTTTCTAGAAAGACAGTAGCTGGAATTTTGATAAGAATTACACTGAATCTGTCTATTTAGGTCTTAAATTTCTTCCGACAGTGTTTTATAGCTTTTAAAAAGAGTATAGGTTTTGCTTGTCTTTTGGTAATGTTTTTCCTAAGTATTTTATTCCTTTTAAGGCTATTGTAAATTGAATTGTTTTCTTAATTTCTTTTTGGGGTTGCTTACTTCCAGTGCATAGAAGTACATTTGATTTTTGTACATTGATCTTGTATCCGTCAACATTGCTGGGTTTATTAGTTCAGAGTTTTTAGTGGATTCCTTAGGACCTTGAATAAAAGGTCATGTCATCTATGACCCAGCTTTTAAAAATCACAGCTCTTTTTTTTTCTTTNGCATATTTGTGCAACCGTAAGTGTTAGAATATTTTCATCACCCCAACAAGAAATGCTGTTCCTTAGCAATCCTCACACCCCATCCTGGACATTGCATATAAATGGTGTCTACACGTGGTCTTTTATGACTGTTTTTTAATGTTTTCAGGGTTCATCCATGTTGTAGCTTGGAATGGAACTGTTTTCCTTTTTATTTTTCACATTGTTGCTGGATATACCACATTTTCTTCATCCATCTTTCAGTTAGGGACATTCTGGTCGTTTCCACCTTTTGGCTGTTGTGAATAATGCTGCTTTGAACATCGTGCACAGGTTTTTATGTGAACATGCACTTTCACTACTCTTGGACATATACCTAGGGGTGGAGTAGCCAGGTCACTTAGTAATTCATCGCTCAGTCATGTCTCTGCGACGCCATGGACTGTAGCCCACCAGGCTCCTCTGTCCACGGGATTTCCCAGGCCAGAATAGTGGGATGGGTAGCCATTTCCTTTTCCAGGGGATCTTCCCAGTCCAGGGATCGAATCTGGGTCTCCTGCGTTGCGGGCAGATTCTTTTACCAGCTGAGCCATCCGGGAAGCTCTGGGTCACTTGGTAATTGTGTTTAACTTTCTGAAGAACTGCCAAACTCTTTTCTGAAGTGACTGTGCCCTTTTGCATTCCCACTGTCAGTGTATGTTGATTTCAGGTTTCCTTACATCTTCACCAACACGTGCTTCTTGTGACGGTGAAGTGGTATCTGATTGTGATGGTGATTTGGTGGTTTAGCCACTAAGTCAGGTCTGACTCTGTGACCCCATGGACTGTAGCCTGCCAGGCTCCTCTGCCCATGGGATTCTCCAGGCAAGAATACTGGAGTGGGTTGTCATGCCCTTCTCCAATCTCATTATGATATCTCATTTAATTTGCATTTCCTTAATGGCTAATGATGTTGAACATCTTGTCGTGTGCCTACTGGCCATTTGTCTTTGGAAAAATGTGTACTCAAATCCTCTGCTCATTTAAAAAATTGGATGAATCGTCTTTTTATTATTTGAGTTGCAAGAGTTCTTTATGTTATTCCAGAGTTCTTTATCAGATACATGATTTGCAACATTTTTCTCCCATTCTGTATTCTGTTTTTTCACTTTGTCGATGGTATCCTTTGGAGTAGAAAAGTTTTAAATTTCGAAGAAGTCCAATTTATATATTATTGTCTTTGTTGCTTGTGTTTTTAATATTATATCTAAGAAACGGTTTACTAATGCAGAGTCACGAAGATTTATGCTTGTGTTTTCCTTTAAGAGCTTCACAGTTTTAGCTCATATGTTTAGGTCTTTGGGCTTCCCACGTGGTGCTGGTGATAAAGAGCCTGACTGCCGATGGAAGAGACATAAGAGATGCTGGTTCGATCCCTGGGTTGGGAAGATCCCCTGGAGAAGGGAATGGCAACCCACTCCATTATTCTTGCTTGGAGAATTCCATGGACAGAGGAGTCTGACTGACTATCCTCCATAGGGTCTCAAAGAGTTGGACGTTACTGAAGTGACTTAGCATGCATGCATTTAGGTCTTTGCTCCATTTTTGAGTTACTTTTTATATATGATGTGAGGTAGGTTCCACCTTCTTTTGCATGTGGATATCCAGTTGTCTTGGCAGCTTTTGTTGAAAAGACACATCTTTCCCTATTGAATCATCACCCTTGTTGGGAATTAATTGACCATAAATGTAAAGGTTTATTTCTTGACTCTCAGTTGTATTCCACTTATCTTGCATTTTAAGTCGCTTCACTGTGTCCAACTCTTCACAACCCCTTGGACTGTAGCCCACCAGGCTCCTCTGTCCATGGGAGTCTCCAGATGAGAATACTGGAGTGAGCTGCCAATTCCTTCTCCAATTTGTCTTATATGTTTATCTTTATGCCAGTACCACATAGTCTTGATTATAGTGGCTTTGAGGTAAATTTGAAATACAACTTTGTTCTTCTTTCTTGAGTTTTGGTTATTCTGGGCCCCTTGAATTTCTATGTGAATTTTAGAATTTGCTTGTCAGTTTCTAGAAAGACAGTAGCTGGAATTTTGACAGGAATTACACTGAATCTGTCTATTTAGGTCTTAAATTTCTTCCAACAGTGTTTTATAGCTTTTAAAAAGAGTATAGGTTTTGCTTGTCTTTTGTTAATGTTTTTCCTAAGTATTTTATTCCTTTTAAGGCTATTGTAAATTGAATTGTTTTCTTAATTTCTTTTTGGGGTTGCTTACTTCCAGTGCATAGAAGTACATTTGATTTTTGTACATTGATCTTGTATCCGTCAACATTGCTGGGTTTATTAGTTCAGAGTTTTTAGTGGATTCCTTAGGACCTTGAATAAAAGGTCATGTCATCTATGACCCAGCTTTTAAAAATCACAGCTCTTTTTTTTTCTTTTTTACTACAATCATACTGTGTATCCTTGGAAACATATTGAGGCGAATCGGTTGAGTGTTTGAGATTATATTTAGGAAAGAAGTGATTATCACTTTGAAATTGTCTTTTTATGATCTTAAAAAAAAATGCAGCAGACTTTAAGGCTACTAAAGTGACAGATTCAGTGTAATCCTTATCAAAATTCCAGCTACCGTCTTTCTAGAAACTGACAAGCAAATCCTAAAATTCACATAGAAATTCAAGGGGCCCAGAATTACCAAAACAATCTCAAGAAAGAAGAACAAAGTTGTGTTGGAAGCAAAGTCCCCCAAAATAAACTCAAAGGCTCTTTGAGTTTATTTGGTAAAGTCTTGCTTTAAATAATATCATCATTATTTGGTGATATTATGGGAACTTTAGACCTTCCAAACATAGTTTGTTTGGCCCATATTGCAATAACAATGATTATGCTTTAAGAAATAAGCATTCTAATTTGTTTTTACTTTCAGAAGGAGTGACTGAGCTGAGAAAACTATTAAATATCCAAAATATATATCTAATATTTAGATGTTTATATTTCAATTCTAATTCACTTCACATCTAATTTCATTTATATTTCACTTCTAATTCAGTTTTGCTTCTTTGCCTATATGGGCTCAACCTGGGGGTAAGATTTTTAAGACCTTGTACTTTGGGGAGAGACCATCTAATTTTTTTAAGTTAGTAATGAATCTGTCAAGTAATGCTTATTTGAAAGCCATTAGCTGGTGTGTTATGAATTACAGTCATCTGTATGTATGTATGTATATATTTATTTCACTGAACCAAATAAACCAAAAAGCATAAAACATTCTCCCCTTTCCTTTCCAGAACTACAAGTTAAGATGATAGGTTTAGAAAGCTCAAATGGTAAAGGTTTAGTGATAGGAATGGTCCTAAGATAGCCTGCTAGAGTCTTTCATTTCATGGTAAAGCTCATGGAATTTTCCATGAAAGCAAGAGTACAGAGCAGAATTTGAAAATATTTTGGTTTTTAGTTTCTCATTTTCCAGCTATGTGATGGAAGGGGTACCGTTACCTCTCAATGCCTCATCAAGGCGTGGGGAAATCTTAATCAAATGTTAAATGAAAATAAATGGTAAAGGTTTAGTGATAGGAATGGTCCTAAGATAGCCTGCTAGAGTCTTTCATTTCATGGTAAAGCTCATGGAATTTTCCATGAAAGCAAGAGTACAGAGCAGAATTTGAAAATATTTTGGTTTTTAGTTTCTCATTTTCCAGCTATGTGATGGAAGGGGTACCGTTACCTCTCAATGCCTCATCAAGGCGTGGGGAAATCTTAATCAAATGTTAAATGAAAAACTGATTTGAGTCTCCTAAAAGGAGAAAAAAATATTAACCAGGGATGATATTACAGTGTCTTCCAAAGTGAGGAAGGAATTTCAGAACTCAATATGACCTTTGGGGTTTTCAGTATTCATAAATGCACAGGAAAATGTCAAGGCCAAGAAAACCAATACCCCAGAGTGACTTATTGGAACAGGATGAAGTATTCAAATACTTAAATATCTATAAAATACTTTCAGAGAAAAAGTGTAAGTTTTCCCAACTGACAAGATTTAATACTTTAATTTCTTAAGAGTTGATTAGCCTTGAAAATGACTACAGAAACCTTGCTACTTTTCCTTTGTCCACAGTCCTCCTTCCCTCTTGTACGTCTCATTTGGTTTGTTTAACTAGAATTTGATAATCTTACAATATTTTAGTACACAAACNTGTAAGTTTTCCCAACTGACAAGATTTAATACTTTAATTTCTTAAGAGTTGATTAGCCTTGAAAATGACTACAGAAACCTTGCTACTTTTCCTTTGTCCACAGTCCTCCTTCCCTCTTGCACGTCTCATTTGGTTTGTTTAACTAGAATTTGATAATCTTACAATATTTTAGTACACAAACCTCTGTTAGGTAAATTTGGAGAGTGAAAAAGAAATTTTGTAGAGATTGTACCAAATAATAAAAAGCTCCAGGTCTTTTTTCTTTTTCTCCTGCAGAATTCCATGACCAATTGTTCTTCCCATAGTGACCTTTTCTTCACCACAAATGTTGCGTCAAGATCTTAGGATCTGAAAAACAATACCTGCTGCTGGCAAGTGATGCCAGCATCTATTAAGTACCTCAGCCAGGATCTGTCCTGTCTCAGTGACACCAGCTGGCTTTGATCCTCAGTATTCCGATTGGACCCTTAATTCTCTTCACGAGAAAGGAACCCTTCTTCATGCTGTTGCTCTTTACTGAAAAGACTCCCTCACAGATTCATCTGAGTAAATCCTCCACAACTTTCAGGACCCAGATCGAGTTTTATCTTCTCCGGGAAGCCTTTTCTCTCCCACTTTGTAAATGCATCCGTCCTTAAACTTGTGTTTCCTTGCTGCTAGGAACCCTAGCCCTTTAGCCCTTAATCCAGCATGGTGTTTGGATGTGCTGTTCAGTTATTTCTCGTGGACTGGCCTTGGAGTCAGCACTGTGTCTTTTTCGGCCCTTCTGCTCCCGGACCTGGCACAGTGCTCCCACCTGGGCGGGCCGGCTGACGGCTGGCATTCTTAAAGTGGCCAGCGTGTTAGAACAGAGGAGAACTGAAGATGGACAGCGTTCTCAGGCCCGTGTAGTTTGGACACTGTCCAGCTCCAGGCAACACCGGCCACAGAGGCCAGGACGTGAATGTTGTTCACCGGGTTGTACGACCTGCCTGTCTCCGGGGTCTCCGAGTGGTTGGTGTGTACACTTACTGCCTTACATTAGCTCTTCCAAAAAATCTTTCCTACCTCCTTCCTTTCATGTCTTTGGTCTGTTTCAATCCGGGGTTTAAAAGCCTTCTATAGCCCGCTAGGACAGTGTTTCAGAATGAGGTTCTGGACCCTTAAATTAGAAAAGCACAGTGGTGGTTCAGTCGCTGAGTCGTGTCTGACTCTTTGTGACCCCAGGGACTGCAGCCCGCCAGGCTCCTCTGTCCATGAGATTTCCCAGGCAAGAATACTGGGTTGCCATTTCCTTCTCCAGAAGACCTTCCTGACCCAGGTATCAAACCCAGGGTCTGTATTATAGGCAGATTCTTTACCACTGAACTACTAGGGAAGTCCTAGAAAAATGGAGGATATTAATTAAAATGCAGCTTCTTTAGTCCACTTGTATCAGCCTAGGCGAGGGCCTGAAGACTTCTGTAAGCAAGACTGATAATTCTTACATGTGTGTTTGTCGGGGCGGGGGAGTCAATCCCTAAGTCATGTCCAACTCATTGCGACCCTATGAACCGCCAGACCCTTCTGTCCAAGGGCTTATCCAGGCAAGAATACTGGAGTGGGTTGCTGTTTCCTTCTGTAGCAGATCTTCCTAGACCAGGGATTGAACCCACATCTCCTGCATTGGCAGGCAGATTCTTTACCACTGAGCCACCAGGGAAGCCCGGTTAATGATCCTTATGCACTTCACTAAAATCTTAAGATAGGACTGATGAAGTGACTTCAGTAGGGTGGAAACTGTAGTGCCTCAAAAGGTTAATACCACTTTCCTCAACCCGCTACACTGTTGTAAACCTTTTCTTCTTCAGTTAAATTCAGCCACAACTTAGTGAATATTTATTTGCTCAATGCCCACCATGGTGCAGGCATGGGGGAGAACCAGATGGGAAAAATAGAGTCTTTGTTAATAATCTATGTCAGTTCAGTTCAGTCGTTCAATTGTGTCCGACTCTTTGTGACCCCATGAACTGCAGCATGCCAGGCCTCCCTGTCCATCACCAACTGCCGGAGTCCACCCGAACCTATGTCCATTGAGTTGGTGATGCCATCCAACCATCTCATCCTCTGTTGTTCCCTTCTTCTCACACCTTCAATCTTTCCCAGCATCAGGGTCTTTTCAAATGAGTCAGCTCTTCACGTCAGGTGGCCAAAGTATTGGAGTTTCAGCTTCAGCATCAGTCCTTCCAGTGAATACCCAGGACTGATCTCCCTTAGGATGTACTGGTTGGATCTCCTTGCAGTTCAAGGGACTCTCAAGAGTCTTCTCCAACACCATAGTTCAAAAGCATCAATTCTTCTGCACTCAGCTTTCCTTATAGTCCAACTCTCACATCCATACATGACCACTGGAAAAACCACAGCCTTGACTAGACGGACCTTTGTTGACAAAGTAACGTCTTTGCTTTTGAATATGCTGTCTAGATTGGTCATAAATTTCCTTCCAAGAAGTAAGCGTCTTTTAATTTCATGGCTGCAATTACCATCTGCAGTGATTTTGGAGCCCCCCAAAATAAAGTCAGCCACTGTTTCCACTGTTTCCCCATCTGTTTGCCATGAAGTGATGGGACCGGATGTCATGATCTTAGTTTTCTGAATGTTGAGCTTTAAGCCAACTTTTTCACTCTCCTCTGTGTAGAAAGGTGCTAATAATCTATGTAGAAAGAAAAGATAGATAATAAATGTATATTCACACAGAGCTAACTGCATACTTAGACCTATCTTTTCGAAAACACATCAGTAGTTCAGATCTGTAGGATAGACAGTTTGTAGAGATAACATGTCTCAGAGATCACATTTAGCTCTAAACTTCAGGGGAAAGAGATTTCAATTCTTCAGGCAGACATTTGCATAAGAGAGACAGACTCCCACGGAATAGTGGGGAAAGCTCTGTACTTAGGCTTCAGAGTTCACAGTTTTGAATTCAAGTCAGAGCTCTAGTAAGCAGTAAATGATAGTTACTTATAGGAAAAATAAGATTGTTGGTTAGAGATGCATTTATTTATTTAATTTATTTATTTTTTAATTGAAGGATAATTACAGAATTTTGTTTTCTGTCAAACATCAACATGAGTCAGCCATAGGTGTACATATGTATGGAGAGAGTAACATGGAAACTTCACATTACCATGTGTAAAATAGATAGCCAATGGGAATTTGCTATAAGTCTCAGGGAACTCAAACAGGGGCTCTGTATCAACCTAGAGGGGTGGGATGGGGAGAAGGAGATGGGAGGGCGGTTCAAGAGGGAGGGGACATATGAGATGCATTTTAAATTCATTTACTAAGTGTTTGTTGTTTTTTTTTACTTTATTTTACTTTACAATACTGTATTGGTTTTGCCATACATCAACATGAATCCGCCACGGGTGTACATGAGTTCCCAATCCTGAACCCCCCTCCCACCTCCCTCCCCATACCATCTCCCTGGGTCATCCCAGTGCACCAGCCCCAAGCATCCTGTATCCTGCATCGAACCTAGACTGGCGATTTGTTTCTTACATGATATTATACATGTTTCAATGCCATTCTCCCAAATCATCCCACCCTCTCCCTCTCCCACAGAGTCCAAAAGTCTGTTCTGTACATCTGTGTCTCTTTTGCTGTCTCACAATTTGAGTAACCTAAATTTATTTAATTTATACTTATAGCATATAAATATTAAAATGGATTTTTTAAAATGCCTTAGCTTTATGTGCCAGTGTCAGGTTAATATCTTCCGTTACTTTTTTTGTATTAACACATTTAATTTGCATGTGTTTAACCTAAAACACATTTTTGCTACATTTAATTGATTTGACTCTCCAGCTGATACACCCTTTTTATAACATGCCTGCTTTTGTAAATGTCTCTCATCTTGCTGATGCTGGCAGGAGATACAGAGGGTGATTTTCCTCATCACTGCCGGGGAAGTTCCTGCTGCTCATTGGAATAGTTTGCTGGGGTTGCCGTAACAAAGTGCCGCAGGCTGGGTGGCTTAAACGACCGAAGCTAATTTCTCACAGTTCTAGAGGCACGAGTTCAGGGTCACGGTGTTGGCGTGATGGGTGTCTTTGGAGGCCTCTCTCCTTGTAAACGATGGTCTTCTCCTTGTGACTTCACGTCATCTTCCTCTGCGTGTCCGTGCCCTAACCTGTTTTTCTTGATAAGGAAGGAAGTCATATTATTTTATGCCACCGCCTCGTTTGGGCTTCCCTGGTGGCCCAGATGGTAAAGAATCTGTCTGCAGTGCAGGTGACCTGGATTTGACCCCTGGGTCAGGAAGACCCCCTGGAGAAGGGAAAGGCTACCTGCTCCAGTGTTCTTGCCTGGAGAGTCCCACGGACGGAGGAGCCTATGAGCTCCAGTCCATGGGGTCACAAAGTAGTCACTTTTAAAGTTCTAGGGCCTGTGACTTCAACAATACAAAAACAACACAGCATGTAGATCTCATGTCCTGCTGCCTCTGAAGTCTTCCGTTACGGCACACTAAACTTTCTTCGTGACCTTGGCTTTTCAGCTGCATCACTAACCTCCTCAGGGTCTGCAGTGCTGGACTTCCTGTTCTCCAGAGACATCATTTCTTTATGACTTTTACTTATTTTCCATCCACCCATGATTCCAGTTAATATCTTTCCTTACTTCCTATAGGACATTGAGGGAAAGATCAAGAAAAGGAAGGACCTCATTTTTGATAGTCCTATGATTATTTCATTGACTGTTATTTTATCAAAATGGTTGGCAGAAAGGACTCTGCTTCTCTGGCTTGGCAGAAAAATGGCCAAAAAGTCATTTTTGTTTGTATATTTCTCTAAAATTTTATTATAGTATATAAACATTTTTTATAGATTAAAAATGTAAGTTAATAGATTTTATAGATTAAAAGGTTTCTTTCTTTTGGTCACATCAAAGACGTTTGCTCCTTGGAAGAAAAGCTATGACCAACCTAGACAGCATATTAAAACGCAGAGACATTACTTTGCTGACAAAGGTCCATCTAGTCAAAGCTATAGTTTTTTTAGTAGTCATGTATGGATGTGACAGTTAGACCATAAAGAAAGCTGAGCACCAAAGAATTGATGCTTTTGAACTGTGGTGTTGGAGAAGACTCTTGAGAGTCCCTTGGACTGCAAGGAGATCCAACCAGTCCATCCTATAGGAGATCAGTCCTGACTGTTCTTTCCAAGGACTCATGCTGAAGCTGAAGCTTCAATACTTTGGCCACTGATGTGAAGAACTGACTCATTTGAAAAGACCCTGATGCTGGGAAAGACTGAAGGCAGGAGGAGAAGGGGATGATAGAGCTTGAGATGGCTGGATGGCATCACTGACTTGATAGACATGAGTTTGAGCAAACTCCAGCAGCTGGTGATGGACAGGGAGGCCTGGCGTGCTACAGTCCATGGGGTCACAAAGAGTCAGACACGGCTGAGCAACTGAACTGAACTGACTGAATGTAGGCTCTTCCTGGACAAGGGACCATACCCGTGTCTCTGCATTGGCAGGCAGATTCTTTACCACTGAGCCTCCAGTGGCTCAATTCTTAAATCTCAATTCTAGTTTCAATTCATTTTCTTATGTCCTGGCTCTCTCTCTTTTCTTTTCTTCCTAAAGTAGAGAAACGGAATACATGCAAAGAAATTGAGGGTTACACTTAAAAAGTTTTTATTTTATTGTCCTCATCAGGGCCAGCCTGAGGTTTTCTGCCATCTTTTATAAAATTTATGCCTGGCGTAATGCTGATTTTTACTGCCTCCTCCGTGCAGATACACACCCAATCTTATGCTGATGGCAGCACTGCTGTTTCTTCATGGCCAGACTTAAAAACTCTCTGGAAACTTTAAAAGCATGGAATAAAAACTTGTGGGTGTAAGGGGGGGTTGGAAGTAGGAAATTTGGGGGAATCAGTGGAAATACATGCCAAAGTTTTTGGCACCCTTTAGAGAACTAAAGAATTTACTTCTTTTTTTTTTTCTTTTTTAAAATAGTTGCAAAGGGGAAGAAAAACAAGGTAGCAGGCACAGTTTGCTCATAAAAGTGAGCAGGTTTGGTAGATGTATTTAAAGATGTGAAGGCCAGGACAAACCCAGTTATGTAATTTGTGTCCCTGTACCCTCTAAGCATACACTCTTGTTGGAAGGTGGGGAGACTAGTAAATAAAAACATGAAGCTTTAGAAAAGTAGGGGGTTTTTTCTATCTTTTTTTTTTTTCTGTTCTCTGCCAGTCCCTTTACAGTTTTGTCTTTAAGTTTTGTTTTTTTTTTTTTATAAGCATTAGTTGCTCAGTTCTGTCTAATTCTTTGCTACCCCATGGATTGTAGCCTGCCAGGCTCTTCTGTCCATGGAATTCTCCAGGCAAAAATATTGCAGTAGGTTGCCATTTCCTTCTCCCGACCCAGGGGTGGACCCTGGGTCTCCTGCATTGTACACAGCTTCTTTACGGTCTGAGCTACTGGGAAAACCCCATAGTAGAGGCTAAAAAGAGGGGGCGAATCAGTGTGTGTCAAGTCGGAGCGTTCAGGATAAAGTTAAAGGATTGGACTCTTGGCTCTTTTCCCCATTGCCTTCAAGTGGGGCCTGGTGAACAGTGGAACGTTTTAAAACTCTTTTAAGTCTTAGTGCTGTTGAATATATGCTTGAAGGTTTATATCTCATTTCCAAGTCCTCAAAAACATTTTAACGGCTTGATAAGGAGGGCCTCATTTAAGAGTTGTGTCATGTCCTCAGTGTGTCTTTATGAATGTGTGCGCTTCCTGCCACTGAAGACTGATTTATATTTTCTGTGCCTACAAAAGAAGATTTGTTGAAACTGAACAGATGATGATATGAGACTTAGCTGATTAATGCCGGCCTGCTGCTGCCTTCAGGCCTTTTTGTGTTTGTGTGACCTCTTGAATTTTTCTGTTTTATTGGACGGGACTGTTGACTTCTGCTCCATTAAGACTCCTACATCTGTTTCTGCCATGACTTTAAAATCTGCGTTTTTAAAGTGGAGTTCCTTTTAAATCTACGTTCTTCATTGCTATGAAGAACGTAGCAATATGCATTTAATAACAGGTTTTAGAAGGAAGTACCTGATTTGCTTTGTTGTAATCAGCCTTTCTTTTTCTTTCTTCAGAGGATGTTAAGCAAGTTTTTGGACAGACCACAATCCATCAACATATTCCGTTTAACTGGGATTCAGAATTTGTGCAACTACACTTTGGAAAAGAAAGAAAAAGACACCTGACATACGCAGAATTCACTCAGTTTTTACTGGTGAGTCCAGCTCTTATAAAAAGTTAACAAGAATGGATGAATAAATAAAACTAGGATCCCAATCCAGATTTGCTAACCCTGGCCAAACTATCCTATTCGGAAGTATTTCTTCATTAGTATGTAGAAACTATAGGGTTAAACAGGCTCTGACACACTCTGTAGAACCATTTCATGCTTAATGGAATATCCTCTGAGGACCCCGGAAATTAAGTGATCTGCTGAAGGGTTATGTAAATCAGGAGGGGCGAATTAGAACCTGAACTCTGGGCTTATGACTGGTTCCACTACTGTGTCCATGCTAAGTCACTCAGGGCTGTCTCTTTGCAACCCTACGGGCCGTAGCCCACCAGGCTCCCCTGTCTGTGGAATTCCGCAGGCAAGAATACTGCAGTGGGTTGCTATTTCCTACTCCAGGGGATCTTCCCCACCCAGGGTTTGAACTCGCATCTGTTACCTCTGCACTGGCAGGCAAGTTTGACTTCTTGGCTTATGACTGGTTCCACTACTACTTACTAATAATTTTGTCATCCCTTGAGAATTGGACAGATGTCATCATCAGCATCTAACTGTAGAATTATTTGCCTTNTCGCATCTGTTACCTCTGCACTGGCAGGCAAGTTTGACTTCTTGGCTTATGACTGGTTCCACTACTACTTACTAATAATTTTGTCATCCCTTGAGAATTGGACAGATGTCATCATCAGCATCTAACTGTAGAATTATTTGCCTTTTATAGACAAGACGTTGGATCTAAAACTTGACTGCATGTTGGAATCACCTGGGGAGGTTTTGAGACTATTATTGTTTGGTCCCCCACCTCTAGAGATTAGAGTCTGTGTGTCGGGTGTGTATCTGTGTCTCTGGTGAAGGGCAGAAAGGGCCTGCCTGGTGCTTGGAGTCTTTTGAGGCACTTCTGTTGTGCAGCTAAGCGTGAGAAACACTGTTCAGGGCACATGCTGTCCGTAGCTGGCGTTCAGCTCTGTGGGAGTTGTCTGCATTTCTGGCATGCCCCTCGGTCCAGTCCCTCCTTCCTCCGCTCTTCACTTCCTGTTTTGGGGTGCTTTCACTGGGCCATTGATGATGCCAACAGAAGACTCGTAACAAAATATGACCACCGTTTAGTTTTCCTCCCAAAGCGTAAGATGGTGTTAATCCTGATACTGTTTAGTCAGTAGAGATCAATATCTGTATAATATGTAGGTCTACGTGATAAGCCACCCTTTCAGATTTCTCTGCATTTGTTTTGTTTCTCTAACAATTTGATTTTATTTTTATATTATTAAATGTTGACATAACCTTTAAAAGATTTGTTTAAAAGAATTGGTTTGCTGTGTTTTAATTCTGGGTCCTCAGGAAAAATTTGCCAAGGAGATCATCTTTTTCTTTTTTTAATTGAGGTCTAGTTAATGGACAGTGTTACGTTAGTTTTAGGTGTACTATATAAAATAGATGGGAAAGAGTGGAAACAGTGTCAGACTTTATTTTTGGGGCTCCAAAATCACTGAGGATGGTGACTGCAACCATGAAATTAAAAGACGCTTACTCCTTGGAAGGAAAGTTATGACCAACCTAGACAGCATATTGAAAAGCAGAGACATTACTTTGCCAACAAAGGTCCGTCTAGTCAAGTCTATGGTTTTCCCTGTGGTCACGTATGGATGTGAGAGTTGGACTGTGAAGAAAGCTGAGTGCCGAAGAATTGATGCTTTTGAACTGTGGTGTTGGAGAAGACTCTTGAGAGTCCCTTGGATTGCAAGGAGATTCATCCAGTCCATTCTGAAGGAGATGAGCCCTGGGATTTCTTTGGAAGGATTTGATGCTAAAGCTGAAACTCCAGTACTTTGACCACCTCATGCGAAGAGTTGACTCGTTGGAAAAGACTCTGATGCTGGGAGGGATTGGGGGCAGGAGGAGAAGGGGACGACGGAGGATGAGATGGCTGGATGGCATCACTGACTCGATGGATGTGAGTCTGAGTGAACTCCGGGAGTTGGTGATGGACAGGGAGGCCTGGCATGCTGCGATTCATGGGGTCTCAGAGAGTCGGACATGACTGAGTGAACTGAACTGATAGTGGTTTGACATTTGCACACGTTATGAAATGGCCACCATGATATGTCTAGTATCATGTAGTTACATGTAGTAACAAGGTTATTCCAGTGTTGACCATAACCCTCATGCTGTATATGACATTGTCATGCCTTACTGGTTTTTTTCCTGGAGGTTTACAGCTCTCTTACTTTCCATCACCTTTTCATCCCACCCACCGCCCCATCCACCTCCTCAAGCCACCTTCTCTTCTGTTATTGGTAACATGGCTTCGTGATGCCTCTGTTTCCTGTGTGCCTGAGACCTTGCCAGAACCCTGAGGAGTGGCTGGAAGCACAGCTGTTGGGTAGAGGGGGAGGGCCCGAGGGCGCACGTGTGCTGTGCCCTGTAACCATGCAGCCAGCATTTTGTGGGCTCCATTCTTAGGCACCAGCATTTATAACTGGCTGACTTTCATAGGTGCTTTCTCTTTTTGACTGTTACATGCATCATTATGATATATAGAATTTGTTACACTTTTTAGTCTCCTTTTATTTTCCCGGCCTCTGAAAAAAAACAAGATTTATTAAATACATGCCTTTGTATTTTTTAAAAAAACGTGTTAATATCTATGAATTCCTGGTTGCAGTTCTGTGTAAACATAAACCTGCTTACATAACTCAGGTGGAGATGGCCTGTGAGTTGTTAGGTTTGTGCTGTTGTTTACGCAACACATCATGCTCAGTAGGAGGTGGTGTTCGTTTTGATGAGGAATAATTGCGATAATGCTATTGAGACAAATGCCTCCAATTGACTTTATGGAATACAGCCTAATTAACTTTTAGGCTTAATGGGATGTTAGCACTAGTAAGGATGATCACCTTTCCCTTTAAGCAAGTATCAATTATGTGGACTAATGAGTCAGCTATAAGCCACCCAGATTCTTCTGGGCCTTCCTCGAGATATGGACGAGCCAGAGGCAAAGATGAGATGACTCGGGTTACTGACTAGGTTTCCAGCTGCAGCTTGCAGGCATTCACTCATATCCGACTCTATTCTCTATGTAATGGTGAATGCATTCGTCCCTCGGTGTCCTTCATGGGATGATTTTGACTTCATAGCGAGATTACAAGTGCTAAACTTTGACTAGGTTACGATGGTTTAGGTAGATAATTCGGGCCTTGCTTTTGATTCCACTCCAGGCCCAGATTTCAAAGAATCAATGCGTATGTCATGATAGACTTGATATAAATGCCAGTGCATTACCAGTTTTGACGTCTGCCATTGGGTCTCTCTCCCACTGCCCCTACTCACATGCATCCTGTGAAGTCTTTTCTGAATGACCTCAACTTTAAATACTTTGATTGTCCTTGTGGACTGTTTTCTGGATTAAGGGAACTTCTTAAAGATGTCAGTGGCCTTTAGGGCTCTTGCTGTGTTAAGCATGATGCCTGCCTTTCTGCTCTGGGGCAGGTTATGGAAACACAGGCACCAGCTCCCTGGCTGGTGCCCGGGTCTTGAAAGAACTGCCACCATGCATGTCCCCTCTTGCCACCTGAGGAGGAAGAGGAGCCACCGTGGGGTCAGCTGAGACGCGCGTGGGGCTTCAAGGAGCCGGGAGGTCCTAGACGGTGGCCTGGACTGGCCTCAGCTAATGCAGCCTCACGCTCTGGCGTGTTACCTGTGCTCATATGAGTGCTCGCGTTTGTGCCCCGTGGACAGTGCTGTTCTCTGTGAGGTCAGTTACTTTCCCCCTTCATTTAAAAAATATTTCAGCACGTGGGGGCAGGTGTGAGTTTGTTACAGGCCGCCATGTGGCTGTGAGGGCTCCATGTGTCCACATGCCCATCCGGGCATTGCCTGAGGTGGTGCTGGTCCAGGGCATGGGCTGAATGCTGAGCTGGCATGCTGTTTCCTGTCATAAAGGGGTGAATCACTTTGAGAAACTTTGAACTAAATTTGCCTTGTTTGTTCAGTTCAGTCGCAACAGTTGTGTCCAGCTCTTTGCGACCCCATGGACTGCAGCAGGCTAGGCTTCCCTGTCCATCACCAGCTCCCGGAGCTTGCTCAGACTCATGGATGGTGAGGCATCCAACCATCTCATCCTCTGTTATCCCCTTCTCCTCCTGCCTTCAATCTTTTGTTGTATCATTTAGATACCAAGTACAAAGCCTCATTTGTACTTGGTATCTAAATGATAGCATTGAAGCAAGTAGCAGAGATGCAAAGCCTCCTACCTAGTCTTGTTCCTCAAGACAGGGAAGCATTTCAGAAGGCAGCGTGGCTACAGCCCTGTTACCCATCCTTGAGACTGTTGCATCCACTGCTGCTGGTTTTTTATGCCTCGTTCTATCATCTCTAGTTAACTGCATGAGTGATGGTGTGTGCATGTGAATGTGAATACAGTTTTATTTATTTATTTTTGGCTGCGCTGGGTCTTCGTTGCTGTGTGGGCTTTCTCTGGCTGCAGTGAGCGGGGACTCCTGTCCAGTGCAGCGTGCCAGCTTCTCATTGCCCTGGCTTCTCTTGTTATGGAGCAGCGGCTCAAGGTGTGCAGGCTTTAGTAGACGGGGCACGTGGGCTTAGTTGCTCCAAGGCATGTGGGATCTTCCCAGCCCAGGGACTGAACTTGTGTTCCCTGAATTGTAAGGTGGATCCCTAACCACTGGAACACCAGGGAAGCCCGTGAATATAGTTTTATATATGGGTATATATGTGTGGATTTTAGAATAGTCTATATGCATTTCCAACATCTCTTTCCTCTCAGCAATTAGGGCAAAGCTCTAATTTTCTATTATGAGTTGAAAAATGGGTTTTTAATATACTGAAAGCAGTATATTTATAAAACAGTTCAGAGGAATTTTTGTATCCTGTACCTGATGGAATTCCTGTTCATAAATGATATTAGCATAGACTGTCTTGTTTGGAAGTATGTCTATGATTGTTACTTGCATGGAGCAATCCGCCCAACTCAAGAAATACTTGCTGGGGATGTAGGATTTGTCAAGAGGCTTTGTGCAAAAGACTTAGAGGTGCAGAGGGAATGACAACTTTCGGGACACAGTGTACAAGTTTGGGCGTCATTCCTGTGTTTTTCTGCCCAACAGCTCAAAAGGCACAATTGCAAACAGATATACAATGTATAACCTATGAAGGTGCTCGTTTATAACAAAAATCCTTGAAGGTTTGTAGCATAAACCCTTAAGGCAAGTGTCAGTTTGAAACCAATAGTTTCAGAGTCTGGTAAAGGTCCAGATACCAGTATAAGATAGTTAACAGCCTCATTTTACAGATGAGACTAAGGCCTTTATGCTAGAGTCTCTTAGCAGTATCTCTTGTGTGACTGAGCATCTTTTCATGTGCCTGTTGCCACTTGTATATTTTCGTTGGCGATATATCTGCTGAAATCCATTACCCCCTTTCTTACTGAATGGAAGTTGTAGGCAACTGTGAGCACATAGTGAAAGGAAGGCCCTTAAGCTTCTCTGCCAAATAATTCTGTAGAGTCAGCAGTGAGAGTCACTCAGAAAAAAAAAAAAGGAATAATAGTAACAATCTTTGTAATTTATGAAGCGCTCAGAGAGGCAGACATGAGGAGGGTGGTGTTTCAGAAGGATCACTCTGGCTGTTGTGTGGAAAATGAAGTGAAGAGTCCTATGATGGAGAGAGGGAGACCAGCTGGCCACTTTCCAGTATAACAGCTGGTAACAGTGAGGAGCTGAAGAAGATGGGCTTCAAGAAAAATTAAAGGGATGGACCTGGCCAGGCTTGGTGATTTGTTAGGATGGGGACAGGTACGGATATGCACAACTCGTAGTTCTCTCCTGTATTTTAGGCTTTGGGCACGGGGAAGGACGGTGGTGATTTACTGAGGTTGGGGGCAACGGGGGAAGGGATGGAGAGCATGTGGATGAAGGGCTGTTAGGAGCGCTTTGCACATAATCACCAGTGACTTGTGTGCGGTTGAGTTGTTTCCACCTCATCATCAGTTCCTTGGAGTTAGGATCTCATAGGAGCCCTGCTGATGGGCCCACAGACCTGGGCATTTCCAAGAAAATTCTCTTTCCTTCATTTCATGGAGACAGGACATTTTTTTGTTTCTAGAGGCCTTCCTCCTCTTGCTGTAGGAAGAGGACTCATTCAGAAATTAGCAGTACTCTACATTGGTAGAGAGACCAGATATTAGTGTCAGGATTCTATTCGTTAGCCAAGAAATGGGATAGCTGACTTGGGAGAGAGTGGGGCTAATAATTCTTTCTAATTGTCTCATCAAATAGAATTTAGGAATGAAGTTACCTGACCCAACAGAAAGCCTTCATCATGAGGGTATGAATGTTTTATCATAACTTTATTCAGGTCCTCCTTTTGTCAGAAAATGGTGACACCAGGAGAGGTGAATCATAGTTGGTGGAGCTAGGACTAGAACCTAGGATTCAGAGCTGTGTCTTGTGTCCCAGATCAGCCATTCATATTCCTAAAAGCTTTTGTCTTCAGATCACATAAGCCCCAAGATAACTTTGTTAGATGCCAAAGCATATTCATGCAGATAACACAACTGAACAATTTTGGTTCTTTGTTAAATCAAATTGACCAGTATTTTGGCTTATAGGTCAGCATGGCATACAGATCAACCCAAGTCTTTTGTGTAAAATGGGCATTTTGGTCTTAGAGAGCAGAATTCTGGAAGTCGGCAGCTCCCAAGTCCTTCTTGAGGCCAGAGTTTCACTGCTCCTAATCAGATGTTTTTCATCATAGGTTTGCGACTGTGTATGTCAGTGTATACATAAGTGAAGTTGCTCAGTTGTGTTCGACTCTTTGCGACCCCATGGACAGTAGCCTACCAGGCTCCGCTGTCCATGGGATTTTCCAGGCAAGAATACTGGAGTGGGCTGCCATTTCCTTCTCCAGGGATCGAACCTTGGTCTCCTGCCTTGCAGACAGACGGGTTACCATCTGAGCCACCGGGGAAGCCCTAGTGTACACTAGTTTAAAGCAAAACTTTCAACACAATAGGCTATCTTGTTAAAAAAAGAAATTGTTCCCCCTGCTGCTACTCTAACATCACCAAACAAAAGAGACATAACCTTCAACCCTGGCAACATCAAGTTCTCAAGCTTTGGAACTGAAAGAGCATTTCAGGTGTTAACAAAAAATAATCCTTTGTAAGTAGGACTTGCTGAGGCCACGATTCTTTCAACCAGTTAGTGAACCGCTAACCAAGTCTTTGCTTAGGATTGAGTAACCCAAGCTGTTTGTACCTCCCCTGGCTCCCCCAGCTTGCCATCTGTATTAATTAAAATATCTAGACCATGGATCTTTAGTAGCCAGAGACCATGATTTATATTTGCATTTTAACACGCATGTGCTCTTTATGTTGATTTTAAGTTGGACCAGATGGGCTCTGCCATGCGGCTTTGGTCCTGCTTCATAAGTACAGCACCCCTTGATGATCCAAGATGAAGTAATGAGTAAAGGTGTAGCTCACGTCGTTTTGCTCTCAGCTTTTCTAAGAGATGAGATCATGTTTTGTGTCCAAATAGCAACCACCGCTGGTTTGGCAATGGGTGGTGAGAGGCGTGGGAAAAGCCCGGTCACTTGGAGATTTAGATGCAGGACTCATTTCATTCACTCCGCACTTCCTGCTCTCTGGGCACAGGAAATCAGAATTAATTGTGCTGTTGTGGCCATGGTGTTTGTCAGCTTGCTGTTCTGTGGAGTGGCCTGTTGTGCAAGCTTTTACAGTAACATCCTGGTGAAAGTGAACACACCATACAGCTGTTACCCACTGTGAAGTTTAACACTGAATCAGGAGAGCCGGGAAATTGAGATGGAAAAGCTCTGTATTTGGTTGCCGCCAAGGTGTTGCTGTGTGGGCGGTTCCACATGCTACATGCCAAATAATGACTGCTTCTTAAGACCCTTTTTTAATTTTAATTTTTTTTAAGATTTTAATTTTTTTTAAGACAACTTTTAAAATTAGAGGCCCCACCCAGTGAGATGGGGATACATTTTCACCCCAAACTCTGGAAGCCTGACTGCCCAGGCTGAATGTGGGCAGCACAGAAAAATGTTGCGATGGGAACAACTGCTTTCTCTACCTGCTCCAGTGCCAGATTCTCTTTTTGATCCAGTTTAAAAATATATGGATTTTTATTTTAACTAGAATTTTTTCCTCTGAGTTAGCACAGGATTATGAAAATGATACTTAACATATTAAATGGTACAGGTCTTGATACTTGATGTAATATAGAGTTTATTTGAAATAGAGCAAAATATGATACCATATTTTGTAAGCAAGCCTTCTTTACACCTTTTTATTCCTCGTTTTCATAAATAATTAACCTGCATTTTCCTCAGAATTCTTAAATCACCACTTTCAAAAGGAGTTTTTTTGATCTTAACAGTATAAATTTGATACAAATCTTTGTTGATAGTCCCTGTTTTTATTAAAATTTTAGATATTTATTTTTAATTTCAAAACTGTACAAAACACAAAAAATGCAGAGGGGTCTTTTTTTGTTCCCCCACCACCACCACCTTTGGTTCCTGATACATTGTTGAGGTTGAAGCACAAACTTATGTGTCTGAATAGAAGTAGAGAACATTTCTGCATTCAAAATATACCCAATTGAAAATTGGAAATTATTAAGGAAATGACAGGCCTGAACTTTTAGAAGCGTGAATGTTAAATCGAAAATGGTGTAACCCCTATATGTGTGTATTTCTGAACAGCTAGCAGTTTTGAAGAGTTTGATTTTTTTTTCCCCTCTTCCTATAGCATTCTGAATGGTTATGTTGAGGTTGCTGGAAGCTGCTAGAGGAGAAGGCGAATCCATTAATCATTATGCCCCAGAAGAGAGGGGACAGAAAATAGTTCCCTGGCAAATATAAAGAAAAAGGGAGACTCCTTTCATGCACAGGGGTAGGACCGCCTTAGAGGCCGCGGCCCAGCTATGTGCTGGTGCGGCGCCCTGGCCTTGGATGAAGGAGCCCCGTTGCTCTGCACGGTCCTTCCTGGCTGCACCGGCAGCGTTTAGGAAGCACCCCGTGGCCTGTTACTGATAAGAGCCCTCATTCTCCGTAGAGCTGTCTTCACCCCGGCTCTCCGGGTTTTCCACAGGCTCTCAGGCCCCTCGGATTTATCCTCTGTACTCCTGTAGGTATTGGTTCTGTTTCTGTCATCTGTCCACTCTTTCTGTGTATCCTAGGATGAGCTCATCCGTTGGTACAACTTTTTTTTTTTTTTCTTTTTTCTTTTCCTTCTGGTTTTTGGCAAGCCTTCCCCTAAAAGGAACAGGAAGTCCGCAAAGGTTAAGAATATGGCTCTGGAGCCAGACCACCCCGCTGCACATCCAGCTTCACCCTGAGTGTCATATGACCCCCAGCTGCCCTTTCCTTTATTTTTCCAGCTAAAAAGTGGAGGTGATGGGCAGCCCCACCTTAGAAGGCTATTGAGATGATGAAGTAGGAAAATGCAGCTGTCCCAGGAGCATAACCCACACTGAATAACAGTAAACATGGTCTCTTGGGGGCATTTTTCTTCCAAAATTCTGTTGTCTGCGTTTCCCAGATTTATACGTCCACACATGCCTCTGACGTTGTTTGGTTTCTGCTTAACTTTTGTTTATAACTTAAGCTCATCTCACTCCAGGTTTCTCCCTCATGGTCAACAACCTCATCTCTTTCCCCTGAAACATTTTCTTTTGTGGCAGATTCCCCCATTCTCCAAGGTGAGAATTCTTTTAGAAACTCTTGGTCCATTTTTAGATATGAATCACCACCCAAACTTTCCTTGAAAATCTCTTCTCTAGTTATCTGTCCACATCACTTATGATGCCCTTACTTAAGGTTTTGCCCAAGGCAGCGTAAGTTAGTGGTTAAAATCTCAGTTTGGGAATCTGATAATAGCGTGGTGTAGAGAGCGAAGCCTGGCTTCCTCCTCACTGTGTGACTGTGGACTAGTAACTTAACCTCCGTGAGCTTCAGGTTCCTCTGGGAGATGAAGATGTTATTACTTTATAGGATTACTGTGAACCTTGAATGAAATACCGTCTCTGGAGTTCTTGGCAGAGCCCCCAGCTTGGAGGAAGTGTTCAGGCCTTCAGCTGTTTCTGTCACACTCTGCCCTAACTGGTTTTCATCTCTCTGTCCCTCTTGCTGGTTCAGAATAATTTAGCAGAACCACTGTTCCTTACTAGGGATTTTTTGAAAGACTCCCAAGTACTTATATTGGAAGGGATTGGAGAGGTTTTTAAACCATTCACGTTAACCAAAATTAATGCTCCTTTTTATGAAGTGCCTATTGCACATGACGTCTAGTTTTTACCACCCTGTACAGCATGGTGTTGCTGGGTATTTCGTTCTAAGATACAAACACAGCTCCCTAAGCCCTGCCAGCTTGGAGCACCATGACTGAGACTTGAGCTCTGCCCATTCCTGTCCCAGATTTAAGATTTTTATCATCATAAAATCTTGCTTCCACAACCCCCTGTATTAAATAAAGCTAAATTAAAATAAATTCCTTGACATGTGTTTCTCAGCCAGTAGTTGAAAAGATATTTCCAGTGACTGGGAACCTGCTATTTTGCAAGGTAGCCCATTTCATTGCTGAATAGTTGTGCAGGCTAAATACCTCTATGCTTTGTGCCAAAACCTGATCCCTCTATTTTCTCTCCACTGATTTTCTTTTGTAAAAAACAGAGAGGCAGTCTAACTTCTTTTTACCTGGTAGTCCTTTAGACCGTTAAATATTTGAATGTAACTATTGCTTCTCCCATTGTTCTCCCCTCTCCCGCACACAGGACAAGTTGATCCATTCTGGCCCCTTTCATTTGGAAATGAACAGTAGCTACCCATGCTTTGCACACCACGCATCCCAAAAGCTTTCCTAGGACTACATTTTCCTTAATCAGCTGTAGAGGTGTCAGAGGAGAACTTAGAAGTTCCTCTGCCACAAGTAGCGAGCCTGGCTTTGTTTCAAGGGTCATTCATTCTTGAATTCAGTATTTATAGAGGCCCTGTCTCTGCTCCTCCAGGCCTCCTTACTCACCTTTTTCCTCCTCAGTCTTCTGCTTGTGTGCACGGCTGGGAGAAGGCCTTATAGATGTGGTTCCTCTCTTCCGGATTCTCTGCTGTTGTTAGGAAGACAGTTGCAGCAATCGCGAGCACATCAAAGACTTTTGCCTTAATGAAAAATTTTCGGAAATTATCTAGTTTTCTCATGAAAGTTGGCAACAGAAAAATCTAGAGCCTTAGAATAATTTAAAAGCAAATTGAAAGCTCATCCTCTCCTAAGTGTCAGAGTATTTTGTAGTCCAGTTCCTGAGAGCAGCGCCATCCAGGCTGCCATGCAGTCTAGTGTGGTGTGAGGAGCAAGGTCAGGGCAGTGGGGCCGCCTGGGCTTGAAGTCCAGCTTTGCTGCCTCCCGTCAGTGAGACCCCCGTTTCCTCATCTGCTGCAGTAAGGTTAATCAGTCAANATAAGAGACAGATCCAGGCTGCCATGCAGTCTAGTGTGGTGTGAGGAGCAAGGTCAGGGCAGTGGGGCCGCCTGGGCTTGAAGTCCAGCTTTGCTGCCTCCCGTCAGTGAGACCCCCGTTTCCTCATCTGCTGCAGTAAGGTTAATCAGTCAGTTCAGTCGCTCAGTCGTGTCTGACTTTTTGCGACCCCATGAATTGCAGCACCCCAGGCCTCCCTGTCCATCACCAACTCCCACAGTTCACTCAGACTCACATCCATCGAGTCCGTGATGCCATCCAGCCATCTCATCCTCTGTCGTCCCCTTCTCCTCCTGCCCCCAATCCCTCCCAGCATCAGAGTCTTTTCCAATGAGTCAACTCTTCGCATGAGGTGGCCAAAGTATTGGAGTTTCAACTTCAACATCAGTCTTTCCAATGAACACCCAGGACTGATCTCCTTTAGGATGGACTGGTTGGATCTCCTTGCAGTCCAAGGGACTCTCAAGAGTCTTCTCCAACACCACAGTTCAAAAGCATCAATTCTTCAGCACTCAGCCTTCTTCACAGTCCCAACTCTCACATCCATACATGACCACTGGAAAAACCATGGCCTTGACTAGACGGACCTTAGCCAGGAAAGTAATGTCTCTGCTTTTGAATATGCTATCTAGGTTGAGTTAGTAAGGTTAATAGTGGTTCCTAAATCGTAGGGTTGCTGTGAACATTAAATGAGTCTATTACTGCAGAGTACTTTAGAACAGTCTGGGAGGTGATGCATGCTCACGAAATGCTGTTACTATCTCTGTTTGTTTGAGGTAATAGTTTTCATTTCCTTACCTAGAACAGGAAACAGTCATGACATAAACAGGTGTTCTTCAGAAGGCAGGCCCCATCTTCAGAAACTACTTTTAAGTTTAGGGAAACACAAAGCTAAACATTTTTAGTATGTCCTGCTATTAATAGAGAACTGTATGATCTGCCTTCACGTTTTCCATGGAATTTATAGTGTTCCCAGTCTTCTAAGAACTGTTGGAAATGCATGCTCAAGTTCTTCGTTAGGGTTGAAAGTGCTTTCTTCCCCGGTGATTGTGGGGTCCCTGCTGCTTACAATTAATCGAGCACCAAAGTGCATGGTGACGGTGTTCATCCGCGTTACCAGTGCACCCCCGTCCTGTAATGGGAGCATCGGCCCCCAGGTGGGTGTCCGCTCCCCAGCTCAACATTCCGGACAGGTTGGTCTCAATGAGGAGGGGGAGTGGCCAGGGAAAGTGATACTGTTTCGGGTATAATGATTTGAGGATCCCCAAGACTACTTTAGTTATAAACTAGGGAAAGTGGTAAATAACTGAACACACGTTCTGGTATTGCCAAGAGCAATCTTGGCTTACGATAGTTATAGCAGTGGGTCTGGCAATTCAAAGACTCTGTTCATTTACTTCCAATTGAATACATACTGTGGTCATTTTTCACGACAGGGTGTTTAACAGTTGGTTCCAGCCTTGCTCATAAATTGGAGACATATTGCCAAGAGCAATCTTGGCTTACGATAGTTATAGCAGTGGGTCTGGCAATTCAAAGACTCTGTTCATTTACTTCCAATTGAATACATACTGTGGTCATTTTTCACGACAGGGTGTTTAACAGTTGGTTCCAGCCTTGCTCATAAATTGGAGACACTCGTACAGAGGACCCCTTTTTGTTCAATACATTGTAATTTCTTCACTCAATTGGTTTTATCCAATTTCATATCACTGATGATACGTCTGTGGTTTATTGAGTGCCTACTATATCTAAAGCATTCTGCCCACGCCGCAAGGAGGATGAGCAGGGCACAGGAAGGTGGGGGAAAGACGGGAATGCAAACAACTGATTATAATGTAGGACAGAATAAGACAAGTCTTATAATTGAGGGCCACTCAGGAGACCACGCGATCAGATCAGTTATTTTCAGTTAGGAGGCCTGGTTATATTTACCTAAGTGGTGGCATTTGAGCTGCCAAGTTGGAGGATTTCAGGAGCTAGAGAAGAAGGCTATGGTCTGCACCAGGTGGAGGAAAGAGTATGAACAAAGGCCTGGGTGTGTGGAAGGTCTGGCTGGGCTGGGCCTGGGTACTGGAGACCAGGCTGAGAGTAACGCCTTGTAGTGTCTCAAGAGTCTTGCTTTGGAGACAGATCTTTATGAC
>SJYX01004748.1:248862-278888 GCA_006410675.1 Oreotragus oreotragus
AAGCAACTTAGTAGTAGTAGTAGTAAGCAGGGTTTGGCCAGATCATTGCATGCGTGCTGTTCTGTGCTTAGTTGCTCAGTTGTGTCCAACTCTTTGTGACCCCATGGACTGTAGCCCTCCAGGCTCCTCTGTCCATGGGGATTCTCCAGGCAAGAATACTACAGTGGGTTGACCCTGGCCTCCTCCAGGGGTTCTTCCCAATCCAGGAACCGAACCCAGGTGTCATGCATTGCAGGCAGATTCTTTACCATCTGAGCCACCAAGGAAGCCCTCTTTGGGCCTACCAAGCCTCATTCTAGTTTTTATTTTCCTCGTGTCTTTGGACTCGAACAGAAGTGATTTGGTTTCTTTGGGTAAGAGATTTAAGGGGGAATGTACTTTCTCAAGACATATTCACCAGTCTGAGCAAAATTTCCTCTTTGGAAGGAGATAATAACTTGGGGGTGCTATTGAACAAGTGTGGGGCTCGATAATTCAAGATATAATATCTGTTTCTTCATCCTGATTTGAAATTGAAAAGTCATTTATCAGTTCAGTCGCTCAGTTGTGTCAGACTCTTTGTGACCCCATGAATTGCAGCATGCCAATGGCAACCCACTCCAGTACTCTTGCCTGGAAAATCCCGTGGATGGAACCTTGGTAATTCAAGATATAATGTCTGTTTCTTCACCCTGATTTGAAATTGAACAGTCATTTATCAGTTCAGTTCAGTTGCTCAGTTGTGTCTGACTCTTTGCGACCCCATGAATTGCAGCACGCCAGTGGCAACCCACTCCAGTACTATTGCCTGGAAAATCCCATGGATGGAGGAGCCTGATAGGCTGCAGTCCATGGGGTCACTAAGAGTCGGGCATGACTGAGCGACTTCACTTTCACCTTTCACTTTCATGCATTGGAGAAGGAAACGGCAACCCACTCCAGTATTCTTGCCTGGAGAATCCCAGGGACAGAGGAGCCTAGTGGGCTGCCATTTATGTGGTCACACAGAGTCGGACACAACTGAAGTGACTTAGCAGCAGCAGCAGCAGGCCTCCCTATCCATCACCAGCTCCTGGAGTTTACCCAAACTCATGTCCATCGAGTCGGTGATGCCATCCAGCCATCTCATCCTCTGTCGTCACCTTCTCCTCCTGCCCCCAATCCGTCCCAGCATCAGGGTCTTTTCAAATGAGTCAACTCTTCGCATGAGATGGCCAGAGTACTGGAGTTTGAGCTTTAGCATCTTTCCTTCCAAAGAACACCCGGGACTGATCTCCTTTAATATGTACTGGTTGGATCTCCTCACAGTCCAAGAGACTCTCAAGAGTCTTCTCCAACACCACAGTTCAAAAGCATCAATTCTTCAGTGCTCAGCTTTCTTCACAGTCCAACTCTCACATCCATACATGTCATTTATAGTAACTGAGAAATACAAATAATTTCACCTTTTTTTTTTCTTCCAAACTTTAAGCTTTTTATTTTGTATTGGGTTATAGCTAATTAACGATGTTGTGGTGTGTGCATTAGTTGCTCTGTCGCAACCTCGTGGACTGCATGTAGCCCATCCATGGGATTCTCCAGGCAAGAGTACTGGAGTGGGTTGCTATTTCCTCCTCCAGGGGATCTTCGTGACCCAGGGATCGAACCCTCGTCTTCTGTTTGCAGGCGGATTCTTTACCGTCTGAGCCACCAGGGAAGCCAATGATAGTTTCAGGTGAACAGCAAAGGAATTCAGCCTTACATATACATTCACCTTCTTTATCTGTAGGAAATACAGCTGGAACATGCAAAGCAAGCCTTCGTTCAGAGGGACAGTGCCAGGACTGGAAAAGTCACAGCCATTGACTTCCGGGATATCATGGTCACCATTCGCCCTCACGTCTTGACGCCTTTTGTAGAAGAATGTCTAGTGGCAGTAAGTAGCGGGTGTTGTTTTTTAATTTTTGATGGAATATACTTTAATTTACAATGTCGTCCTCATTTCAGGTATACAGCCGAGGTAATCAGCTCTACGTATTTGTGTATCAACTCTTTTTAAGAGTCTATTCCCATAGAGGTCATTATAGAATATTGAGTAGCATTCCCTATGCTGTGCAGCAGGTCGTTATTATCTCTTTTATGTATAGTCGTGTGTCTGTATCAATTCCAATCTCCCAGTTTATGTCTCCCCCCCAAGTTGTAATTTGCCCTAATGAAATAACTTATTCTATCTGGCATAAGCTCAGTAGATAAGGAATTGTAAGAACAAGTCTTATAAATTATGTAGAGTTTTTTTCTGTTTAAGCACTGGCATTTTCTTCTTTGCTCAATGGAGTTGGATCCATTACCAAAGTTATAGGAAGTGCTTTGTCAGTGTTAGGGGTATCTTAATTTGTTACCTGGATAGTGTGAAATAGCTTAAAGAAAGGTATTAACTAGACTTTTTTTAAAAAAGGAAAAACAGCTATATAATTGCATATTGGTTTGCTTTATATTTTGAGATATGTCAAATGCTTGTCTTCACTTTTACAAGTTCTCCAAGAAAAGGTATTTAAAAAAAATAAGGTGTGCATAGATAAATGTGAGGACTCGGCAGAAGAGCAACTCTGAGCCTTGGGTTCAGTCATTCATGCACCCTGTGTGTTGCGGCAACAGTGGCCCTTGTGGTGGGCAGGTCTCTGCTGTCCTCTGTTGTGGAGCTTCTCATGGGCCCTGAGGGTGTCCTGGAACATTCCATGGTAGTGGGTCCCAAGCCTTGATCACGGAGCTTAAGAATCATCAGGGATTGTTATTAAAAGTGCACATTCTGAGGTCTTTTCTAGGCCTCCTGATCCACCACCCACAGTGGTGATCTGATTTCTTTTCCCTTAAATTTTTTAAGCTTTATTTAGTTGCTCATTTTTGCCTGCGCTGGGTCCTCGTTGCTGTGCATGCTTTTTCTCCAGTTGCTGTGAGCGGGGCTGCCCCTTGGTCACGGTGGCATCTCGTGTGGAGCACGGGCCCGGGCACCTGAGCTCAGTAGCTGTGAGCGGGGCTGCCCCCTGGTCGTGGTGACATCTCGTGTGGAGCACAGGCCCCAGGCACCTGAGCCCAGTAGCTGTGAGCGGGGCTGCCCCCGGTCGTGGTGGTGTCTTGTGTGGAGCGCGGGCCCCGGGCACCTGAGCTCAGTAGCTGTGGCACCTGGGCTTAGCTGCCCCATGGCACGTGCGATCTGCCTGGACCAGAGACTGAACGTGTGGTGCCTGCATTGGCAGGCAGATTCTTAACCACTGGACCGCCAGGGAAGTCCTCGTACCTAATCTCCAAAGCTTCTTGGATAATTGTGATGCGCCCCTAGATTTGGGACCCAGGTGCAGTGGTAACGCTTCTTGGGTTAATCCCGGGAGAGGACTTTTTGAGTGTTTCACCGTCATCTGAGTTTCCCATCATGCTTACCTTAAGTGAGAACTCAGAGTAGCTTTTCATTTTTCCTCTTTATTTTCACAGGTCCCTCTTTTTGAAGATAATGGTGTTCTAATAAGGCCTTCCCACTCTGGCACGCTAGCTCCTTTTCTTGGTCCTTCCCTTCCCTAGCCCAATCTAAACTCTCATGTCAGCTATTTCAAACGTTTACGAAGTGAAGATTTATGTGGTTGTTACCTTATAAAGAAGTGCTTTCCTAATAAAAATATTTTGCCTTGTTAGGGAAGGATAGAATTTGAAACCCCAAACTGAAGTTCCGTTTATAATGGACATGCTGTCTGTTTCCCTTATCCCGTGAAGAAATATAGTTTCTTACAAATTCTGATTATCAAGAGTCCTGGCCAGTCTTAACCCCCATCAAAGCATATGACATCTCATAATTTTATCGTAATGTGCTTGTTTGCTGGAAATCCTACCAATACAAAGCATGTACTTAAAGGATTATTTATTACTACTTATAAGTAACATGACAAGTCATGATATTAATGTTAGATTAACCACTCCTGATAGCATATTGTGTTGGTATAATAGTTCTGCATGCATAAGTATACACATGTGGGCCTGTGTATAGTACAGTTTTGCATGTCTAAGCTTTTAAGAATTGCTCATTAGATGAAATAAGCAAACTTATAAAACATTTCCAATGGAAATTTGAACTCTAAATTACTACTGGTCCTGTTGTTATAATCCTACATGTGTATTTATTTAGTTTTCTAGGACCTGTGTGTGGAGAATACAAGTTCTGGTCATGATTAGTTGCAGTTACTTCTAAAAATCATTTATAGCTTTTTTTTTTCTTTTAATGTGAAAGAAAAATACTTCTGGCCCTTTTTGCTATACATGCTTTTTTGATTACTTCCCAAACTAGCATTTGATATACGTACTTCTGAATCTTCTTCATTCTATAAATCCTTTGTTTATTTTTCTTCTCCCCCCCGCCCTCTTATTTTCAACTTACTTGAGGCTGCTGGAGGTACCACATCCCATCAAGTTAGTTTCTCCTATTTTAATGGATTTAACTCGCTCCTGAACAACATGGAACTCATTAGAAAGATCTACAGCACCCTGGCTGGCAACAGGAAAGATGTAGAGGTGACTAAGGGTGAGTGCGACTAAATCTGAATTCTTGCCGGCAAGTATCTTGGTGAAGTATTATGAGAGGAAAGAAGACAACCAAAAGTTGATGTTATAGAGATTTCTATCCCTAGTTTTCTATCTCATTGACCATTTGGTACTTGTGTGTTCTCCACTCTTTGAAACAAATGAAACAATTTTCAGCACATTTTAAATACATCCAAGGCTTTCTTTGAATGAGGGAACCATGTAAAGTTTCTTGTGTGTGTGCTACGTCTCTTCATTCGTGTCCCACTCTCTAATGCTGTGGGGCATAGCCCACCAGGCTCCTCTGTCCATGGGATTCTCCAGGCGGCAGTACCGGAGTGGGTTGCTATTTCCCCCTTCAGGGGATCCTTCCTACCCAGGGAACAAACCCATGTCTCCTAAGTCTGCCTGCATTGGTAAGTGGGTTCTTTGTCACTAGTGCCATCTGGGAAGCCCCCAAAGTTTCTGAAATATTTTCAAATCTTAATAAAACCTAAACTAAACTGACATCTTCTAGAATGACCTGTGAAAGTACACAAGGAATTCTTAAACTTATACTGCTGACAGTGTGTGTTGATCGACAATCTTTGATCAAGATATCAGCATTTTAATGGGATTCTTTTTTAAAAAAAAATAAGAATTCCCTTTGGAATTCCACAGCTTCATTAATATTATATCCTGGGACCTATATGTATGGAATTTCACATCTCCTTCCTGGTTCTCCTTGACTTAAAATTTGAATGGCTTCCTGTGTCATTTATTCAAAGCCTTCAGGTGACACCAGCCTTTTAAAGTCACTATTAGAGCAAGCATTCTGCACACTCTTTCCAGACGAATGAAAGAACTGCAAAAATTCCTACGCTATTTGGATTGACTTGAATTCTGTGACTGTTAATAATAAAGTTTGGTGATGTTCGCTCATTCCAGTGCCTTGAGTTAATGCTGCATTTAGTGGCTATTCCTTCTTGAATCTTTCCCTTTTAACTCTTTTTCCATACAGAGGAGTTTGTTCTGGCAGCTCAGAAATTTGGTCAGGTTACACCCATGGAAGTTGACATCTTGTTTCAGTTAGCAGATTTGTATGAGCCAAGGGGGTAAGTTGGCCTTTTTTTCTTTTAATTAGCTTAATAAAGGGAGGTTAGGAGGTGGGAGTGGTGGGGGGGAGGGCAGCAAGCCTGGAGAAAAAGAAACCAAATTAAAGGTGACTCTGAAATGTGGGAAACAAGAAAAGGAACATTTTAAAATTCCATACCTTAAATTTTAATTTGTGTTTTGCTGTTGGTTACGTTTGCTTTTCGTTCTAGACGCATGACTTTGGCTGACATCGAACGGATTGCTCCTCTGGAGGAGGGGACTCTGCCCTTCAACTTGGCTGAAGCCCAGAGGCAGGTGGGCAGAAGGGTCACACATGCTGCCTGATGTTGCCTTGATAAGGCCCCACAGCCCCTTTTCACTTGCAGTTGCCTTTTCGGCACTGGTTCCTGACCTGCCGTTTCTCTGTTTTGCACCAAAAAAGAAAACCAGACCATTTCAGAAGGCTGGAAAGAGTACTTACTTAGAAATGTTCTAGGTAACAGATAACTGGCATTTGCTCTCTTCTGCGGAAGATGGGATGATTTCTTAGCTGCATGGGAAGCCTCATCCTCCCCAAAGAGGAGGAAGATCTTTATCTTTCTTCCTTCCCTCAGCCTCATGCTGGCAGAGCTGGGGCCACAGCCCCCTTTGGGTGTCACCTCCCAGCATCATGTCGAGACACGAGGGCCGGCTCTGCCTCGCAGAGAGGCGCTCCACCAGGGCACCGCCTGACTGCCATGCCTGCCGTTTTTCTGAATATCAAAATGAGATAATTTTGTTTAGTCTGGAATCATAGTTTGAAGGCTTTTAGACCTATTTTCTTTGTGAAAGGATTCATAAGTTATGTGGAAACAATTTGAGGAATGCTAAATTTTATTTTATGGTTAACAGAAACCAATCTCTTGAAGTTGTGGGAGTCAGAAACCTAAGACTTGGGACCTCCTTACGCTTAACTCTTGCTCGACTTTCAGTAGATCGGGATTAGAGAATAAAAGCCTTCAGAGCGTCTGTTGTGCTTCCACGATGTTTGTAAAATAAATCCCCTCACAGACTAGCGTCGTCGTTTCAGAAAAATACCTCCTTTAAGGCAAAGCCATCTCCGAATCCTGTGAGACTTAACAGTTTTTGGCTGGGAGCTCCGGGTCTGTACTGAGACGCCAGTTTGACCACAATGGGTTGATGCGGGCTGCGTTTTTAGGACGGGCAGGCCTGGAGCCAGGACGCCCTCCTTTCAGCTCTTTCCCACCCGATGGCAGCGGCGGGTTCTGTGTGCAGCGTGGTAGGCGTGCGCGCAGCAAGCCCTCGCTAGGCACCTCTGGAAAACCAGCTGGTCGCTGTTAAAAGAGGAAGCCGATTTCCCCGAGTGCAAGAGAGAGGAGTGTGGAATCACAGGGAGAGGGGGAACCAGCCCCGCTCTCCCCTCCCTATGATTTTTAAACACCACTTACCAGATGATGATCTCTTTGCCTTTGTGCTACTAGCTCCTGTAGAAATTGGGGGATTAAGAAAAAGCAGAGAATTTTAAAAAAAGATTCCCCCTGTTGTCCTGTGACACTGGTACCCCACAATTTCTCCTCTATGCCCTCTGCAGCTTTAGCAAGTTTCTGATGGTGGGTGCTTACTGATCCTGTCCATGAAAGGGTTGGATGAGATTGATGAGGTTTATAGCAGGAAATGATTGGCTGCTGCTTGGAGGTTCAGAGCAATTCACTGGGGCCTTGCCTGGAATATTCTTTACTTATGTGAACCCTGGTGGGCCTGACAACATTGGCAGACTCAAGCAACAGAGGTCACCCGCCTGCCAGGCTAGGGAGCTAACTCTTCTCCTCGAGAGAGAAGTGTGGGAAGAGGAATCTTTCTAGTATTCGTTTTGTGAGGATGCCACATTTCTAGCTTCAGAAAAGTTATCTGGAAGTCTGGGGTTTTGTTTGTCTTTAGATGAATTAGTGATAGTGGTAGGTATCAACCCATTGTTTTCAAAGTATTTTCACTCATTGTTTTGATGCCAGAAGCTTTTTTCATATTGCCAGTTTATATCTGTGTACATAAAGCAGTGCCTTTCTTACCGATGCAGCTGTCAAAATGAAGTTACTACGCATAATAGATATAGATGGAAGTCATCCATCTATATGGGGATACCCTTGGAAGCACCCCATGGAATTTGCAGAAGAAATGTTTTACTTTCTTAAAAATGCATATTTCTGCATAAAGCTATTTTCAGTTCACTTTGAAGGAGATTCCAAATTATCTCATTGTATTAGAATTGCTCCACTGACAGCAACTAAAATTCAGTGGGTTGATAGTTGGGGTGGGTAATTATTTTCACTGTTCACCAATCTTAAATTACCATGGCTTATGAAAAAACAAATTTTATTGAATGTATTTATTCACTCAACAGGTATTTATTAAGCACTAACTATATGCCACCCTCGTGTGACAGCTCTGTGTGACATAAAATTACTGTTGTATTTATGTAGACAGAGGAGTAAAATACTCTGAAATGTTCTGACATCAACAACACCATAAGAATAAGTAGGTCAAAAGAACACTAATAATAATACAGCAACTGACTGGCCTGAAGTGTGCATTTAGAAGAGGTGGACAAAAAAAGAGAAAATATCAGATCCCCTGTAATCTAACCACTTAGTTGTAGCCACTATAAACAGTTGAGGATCTCTGGGTGATGTGATAGCCAAAATGCCGGTGTTCTTTTCATATGCATATACATACCAAAGCAACTTTAATGAAAAGCACAGCATATTCACACACAGTCTTCAACACTGGTTTTAAAAAGATAATCAGGAAACATTCCAAACAGTTTAAAAGGTAGAGAGAAATAGATAATAAATACCTGTCTACGCACCGTCTTGTTTTTTAGCCTGTTTTTTCTTTCTAATACTGTATGCACACTTTTCCTGAACATCAACTCTTTTTCACAGCATTGTTTTTTCATGGCGTGCAGTTTTGTTTTAGAGCTATAGCCTTACTTTTAACCAGTCCTCCGTTATTGGACCTTTGGATATTCTCAGAGGTTTTGCTCTTAAAATGGTACTGCTTTTTTTTTTTTTTAAACAGAACAGCTTTTTATTATTATTGTAGCTTGATCCTTGTTTATATAGATGATTGTTTTCTAGCCTAACTTTTTAGAAGTGGAATTGCAGGGTCAATTCAAGCATTTGTACATTTTAAGCGTTCAGTGTGTATTGCCAAATTTCCCTTCAGTTTATGCTTGATTAAATGGCAGATTTGAGAAGCCCTATTTTTTGTCATCTTCTGCCAGGTTGGGCATTGCCATTAAAAACAGGCAAAACTCCGCAAACCTACCAGTTTGATAATTTGTTGAAGAATGATGTCTCATTAATGGTTTTCAATTTATATCTCTTTGATCACTAATGAGAATTGAACATTTGAAGATGAGTTCATATTCATAACATTTTGGGGGGACACAGTAATGTCTTTCATTATACTGAAACTTGATTTTAAAAATTGACGGCAATAATTACTTTTTGTTAATGAGAATTTACAGAAATCTAACCATACCTTCTTCCTCTTTGACATTTTAGCTGTATCATGAGTTTAAGAACGCAGTTGTAATTTAAAAATAAAATATCGTGCTCATTTTTGTTTCGATTTCCTTTCCGTCTCCTGTCTTGCCACTCTGCAATTCCTGTTTACGCAAAGAAGAAGGCATCAGTTGATTCATCTCGACCAGTTCTCCTGCAAATTGCAGAGTCAGCCTACAGGTTTGGTCTCGGTTCTATTGCTGGAGGTGAGTCATGGATGAGGGCAGATTGTTCATTGTTATTATTCCTGTTTTTCCTCTGATTTTTTCCACTTTGAATTATCAAAGGAAACAACCTTCTCTGGTCTTTTCCCAAGCTAGTTACCAAATCTGTATCTATGTGATGGGATAACAGCAAAGGGAAACTTTCCTTCGTACCTGCATTTGATCAGAGACTTAGTAACTTTTTGCTCACATCTGTCTGCAGATGGGCTTCTAGATATTGGTGAATAATGAGGCTAGGCTGCAGTGATCTGCTTTTTAAAATTTGAACTCAGGGGTATCCTTTTATCAGGAGACCCTTGAGTGAAAGCCACTGTCGTTTATGAAGGGTGTAGAAAGTTCATTTTAAAATTTACATGTGCACAATTTCTTTATTTCATCAATCTTATCTTTGACTTTAACCACCTCCTTCTTTCCTGTGACCTTAATTTCTTCTGAATTATTGGTATTATTTGATTGCAGCTGTTGGAGCCACTGCGGTGTATCCTATCGATCTGGTAAAAACTCGAATGCAGAACCAACGATCGACCGGCTCTTTCGTAGGAGAACTTATGTATAAAAACAGCTTTGACTGTTTCAAGAAAGTGCTGCGCTATGAAGGCTTCTTTGGACTGTATAGAGGTTAGTGCCATGTGCTAAATTCATGAAAGGTGAAATAGTAGTCGGAGGTTTGGTTTTTCCATCTGAATGCCTGAAATGTATTAGAGAGACTGTGTTAAAATGGAAATACAGCAGATTCTCAATTATCCATGCTGATGGGTGTAGGCTGGAGGCTCTAGGGCATGGCGAATCAAAACAGCCCATAATCTGAAAGCCATTTATATTGCTCTGCAGTATGTTTTGTTTCTTAAAAATAATTATTTTTGTAAACATGTCCAGTAAGTTTTTAAAAGACTCATATTGTTTGTGTTCTTGAAATAACTCTATTCACCAGTTAACAGGGAAAAGCAGCTGGGGGACAGGACAGAGCTTGCTTGGGACAATGATTCTCCTTGAATATTCCACAAAATCATCCATCAAGCCTCTAACCAGGGGTTCAGTGCAGCCCTTCTCCTTTCACTGTCTTTTTTTTTTTTTTTAATTTAAAATTTTTCATATAGAGTGTAGGCTCTTTAGTAGTAGCATTCAGGCTTAGTTGCCCTGAAGCATGTGGGATCTTAGTTCCGTGACCAGGGATCGAACCTGCATCCCCTACTTTGGAAGGTGGGCTCTTCACCACTGGACTTGCAGCATGTGTGAGCTCAGTCACTCCAGTCGTGCGTCCTACTCTTTGTGACCCCATGGACTGTAGCCTACCAGGCTCACCTGTCCATGGGGTTCTCCAAACAAGAACACTGGAATGGGCTGTCATGCCCTTCTCCACAGGAGCTTCCCAACTCAGGGATCGAACCTGCGTCTGTTTTGTCTCCTGCTTCAGCAGGCAGGTTCTTCACCACTAGCGCCACCTGGGAAGTGCCACCTGCCCACCTCAAATATTTATTTATTCACTTGGCTGCGCCTGGTCTTAGTTGTGACATGTGGGATCCATCCAGGACCCCCTGCGCTGAGACCCTGGAGTCTTAGCCCCTGGACTGTCATTCACTGTCTTTTCCTGAGTTAAAGCTGCCCCTTTCCCTTCCTCAGACTCTGTACCCAGGGGAGTTGATTCACATGCCACTCTAGCCAGGGATTCCTCCTCTATCCAGCTGTTCCTTTCATCATCTAAGGCTCATTTAAGCAACAAGAAAAGTAACAAGAAGTATGTGATCAAAAGGAGCATCACAAAGGATCCCACAGACACTGACTGCTGGACCAGTGGCCTAAAAGCCAGGACTTAACATCCCAGCCCCTCCCTCTGAGATTGCTTTGCATAAAGAGAAAAGAAGTAAAGGTATTTGCCTCAGCTAAAATCCAGTGTTGTGAGACAGTTCCAGCTGAGCCACGTTGCCGTTTGGCAGATGCAAGGTGGGAGGGGGGGGAGTCCCTCCCTTACCCAACCAGTACTTGCTCTCAAAGAAGAAAATGGTATTTAATACTTTCAGAGACAGACCCGGAAACTGGCAGCCATGTAAGCCTGTGCCGCTAGGCCTCTTCTGCCATCTGCTGACTTCAGTCTTCTTTTTAAGCACCCAAATTAAAAAATTCAGCAACAAAGACCCCTCTTAAAATCTCGCACCTTAGAAATGAGGGAGTTTCAAACTCCAGAGAAGCTCCGTTTTGCAGGTTCTTTGGTGCAGGTAGATAACCTCCATCAAAGGCCTTTTGATCTTTCTCTGCCCTCTTTCCCTCACCCCCTGCCTCTTCTCACAATTGGGAAGGTCTTTGACCCCAGGTGATTGATGATGACCCCTACAGGGTCACTGCCTTCCATCTGAAATACTTCTCCCTCCTAATGACAACATGCCTTGCAAATGAAAAGTCCCCCCAAGTGGTACAAGGTTAATGTCGCAGTTCCTGCTTTGCACTGAGTGATTCAAGCAAAGGCGACCACCTTACCTGTTCACGTGGGTTGTTTTCTGCGGGGACAGTTTTGAACCTCAAGCTGGACCACACTAGTCTATGGGCTTCCCTTGGTATTGGGCTAAACATCAAGGGTGCCTTAGAATTGTAAGAAAATAATTTCTGTCTTGTGAATGCCCCTAATGTGTTGACCTGGTTCATTTGAATTTTGAGTCTCTTCTCCTTTCTCTTTGACCACACCTGGTGGCTCCTGATTCTTGGTAGCACCTGGAATTCCTTCCTTGACCTGTCCTTTTGACCCCATGGACAAAACAGCTTGAAGCGTACCTGAGTTCTGAGCTGCTCTGGGCCATCCCATAAACCTCATGCTGTTTCAGTTACATCGGAGAGACTGGAGGAACTGGTTTTGACTCCTCAGGGAAGGGGGCTGTGTCCGCCTACTAGACAGACATGGAGACTCCCTTTGAACACCAAAGAGGCGACTCCTCATCGTTTTTCTGGTTAGAAAAAGGCATTTCTCTAACCTGTGTGGGGTGTCTGATCCCTAAGGGGCTCTCTTGTCAGAAGTGATGAGTAGAGTGTGAATATGAGATGAGGAGTGCTGGGAGTCGCCTACGTTCATTTCTCCCTGACTTCTTATCTCTTCTAGTTGATAATTTTAGAACTAAAGATGTACTGTAAAACTTTTTTAGTTTCTGTTTTGTAATTTGGATCTTGAGAGCAAAGAGGTGATTGGCAGCGTTTTTGAAAAAGTGTTTATAATCTTCATAAATGAATTATTCCTATTCTTGATTGGCTGGGGACTAATTCCCTTTTGTGCCTTGCACATAATCATTGATTAATAATTATATGTAACTGCATATTTGTAAATGCTTATCATTAAATAGAAGGATCAGATGAAAATGGGAAACTGTCATTACCAGCAAAAAAATGATAATAGAAACAGAAAAACCCCAACTATTTCTGAGAATCCGTATTCTAACTTTTGTATACAAAATCAAGCTATAATCACCCACATGTGATTCTTTGACTATAAATTTTTTTATTCAATGTAATTTTATTGTTTAAAAATTTAATATTCCAGGAGAAAATAGTTAAATTTTAATTTTGAGAATTTAGAAATGCTGCTGTGCACTCTACCTAGCAATACTTGAAAAGATGGCAGAGTACATCTCTAATTTATAAACATGTTTCAAAATATTGAGCCTATTTTTTCCTATTGTGGAATTTTGCTTAACGTGTAATTTTTCTGCATCAGGACATATATAATTGCTAATATTTCCTGAGGAGGATAATTTGGGGATATTGCATAAGTAAGTTCTCTCCCTTGTTTTAAAATTATCTTTGTGTATATTTGGAGAAAAAGGATATAGCATCTCTCTCTTTTTCCTTCTTACAGTGAGAACACAGGATTCTAAAGTGGGCTGTTTTGTATTTAGAAGTAGTTCTTCTGGAACTCCACGAGTGATTGTTATTGTTAAAGAACGCGTTCAGCACGAGTTGTTTTTCCCTGTCCTTTTCTCTGGCAGTTGCCAGCATCGCTCACGGTCCTGGAAGTTATCTGATCATAATCAGGGAGGCTGCCGATAAAAGAGCTCCGGGGACTGTTCGTGTTGTCTTCCATGGATGCTGAGTCCAGGGGCTTCTAGTGTTTTGAGTTGGTGAGGTCCTCTCCCCATATTTCTGTGCACTTCCCAGCTTCTTTGTCCATCAGAGCCTCTTAACTTTGGGGGTAAGTTTGGTGGTTAGAAAAGATCCCCTTAGAAATTCTATGAGACTGACCCTGCAACCATTCTCTGTAATACAGACTACTTTTCTTTACAGGAAAATTAATTGATTTTTCTAAGCCTGTAGTTTTTGAAATTCAGGCCCCCTAGGCTAAGTATATCTGTATCACAGAAAATAACACCCAAGATAATCCAAATCTCCCTAAAGTCACTTGTAAAAGTCTTCCTCTGTTTCCTCCCCAGTCTCCAGATTGATTTAATGCACCGAGGTGTTTAAAATCCTTAATAAATTACCTGACAGCTCATTTGATTTGAATGAACCGCATGACCAGATGAATCAGTTATTGGCCGGCTGTAGACTTGGCTTATTAAAGAGAAACGATTGATTGGGTGATCATCCGTCATTAAATGCTCTTAATGTTCCAGTTCAGTTCAGTCGCTCAGTCGTGTCCGACTCTTTGCAACCCCATGAATCACAGCAGATAACTAATTTCTGCCTTAAAATTTTTGTCACACTCTCCTCCCTCAGATGCTTCAAGTAATGAGATGAGTACCCTTAGAAATTGGAAAATGTTTTGGGGAGGGAAGACCGTGGGGAAAAGGATGGATTCAGGAAAATACTTCTTAAAGGAAGGGTTTAGTTTCTACTTCTGCTTTTGCTGGGGAAAAGAGGAAAATCTGCCAGAAAAGGAAATTAGATGATTTTATGATTTAAACTTAATTTGGAATACTACTTAGTCTTTGAGGCAATTAGCAAGGAAAAAAAAAAAAAAAAAGGGGTGCTTTTTAATCAGCCCATGGACCAGGCTTGCAGAGTTTTAAATGTATCTATTTCAGGTTGTCTGTGTGCTGCAAAAGCAGTCATCTTCCATCCTGGAATGTTCTCAAGGTGACATCTAGAGGATGTTGTGGTGATATCTCAGGAAGTTTTTGATATGTTTGCATTCTAGAAGGAAGTGTTGGACAGCTAGTTTAAGCTAGGTCTCCTGGATGTGGCTCATGGTTCTATAGAGGGGAGGCTCCAAATTATGTGGAACCACAGTGAGATCCCTTCTTTAATCCTTGTGGATAAAAATAAGTCCAAAAATCCTATCACCAAAATAAAGCACTTGGGGGTCCTCCAAGAAGGCAGGCATCTTGGCAGAGGCCACAGCGGGTCTGCGCACTGCGCTGACTTAGTGTCCGTCCGTGTCCACAGCACTTCCCACCAGCGCAGAACGCTTTGTTTGGCTCCTCAGTTTCTTGGCCAGTTTCTGCACGTTTTCGTTGACGGCGATAAGTTGTGACTAGATCAAAAAGCAGATATTTGGTTGTAGGAAATCAAACAAAAACGAGCAGAAAGCTTGGACAGTTCCCGAGCTGGGTAATCACATCTCCAGAAGTCTACCGTGAGCACAGAGCTTTCAGAGGGGAGACTGAGGCGATGGCGACGCGCCACTGGGCTGGATGGGGGTGGGTCGTCAGAAGCTGGAGAGGGCCTGGCGGAGAACAGTGCGGAGCTGAGGAAACTGGGAAGGAGGAAACTAGGCAGAGCCTGGAGAAGAGAAGATTTATTAGCGGACATAGTAGTTCCAGGCCTCAAGGGTGACCGTTTATAACTAGCTACTGCCTTTCCTGGGGCTTCCCTGGTGGCTCACGTGGTAAAGAATCTGCCTGCCGTGCAGGAGACCCAGGCCCGATCCTTGGGTTGGAAAGATCTCCTGGAGAAGGGACTGGCTACCCACTCCAGCATTCTTGCCTAAAGAATTCCGTTGTCAGAGGAGCCGGGCAGGCTACAGTCCAGGGGTCATTAAGAGTCGAACACGACCGAGCATCTAACACTTTCACTTTTCATTGCCATCGCTGAGGCTGAAACAGGGAAAACAGACAAGATCTCAGCACCCAGGAAGTTTAGATAGAAGAAAGGATAACCAGGACCCTGAAAGTTGCTCTATACCAGAGTGAAAAACTCAAGGAGGAATGGTGCAGTTCTTCTTCCCAGTGATCTCGTAGGAAGTTCCCAGTGAGGACTTTTTCTAGACCATGACAATATCATCCCTCTGCGCTTTAACACTCAAGCCTCCCAAAGCCATCCCGGGCCATAGCTAAAATAGCAGACGATTCTTGACATTTTGAACAAAAACATCTAACCCCGATAAGCAAGCATTTGAATCTTAATATCTGCCACGCCCCCTGCTCCACCATACACTTACCTTGGGGTGACACCCCAAGAGCCGGTGGAAAACTGGATTGCAAGAAGGGCCATGAAAGGGGATAGTGTAGTTGGTGGGGGTGTGGGGGCTGCCTCATGCCTGGGGGCTGTGTGAATCAAAAACAGACAGACACGGGGGAAGGGAGGAGGGAAGAAAGCTTGAACAAGGGAAGAGAGAAGGCCGTGGAAATAGGAGCAGGAATAAAAGCGTGAGGCAGGGTGCGCAGGGCGCTGATAGCTCCAGAATAAAGGTTAATCTGATGTTGAAAGCAAGGCAGGCTCTCTGGGAAGATGGGAGCAAGTAGAGGGACCTCCATGCAGAGGTCAGAAGGGTAAGAATTTAACCTCGGAGGGGTCCCCTCGGGGTTGAAATTAGATAACAGAAGGACAGTGGATGTGGCTCCGGCCACAGCGATGAGTATTTTCTGCATTAACATCGTCTACTGGCCCTGCAGCCTGTCTCTGCCCTGCCTGCCTTCCACCCCACCTTACATGCTCTAAGCTACCTTTCTCCAGGTTGGGCCGGTCACTCTGGAACTTGTTTTTTGTCCGAGCTGATACAAAAGTGATGTGATGAGATTTCTCCCTTATCGTGGCCCTGCGTCATCTGTGCTCCTCCGTGCCTTGTCCAACGTGGTCCGTTGGGACACCCGCCGTGTGACGGTTATAGTGGTTGGACTATCAGTCCAGCCCCTGACCCACTGCTTTCTCTGAGCCTTGCTCCCCAGCTGTGCCCTGATCCCCACTTGTTCACCAGGTCGTAACCTGCAGTTCGCCTCTGCCGGCCAGTGCCTTCTCCCTTCTGTGCGGTGGCAAAGGGCCCAGCCATGCAGCCTGCCAGCCCAGTGTGAGCTGGCGCTCAGAGAAACGTTGCAGAACATTCTGGGCTGGAAGAAATGCCTCTGTAGACCAGAGAAGGAAGTTAGAGCAGTAAGTCCACTAGGGTGAACGGGGGAAAAAATGAGCGTTGAGGGGCAGAGAGCCTTGTTTTGAGAGGCGGAGTGGGGCCACATTCAACTCAGCCACTGCACAGGTACCACGTTGTGGGGGACTGGGGAGACGCTGCTCAGCCTTTTAGAGCCAGTTTCCCTGAAGGAAGGGGAGGATGGTGACGATAAAGAGCATAAAGAACAACAACCAAAACACACATCTAGAGTGCTTACTGTGTGCTGATATGCTTCCGAGGGCTTTGTGTGTGTTGATGCATCTTGAGGACTGCCCCGTGTGCATGGTACTGTGCTTCTCCCCATTCTACAGATGTGGAAACTGAGGTTCAGGGAGGTGGGGGTAACTTAATCACAACTGCACAGCTACTATATAACAAGAGTCAGAATTCAAACCCAACAGCCTGGCTTCAGACTCCATGCTGTTAATCACCTGGCTCTTCTGCCCCTCAGGAGAGATTACATGGTAAAAAGTTGCTTATCATCGGAGGTTGAGAACTGTTTAAGTTCTGAGCTAAGGCATTTTATTTTACCTAAAAATGTAGCTGAAGATGTGGTGTTACGTCTGTACTGCTTCCTCACCTTTTGCTAAGGCACGTAGTGCTGCTGGACGCTGTGAGCGCTTCTAAGCTTGGGGCATAGCCATGGGGAAGAGCGTTATATTCCTGTCATCCTCCCCTAATTCCCGTACTCCCATACTTGCCTCATTCTTGGCTGTGAGCACTATTCGGGATGAATTGCCTCTTGGAGGCAAGAGGAGAATCAAGAATATGCCATGAACAGATAGGTGGAGAGAAACGTGACCTTTTCGGAATACACAGTCTAGGCTGTGAACAGTGCCTGGCTCTGTATATACAGTTACTCATATCATTATCATAATAACCAGTGAGTCGTAATTAGCCTGCTTGGTTTACTAATGAGGAACTTAAGAATTCAAAGGATAACGTCCCCAAGATCACTCAGCATGAAAGCAGGGCAGACCTAGGATTCCTTGGTCCTGGTTTGTCAACCTCCAAGGCCCGAGTGCTCCAAGCCATTCATTTTGTTGCCAGGCCATTGGGAACAAATAGCTTTAATCATGCCACTGTTATTAATGAGTTTCTCTCATAGTCCCTTCTCACCCTGAGATTCTGGAATTATATATTTCTAAAAAAGTTCTTAAGTAAAAACTGCAGCTCAGTAGCCCTCTGGTCAGCATACTGTTCTCAGAAACTTCCTTTTGGGGGTTCTGTGTAAAGCCTGCAGTTGAGGTTCGTGGTGTGGGCTTAGCTTCCACATCTTTTGCTCAGTCCTTTCTCATCGAGTTGCATAAAGGATGGGGATCCGAAGGGATAGTGTGATTTATATCTCAACCCCATGAAATCTGAAGACAAAATACTATATTAATACTGTACCCTGTAAATCTTTTCTCGCATTAGCGGCCTTCTGGTAAAGTTTGCCAAGGAAGATTGCCACATGTGCTGATGGAGCTGAACTGAAATGAGAAGATTAGAAAACTAACCACACTAATAAATTTCATTTGAGGCAGTTGGAAAACAGACTGCTGTTTTGACAAGTCAGAAACAACACACACATGCATTCTCTGTTCTAATGGTTAAAATGAATTTCCAGAATCCAACAGAAACATCTTGTATTAGAAGCCTAATTTTTCTGCTGAGTTATCCAGCTGTCAGACACACATGTGCTTTAAACTTCACTGTGATCGTGTTGAGCCGCCTTCACCAGACTGGCTGTTTTAGGCATTACCCAGCCACATCAGCCTTCCTCTTTCTGAGGTCAGGGAATCAGGAGGTCGTGGAAATCCCCAGCTCTCTGGCTTCCCTTGTCCTGCAGATCAGGACCCCTCCCGGAGGACGTTTGGCCACGACTGATGGCGTCAAGGCCCACATCTCCGCTGGCTGTCGGATTGCCATCCACAGCCACCCTTAATTCCCAAGGTCACCACCACAAGAGTGGTACTGATCCAGTCCTCCCTTGGATGAATTGCCTCTTGGAGGCAAGAGGAGAATCAAGAATATGCCATGAACAGATAGGTGGAGAGAAACGTGACCTTTTCGGAATACACAGTCTAGGCTGTGAACAGTGCCTGGCTCTGTATATACAGTTACTCATATCATTATCATAATAACCAGTGAGTCGTAATTAGCCTGCTTGGTTTACTAATGAGGAACTTAAGAATTCAAAGGATAACGTCCCCAAGATCACTCAGCATGAAAGCAGGGCAGACCTAGGATTCCTTGGTCGTGGTTTGTCAACCTCCAAGGCCCGAGTGCTCCAAGCCATTCATTTTGTTGCCAGGCCATTGGGAACAAATAGCTTTAATCATGCCACTGTTATTAATGAGTTTCTCTCATAGTCCCTTCTCACCCTGAGATTCTGGAATTATATATTTCTAAAAAAGTTCTTAAGTAAAAACTGCAGCTCAGTAGCCCTCTGGTCAGCATACTGTTCTCAGAAACTTCCTTTTGGGGGTTCTGTGTAAAGCCTGCAGTTGAGGTTCGTGGTGTGGGCTTAGCTTCCACATCTTTTGCTCAGTCCTTTCTCATCGAGTTGCATAAAGGATGGGGATCCGAAGGGATAGTGTGATTTATATCTCAACCCCATGAAATCTGAAGACAAAATACTATATTAATACTGTACCCTGTAAATCTTTTCTCGCATTAGCGGCCTTCTGGTAAAGTTTGCCAAGGAAGATTGCCACATGTGCTGATGGAGCTGAACTGAAATGAGAAGATTAGAAAACTAACCACACTAATAAATTTCATTTGAGGCAGTTGGAAAACAGACTGCTGTTTTGACAAGTCAGAAACAACACACACATGCATTCTCTGTTCTAATGGTTAAAATGAATTTCCAGAATCCAACAGAAACATCTTGTATTAGAAGCCTAATTTTTCTGCTGAGTTATCCAGCTGTCAGACACACATGTGCTTTAAACTTCACTGTGATCGTGTTGAGCCGCCTTCACCAGACTGGCTGTTTTAGGCATTACCCAGCCACATCAGCCTTCCTCTTTCTGAGGTCAGGGAATCAGGAGGTCGTGGAAATCCCCAGCTCTCTGGCTTCCCTTGTCCTGCAGATCAGGACCCCTCCCGGAGGACGTTTGGCCACGACTGATGGCGTCAAGGCCCACATCTCCGCTGGCTGTCGGATTGCCATCCACAGCCACCCTTAATTCCCAAGGTCACCACCACAAGAGTGGTACTGATCCAGTCCTCCCTGAGTGCCAGCATCTGGCCTAGGTCTTAGGAATGGATTTGTACTTTGGTTTTATTCTTACTGGATTAAGTTACTCATTTTATACAGTGAAACTCAGGGCCTAATATTAAATTACCTTAACCTCCCAATTATTCTTCCTGCCTTGGGTCTCTGCCCTTACCATCTGTCCTTCACCTGCCTCCAGAACTCTTTTTCTTTTCTAAGTTTCCTCTTTAAAGGCCACCCAGACTTTTTCCCAAGCCCCTTCGCATGGCCCTTGGAGAAACAACACAGTACTTGTTCAGGAGCACCCCCTAGAGCCAGACTGCCTGGGTTGAACTCCACTGCCCCACATGCCAGTTGAGTGACCCTGGGCCGGCTTCCGGAAGTGTGCCTCAGTTTCCTCATCTGTTGATGGGATAAAAATGACATGCGCTGAGCTTTGGTACTGAGTGGTGTGGGTTTCGTATTGGGGCTTTCCGTGTGGCTCAGATGGTAAGGAGTCTGCCTGGAGATAAGGACGGTAAGGAGACCTGGGTTCAGTGCCTGAGTGGGTAAGATCCCCTGGAGAAGGGAATGGCAGCCCACTCCAGTATTCCTGCCTGGAGAGTTCCATGGACAGAGGAGCCTGGCGAGCTACAGTCCATGGGGTCGCAAAGAGTGGGACACGGCTGAGTGACTGGCGCTTTCACTTTCTGTGGTGTGGGTTTCATGTCTTGATTCCCATACAGCACACAGTAGTGTGTGGCATGTAACAGGTGCCCCGACACCGTCATTATCGCCACCGTTGTTGATTTGTTGAATGATCTCTACTACCACTGTGCGTTTACGAGGTCTGTGACCTCGCCCCGGCCCTGCCCGTGCCGCGAACTTGAGATTTGGGTGCCTTTTCACAGTCTGTTCTCTCTGCCCAGGCCGCCTGGTTCTCCGTCCTACCATTGCCTCTCTCCTCCCGTGAACCTCTGCTTGTCCTTAAAGCATCACGCCCAGTGCCGCCTCCTCTCTGAGGCCCTGCTCCGCCCTGCAGAATAGCTGGTTCTCTCCACTGTGTCCCCAGGGCGCTTTGGTGCCCCAGGGCTGTGACACCCGACACTCTGTGTTTAGGGGCCATGTCCCCTCTTTGGCACACACAGACCCCTGGGTCTCCCTCTTTCTCTAAACTGACCCTGGCTCCAGGGGACGCCGCAGATCTTCCAGGACCAGGCACAGAGAGCATTGGGTAAATGTTTGCTGAACAAATAAATATTTGCCGCCCTATATTTAGCCTTAAATGCAGGGTTTTCTCTGTTGTTTTGTTTTGGTCTCTGCTGTTCACAGGGCATTACTAAATTTATAGTGAGAAAGACAAATCTCGGTCGCTTAAAAGGCTGGCTGAAGTGATTGTATCCAACGCTGTAGTCATTTGGTTGTGTGGGCTGTTTTTCATTAGTCATTTAAAAAGACTGTCACAGGGCAGTGCTAGAGACAAGGGATCATCACGCAAATCACAGTGCTATCAGCCCATCCATGGTTTTGGTCTACAATTTAATGATGAGAAAAATACATCCAGCAAGTAAATATTTAACTAAACATTTCCGTACTTGACCTCAATGTAGAGAGTAGAATGGAAATTGTGAATGTTACACAGTAGTTTAAATAGCTTATGCCTGAATTTTACTGGTAGAAATGAATGTTGTGTTTTCATAAAGTAGTAATAGTGCTTTTTTCCCTCATAGACCTTATCTCATGGTGTGGGTAAAGGATTAATAAGTGAGGACAGTCCAGGAGGAGGAAGTTCTTACTTCGAATAAGAGTGCTTCCATGTCCCCTCTTTGGCACACACAGACCCCTGGGTCTCCCTCTTTCTCTAAACTGACCCTGGCTCCAGGGGACGCCGCAGATCTTCCAGGACCAGGCACAGAGAGCATTGGGTAAATGTTTGCTGAACAAATAAATATTTGCCGCCCTATATTTAGCCTTAAATGCAGGGTTTTCTCTGTTGTTTTGTTTTGGTCTCTGCTGTTCACAGGGCATTACTAAATTTATAGTGAGAAAGACAAATCTCGGTCGCTTAAAAGGCTGGCTGAAGTGATTGTATCCAACGCTGTAGTCATTTGGTTGTGTGGGCTGTTTTTCATTAGTCATTTAAAAAGACTGTCACAGGGCAGTGCTAGAGACAAGGGATCATCACGCAAATCACAGTGCTATCAGCCCATCCATGGTTTTGGTCTACAATTTAATGATGAGAAAAATACATCCAGCAAGTAAATATTTAACTAAACATTTCCGTACTTGACCTCAATGTAGAGAGTAGAATGGAAATTGTGAATGTTACACAGTAGTTTAAATAGCTTATGCCTGAATTTTACTGGTAGAAATGAATGTTGTGTTTTCATAAAGTAGTAATAGTGCTTTTTTCCCTCATAGACCTTATCTCATGGTGTGGGTAAAGGATTAATAAGTGAGGACAGTCCAGGAGGAGGAAGTTCTTACTTCGAATAAGAGTGCTTGCTTTGCCCAGATGGTTCCGTGTTCACATTTTCTGTGCTGTTTCGGTTCATTTAGATTAAAAAGAGCATGGCCATACTCAAGCTAGCAAGAGCATAGGGGAACGTTCCATAAGAGTTCATGAGGGAGAAGGGAAACCAAGCACTCACAGGGACCCCAGGGCAGGAGTTTCACTGGAATCTGGCCCCAGTGGGACCAGAAGCTGGCTGAGGCCGACTCTCCCATCGGGGCACCCTTCACAGCCTGTGTTTTCTCTCTGGCGTCCGTATTCTATTTGTGGCACATTTCTCCTCTCTGCTAGACCACTTCCTTTCCTATCATAGTCTCTGCTTCCTTCTGGCACTCACACATATGTGGCTTCGACTGGCCACTTTTCCCATGCCACGTGGCACCTTCTCAGCTTGTGCCTCTGTGTTAACTGGCTCCTCACCTCTAAGGAACTAAAAAGCCTCTTGATGAGGGTGAAAGAGGAGAGTGAAAAGGCTGACTTAAAACTCAGCATTCAAAAAATGAGGATCATGGCATCTGGTCCCGTCACTTCATGGCGAATAGAAGGGGAAAAAGTGGAAACAGTGACAGATTTTATTTTCTTGGGCTCCAAAGTCATTGTGGATGGTGACTGCAGCCATGAAATTAAAAGATGCATGCTCCTTGGAAGCAAAGCTATGACAAACCTAGACAGAGTGTTAAAAACCAGAGACATTGCTTTGCCGACAAAGGTCCATATAGTCAGCGCAGTGCTTTCTCCGGTGGTCATGTATGGATGTGAGAGTTGGACCATAAAGAAAGCTGAGCGCTGAAGAATTGATGCTATTGAATTGTCCTGCTGAAGAAGATGCTTTTGAGAGTCCCTTGAACTGCAAGGAGATAAAACCAGTCAATCCTATAGAAAATCAGCCCTGAATATTCATTATAAGGACTGATGCTGAAACTCCAACACTTAAGCCACCTGATGCGAAGAACCAACTCATTGGAAAAGACCCTGATGCTGGGAAAGACTGAGTGCAAGAGGAGAAGGGGGCAACAGAGGATGAGACTGTTGGATGGCACCCTCGACTCAGATGAACATGCGTTTGAGAAAATTCCAGGAAATAGTGAAAGACAGGAAGGCAGGCACATTGCAGAAGCACTCCAGTCTCGCCTGTCCATGAGGTCTCCCGGGCAGGAGTACTGGAGCGAGTTGCCAGTCCCTTGCCCAGGGGATTTTCCTGACCCAGGGACTGAACCTGCATCTCCTATATTGGCAGGCCTGCTTCTTTACCACTCAGCCTCCAGATGGAAAACCTTCTCTCCTAACTTACAGTTTATCAAGCCCGGGTCCTGGTTTGGGTGTGGCTCCTGCACCTGGCCCCAGCTGTGTCTCCCTGTGCCCGCTTCATCCAAGAGGGCATGCTGATGTGCCCCTTCATGTTTGAGCACGATGGACTTGTTCCCGCTCTGCTGACTTTGCCCCGTGTGCTCCCTTCCCTGAAACGCCTGCTTCCCAGTAACTGTCACTTTTGCAGGAAGGCCTCTCCCCTCCTTCCATCTGACCTTGGTCAGAGCAGGAACCTTGTCTGTCTGGTGCTCGTCACCAAGTCCTAGTTGCTAAGGGTATAAATGGCTGAACTGTGGGCAGTCAGGGAGCAGGGTGGGGAGATGAGAAAAGTATTTTTAAAAAATATATTCACTAAAGTCCACTTGTTTAAGAGGTGGGAGGGAAAAAGAGCAAATTTGTGAATAATGAGATTTCCTGATTCACTAACACTGTTGACTTACCCAACGTGCAAACGATCTAAAATGTGAGAGGGAATTTGCTCAGACCTGGCTCTCAGACATTAGTACCTAAACAGTCCATTTCGAGTATTCTCATCAAAGGTAAGAACAGAAAATTGCAGCCCGGTTTTTACACGGTGATCCCTTCTTTAGAGCTGCTGATACATTTAGTCAATGTTAATTTATTTAATATGCATCTACTTTTCGTTGTTTTTCAGGTCTGTTGCCACAGTTGTTGGGAGTCGCCCCAGAGAAGGCCATAAAGCTTACAGTAAGTCTTTTGATTTGATGCTTCTGATGAAGGTAGTTTGCACATATTCAGGAATCTAGCAGAGATTCTTACGTGAACTAGCAGGTCTGTGTTTCCTCGGAGGCGCTAACTGATTTGAGTGTAGGGCACTCACCACACACAGCTTTTTATTATTCCCCGAGGTAACACTGAACATCCGAAAATGTGATAATGTATTTGAACAAGATTTTTGGTGGTTGTCACCGTCATCATCATCATAGCAGGGGCAGCGGCAGCAGCGAAATTCCCTTCAGCACTGACTGAGTAGGTGCTTTCACGGTTTACCTGTGGTTGCCTTCATCTCGAGCAAGCTGCATGCAGTTTACAGATATGGAGAGTGAGGCCCTCGGGGGTGAAGTATTTGCCTGCGTTTGCACAGTTCATCTGTGGGAAAGCTAGAATCCAAAAGCAGTTTTTTCCTGACTCCAGAACATAGCACTCAAGTACACATGTAATTTGTGTTCGAGGTGTATTGTGTAACATTTGCCAGAGCAACAGGTGGAGCAGTTTGAGTTCTGGTTGAAGTTGGTGCTCCATCAGATTGGTTCTCCAGTGCCTGACTCCTATCTGACAGGTGGTAAGTAGTTAGTACGTGGGTCAGTGATCACAGTTTCATCACTAAGGTCATAAAGCCCCAGAGAGTTAAACCTTCCTTCTGGATTGGGGTGTGTAGTGTTGGTGGTGAAATGGTCCTTTTATCATCTTCCGATGCGACTGGTGGGACAGCTAATCTTCTGATTGATCCTTAAAATTGCTTGTAGTGTACACCATTTTGAGAATATTGTTCTTAATTAATTAGTGCTCTTGATGTTCTTTGAGAATCCTTGAGAAATTTCTGAGATGCTGAGTTTCCACCACGCTGAAAGATCTGACCGGCTAAATGTGTTTCAGTGATGAAATTAAATCCTGTTAGAAGACTTGAAAGTGATTTTTAATCAAATCTTCTAAAAGTTTTTAAGTTATGAAATGTATGTTTTAATTGTGTCTCTGTTAATATGTCTCTCTTTCTATGCTATGGTAATTGCAGACATATATGAATTAGGCTTGTTAAACCACCTCTCTTAATTTTTTTCTCCCCCAGACATCAGGAATGCATGCCTGTACATTCTAGCTTTCAAAAACGACATATATGAGATCAAGAGCAAAGCCTTAAGATCGTTCTTTTATTCAGTCTATGATTACTCCAAAACACTGAAAGAAAAATAACATTTATGTACAGTTGTATATGTGTGTTTGCTGACTGTCTCTGTATTTTCTATCAGCTTTTCTAAATATTTTTCTTCAAGGTGAATGATTTTGTGAGGGATAAATTTATGCGCAGAGATGGCTCAGTCCCACTGGCAGCAGAAATTCTTGCTGGAGGATGTGTAAGTACCTTTTGCGGATCCCCACACTGAAAAGACTTGTCTCGTGTACATAGCCCTACCATGCTACCCAAGTGTAGACTGAGGCTTCTGTTCCCCACAGATCCTGCTCAAGGGCGCTGGCTCCTGGGCACCCTGGCGTTTCCTGGACAGGCAGCCATTGCTAAGGTGGAAGGGGTAAACGCCTCTGGTCTTACTGCCTGTTGAGTCATGCCTGTTAAATCCGCCATTGCTTGCCCCTCGTTCTGCAATAGAAGCCGTCTGTGGCAGAAGTGTTTGGCCTTTGAGCACATCTTTGCTGATCTTTCCTGGAGTTTTATTTTTTGTGCAATCTTTCCTGACGGCACCCTCTGCTGGGTCGGGCACTGGAATTTGTAGTGTGAAGCCAGCAGCCATAGCCCTCTGCTTTGCTTTACTTCACACACGCCAGCAGGTCTTCAAGGCTCCTCGTGCTTCCGGGAGAAGGAGGTGGGGGGCGATGGGCAGAGTGCGCTCTGCATTGTCAGAAACGCTTGGAATGAGTATTTCTTTATGTGGACGAACAACCTGCATCTTGTTCCTGAGCTCGGCAAAACATCGTGTCTCTTTTTAGTTCACGTACGGGTTTGTTCATGTGAATGTAAATACGTTAAGTAAGTTAAACTCTTCTACAAAGACGGGTGCTATTTAAAGATAAGGTTGGTTAAGTAAACGGTCTTTGATCACTGGGGCAATAAATATGGGTATATTTTCCATCTAAACCTGTGTTTCTTGTACAAAAGATGAGATCACTTTTTAATTTTTTTATAAATTCCCTTGTTCTGCAAGAATTGGTGATCATAAAATGATCTTTTCTTGAAAAGTCATTGAGTTTAGAAGTTGGGAAAACACCCGAGAATATTAAACCTTTGTCTGGAGAGGGCTTATTGTCCTAACATTGAATGGGGTTCCCTGAATGTAGCAGGAGCAACAGAGTCCTAGCCTCTGGTGATTCTTAAGAGGCGGACGGAATTTGGCTCCGGCTTGACTCTTTCTGTTTGATCACTGACCTGTCAGAGACGGCCAGGTAAGAGCCCCTTGTCCTGTAACTTTAGGAGCATTGAGGATGGAAAAAGGGAGCCTTTAATGTCCTAAGTGAAAAGGACACACAATAATAATCAAAAAGAATATGAGGAGTTGCAGACATGGCTTTTGCCAGTAAGTATTCCTTTAAAACAACTCTAGCTTCCAGTTGAATAACTAGGTTTTCTAATTTTCAATAGGTATTACCATGGGCTATATTTAGTATATCCTCAAGGTTGCTACCAGGGGCCCGAGAGATCGGGCCGTTTCAGTAGGTCAGGTAGATGTGTATNACACAATAATAATCAAAAAGAATATGAGGAGTTGCAGACATGGCTTTTGCCAGTAAGTATTCCTTTAAAACAACTCTAGCTTCCAGTTGAATAACTAGGTTTTCTAATTTTCAATAGGTATTACCATGGGCTATATTTAGTATATCCTCAAGGTTGCTACCAGGGGCCCGAGAGATCGGGCCGTTTCAGTAGGTCAGGTAGGTTTTTTTTTTTTTTTTTTTTAGTCAGGTTTTAAACTTGCTGAAAAGACATGATTATATATCTCTGTAAGAATTTAAAGTGGAAAACCAACTATGTGATACTACTCAGGATTTTTGGCAATAATCTTGAGCTTTATTTTCTTTTTATGAAAGCATTTTGCCCACACACAGGCCTGGGTGCCAAGGAGATTGGTCGTGGCACGTATTGTCTGCCGTAGGTGGTCTTGTTTTTTCACTTGTGGTCGCCCATTTCAAATACAAAGCACCGATTGGCATCAGATGTGGTGCCTAGTTATTGTAAAGTGGTGCAGCCCCTTTGCAAACCTGATCTAAACACAGGCTTAAAATTGGAGCCACTGGGGCTTTACAGCTACTTAAAATATCTGCGAAATGAGGTTTGCCATCCTTCATCTCAAAGGTTGGGGAGACAGTGGTCCTCCGTGTTTCAAGTCTCCTGTTTTGATTCGTCCTGCCCCTCCTTCCCCCATGCCACTGCTTTAAGAAGTAAGAGTTTATTTTTCAGGTAAGCAATCCTGTAGGTGGCAAACAATCCAGGTCCTTTAGATCTCTGAGTAGTGGGTGGCTGGTTGCATTCAGCGTGTGTTTTGGAAGTAAGCAGCCACATCTTTCTCTGCAGGCCCTGGTGGCCTTGTCCCCATCCTCAGAGCCCACCACATGCCCCCTTAGAGGGTCCTGTGAGAGTGCTTCTGCCTTGCTGGCCAGCCTGGACAACAGAGAGCTTAAAAGATGGTGTCGCATGGGCAGGTCCCCTTAGTTCACCCAGGCATCGCCCAGCCACAGGAGCTCACCTTGCTTTATTATTACAGAGGATTAGCATACATGGCTGGCTTCTGCACTTATAACCCCAAATTCTGGTTTCTTTGAAGGTGGTTTTTGTGTGTGTGGTTGGTTTATAATCTGTTTTCTACAAAAACAGGGGTAAGATGCAAGGAGGTCCTTGTCTCCTAACCTTAACTGTCTCCTAGCTAAACTAAGGCTTGTTTTATAAGATACGTATTAGGAAAACAACACAAATGATAGTAAATTTGAAGGAAAGGGTTGGAGGAGAAAGAATAAAATAGGTCTCATTCATTAATTTTTAAGATAATTAAATCTGTGACTAAATTAAAAAAAAAAACTCTTCTGTTTCATTGATGTGCATAAAATGATGAAGGTAGCCCTAAACTCACTCACTACGCTGGTTGTTGCTGTGCTCGGTCACGTGCGACTCTTTGGACTGTAGCCCACCAGGCTCCTCTGTCCACAGGATTTCCCAGGCAGGAATACTGGAGTGGGTTGCCGCTTTCTTCTCCAGGAGATCTTCCTGACCCAGGAATCAAACTCCCGTCTCCTGCACTGCAGGTGGATTCTTGAATGCCACGTCCTCTCAGCCCTGCACTAGTTTAGAGCACTGTTAAAAGTTTGACTTCAGTTTTCCAAGTGTTTTTGTAGATTATATAATCAGCACACTAGATGCGGAGACTGGGGTTTAGAGACTCTGGAGTCTGAAAGGGGCCTTTTGGTTTATGCTTGCTGAGTTTAAGCTGGTTTTCTGCTCTCTGAGTTAGACTAAGAGCTGTAGGAGTTTTAACAGAGACCTGGAGCCTCGAGTGTCCCTACACAGGGTATATATACTGTCTGTTTCTTCCATCCTTTCTTTCCTTCCTGGGTCGGGAGCTCAGTCCAGGAGGGAGACCGCTCTGGAGCGGTCACGGTCAGCACTGGTGGCGGCCCTTAGGATATGGGGCAGAGGACAGAGGACCTGTCACCACTGCCCATCTCCAGTTAGGTTCCCAGTGACTTTAAACCTGACATGTCATCTCTGAGTATGTTGCTGTGATTGCAGTGTTGCTGCTGCTTTAAAAAAAAATACCATATACAGTGCCATGTGGTCTGTAGCTTATAGTCCTCAATTCAAGTGAGTCTTGAATAGGGTCTTGAAATCCTGAAGGCCCTGGGGTCTTTGGCTTTTGATCTTCTGACCTTAAGGCTGTCTGAAAAGGAGACACAAATGGTTCCATCATGGCACCATTAGATTAGCAGTCTAATCTACTTGGCCTGAAAATCCACACTGAAATGAAAAGACATGAAATAATATTCACTGGGAAAAAATGTCAAAAAAAGGATAAACCTCCATCCTATAAAGCTTGTATTTAGTAAAAACTATCTGCATACCAATAAAAATTAATCGTATTCTGCAGTAATTTTTGGAAAGACAAGCAAATATGCTTCTTGAACAGTAGTCCTTTGATAATGGGCTTCCCTGGTGCCTCAGTGGTAAGGAATCTGCCTGCCAATGCAGGAGATGCAGGCAACACCAGTAAAATCCCTGAGCTGGGAAGATCCCCTGAAGGAAGAAATGGCAACATACTCCAGTATTCTTGCCTGGAGAATCCCATGGACAGAGGAGTCTGGCAGGCTATAGTCCATGGAGTTACAAAGAGTTAAATGCTACTGAGCATAATGGGTCCACAGTATTTTTCTTTCTTCTTTTTTTTTTTTAATCAATAGTTGCCCCAAGGAAATCGTAGGGCTATTTTATTTTTTATTTTTATTTTTTTTAATTTTTATTTTTACTTTATTTTACTTTACAGTACTGTATTGGTTTTGACATACATTGACATGAATCCGTCATGGGTGTACGTGAACTCCCAAACATGAACCGCCCCCCCCACCTCCCGCCCCCCATCATCCCTCCAGATCATTCCCATACACCAGC
>SJYX01004748.1:281293-298608 GCA_006410675.1 Oreotragus oreotragus
TCTAGTTTCATTCTTTTACAAGTGGTTGACCAGTTTTCCCAGCACCACTTGTTAAAGAGATTGTCTTTACTCCATTGTATATTCTTGCCTCCTTTGTCAAAGATAAGGTGTCCGTATGTGTGTGTATTTATCTCTGGGCTTTCTGTTTTGTTCCATTGATCTATATTTCTGTCTTTGTGCCAGTACCACACTGTGTTGATGACTGTGGCTTTGTAGTAGAGCCTGAAGTCAGGTAAATTTTTTCCTCCAGTTCCATTCTTCTTTCTCAAAATTGCTTTGGCTATTCGAGGTTTTTTGTATTTCCATACAAATCTTGAAATTATTTGTTCTAGTTCTGTGAAAAATACTGCTGGTAGCTTGATAGGGATTGCATGGATAATGGAGAAATATATCATGTTCATGGATTAGAAGAATAAATATAGTGAAAATGAATATATTACACAAAGCAATCTACAGATTCAATGCAATCCCTATCAAGCTACCAGCAGTATTTTTCTTTCTTTTTAAAAAATTTTTATTTTATATTGAAGTACAGTTGATTAACAGTGTTATGTTAGTTTTAGGTGTACGGCAAAGCAATTCAGTTATATATATACATGTGTGTATTCTTTTTAAAATTCTTTTCCAATTTAGGTTATTACAGACTGTTCAGCAAAGCTCCCTGTTCTATACAGTTGGTCCTTTTGGTTATCTGTTTTAAAAATAGCAGTGTGTTCATGTTGATCTCAAATTCATTCTCTGCCTCCAACCCCCCCCCGCCCCCAGTAACCTGTAAGTTTGTTCTCTAAGTCCACGAGTCTGTTTCTCTATTCCATGTGCATGAGCGCTCAATCGCTTAGTCGAGTCTGCTCTCCACAGCCCCATGGACTGTAGCCTGCCAGGTTCCTCTGTCCATGGAATCCTCCAGGCAAGAACACTGGAGTGGGCTACCATTTCCTACTCCATCTTCTGTTTCGTAAATAAGTTTATCTGTATCAGTGTTTTTAAAAGATTCTGGATGTGAGCGGTGGCATATGGTGTTTGTCTTTACGTGACTTGACTTCACTGCGAATGATAATCTCTAGGTCCATCGGTGTTGCTGCAGATGGCGTCAGTCCACTATTTCTATGGCTGAGCAGTATCCACTGTGCACATGCATATCTTCTGTCGCTGGGCATGTAGGCTGTCTCCGTGTCTTGGCTGTTGTGGATAGTGCTTCAGTGAACATCGTGGTGCGTATCCTTTCGAACCATGTTTTTCTCTGGATGTGCACAGAGTGAGATTGTTAGGTCATATATTAGGTCTGTTTTTAGTTTTTTGAGGAACTTCCATACTGTTCTCCATAGTGGCTGTGCCAATTTACATTCCTACCAACAGTTTTCAGTGAACATCGTGGTGCGTATCCTTTCGAACCATGTTTTTCTCTGGATGTGCACAGAGTGAGATTGTTAGGTCATATATTAGGTCTGTTTTTAGTTTTTTGAGGAACTTCCATACTGTTCTCCATAGTGGCTGTGCCAATTTACATTCCTACCAACAGTGTAGGAGGGTTCCCTTTTCTCCACATCCTCTCTAGTATTTATTATTCTGACTGATATGAGATGGTATCTTGTAGTTTTGATTTGCATTTCTCTAATAATTAGCAATGTTGAGCATCTGTTCATGTGCCTGTTGATCATCTGTATGTCTTCCGTGGAGAAATATCTATTTAGGTCTTCTGCCCATCTTTTGATTGGATTGTTTGGTTTTTTTGATATTGAGACATGAGCAGTTTGTAAATTTTGGAGATTAATCCCTCATTTGTCACATCATTTGCAGATATTTTCACCCATTTTGTGGGTTGTCTTTTGTTTATGGATTCCTTTGCTGTGCAAAAACTTCTGAGTTTAATTAGATCCCATTTGAGTTGTTTTGTTTTTATTTCCACTACTGTAGGAGTAATGGAAAGATAGTAATGGAAACTGCAAAAAAGATATTGCAGTATATGTTAAAAAATGTTTTGCCCCTCTGTTTTTTTCTAAGAATTTTATAGTACTGATCTTACATTTAGGTCTTTAATCCATATTGAGTTTATTTTTGTGTATGTTGTTAAAGAATGTTTTATTTCATTTTTTACATGTAACTGTCCATTTTTCCCAGCACCATTTCTTAAAGAGATTGTCTTTTCTTCACTGTATGATCTTGCCTCCTTTGTCATAAATTAATTGACCGTAGGTATGTGGGTTTATTTCTGAGCTTTCTATCATGTTCCGTTGATCTGTTTTTGTGCCAATACCATACATTTTTGATGACTGTTGCTTTGTAGTATAGTCTGAATTCAGGGAGCCTGATTCCTCCAGCTCCATTTTTCTTAAGTCTTAAGACTGCTTTGTCTCTTTGGGGTCTTTTGTGTCTTCTTACAACTTTTAAGATGTTTTGTTCTAGTTCTTTGAAAAATGCCATTGGTAATTTTTCCATCAAGATATATACATGTACATTTGTGTGTGTATATGTGTGAATCTATCTAATGCTTATGGGAGTTTATATTCATTTTAAGAGAAAAAATAGTTGATGTGCTCACATCATTGGTTCTGAAAGGTATTGGTGAGAATATGCTCATGGAAAAACATGAGATGAAGAGCAATCTCAACACATTGTTGACTGGGAGATTTTTGCAGAAATTAATGCTTATGGCCAGTTGATTTGTTATGTACGTGAATACTGAAATATCTCCTGTCAATACCGTCCAAGTAACAAAAGATGTATTAATACGTCTCTGTTCAGTAAGTTAATTGCTCACCCCCAGAAGTAAGTATGACCCTAATAGTGTTGCCTGTATTCCCATTACTGTGGTAATTTCCACATACATGATGTTTTTATGCCTGTGTGTATAGCTGTGTATCAAAATACCATTTTTAAGGGATGTTTTTATAACTTTTTTTTTTGCTTTACATTCAATTGCAATTAGTTTTTATGGTTTAGAAAAATTAAAAGACACAGACACCCATGTGCCAACCACTTAAGATGTCAAACTTGACAAATGCAGCCAGAAGCCTGCATGTACCTGTCTCAAAAGCTCCCCCATCTCCTGAGAGATAAACCTATCCTGAAATTGGTGTTTTTCATTCCCACACCTGCTTTTTATACTTATTGTAACATCTGAGTGTGTCCCTAAGCAAGGTAAATATTTGCTTTTGGATGCTTGGTTCTGACCCCGTGCATCAAGAACACAGACCCAGAGATTCCTGTACTGGCGCCTTTGCGTATTTTCTTCCTAGTGCAACTGTGTGCCTTGCTTGGAAGAAAAGAATAGTAAATGGAAATATTATTTTCAAATGCTGTAGTGTGGCGGGCATACAGTAAGTCTGTCTTATGGATGTGTGGATTTGTAGGATTTTGCGTAAATATTTATTTCTTTTTTTAAAATTTTTACAGTGTTGTGTTGGTTTCTGTCACACATCAGGAGTCAGTCATAATTATATCTATATGCCCTCCCTCTGGAGCTTCCCTCCCTTCACCCATTGCCTCCCTCTAGGTCATCACAGGGCACCAGACTGGGCTCCCTGTGCTGTGCTGCAACTTCTCCCCAGCTCTCCAAATTGTATGTGATAGTGTGTATGTGTCGACTGTACTTTCCCCGTTCATCCCACCCTGTCCCCCTCCCCCTGTGTCCACAAGTCCTTCTGTTCTCTACTTCGGTGTCTCCATTCCTTTCCTCCAAACAGTCCGTCAGTACCATTTTCTAGATTCCATATATATGTGCTAATGTACTGTGTTTATTTTTCTGGCTTGACTTTGCTCTGTATAGCTGGTGATAGTTCCACACTGGAGTGGTGCACAAGCTCCGAGCCTGCCTTACCGTCCCCACTCCTGCTCTTCCTAACGGGAATGATGTCAGTGTTTCTCCGTCACTGTGGAGGAAGGAGGTTCTGGCTATCTATTGTGTAACAAGTCATCCTGAAACAGTAGTGGCTTCAAACAGCAGTTGACGACTCTCTCTCCCGGTTCTGTGGGCTGACGGGGTGCACTGGGGCAGTTCTTCCCTGTGATCTCTGTGTGGTGATGGGCAGACAGCAGCTGGGCTGACATCGTCTGAAGGCTGTACTGGATGGCCAGGATGGCTCCCACATGTGGCTGGTGCTTACTCTGGCCTGGGAGTGTCTGGGGCTCTTGTCCAGAGCACCTGCTAGGTTCCTCGCTGTAGCCTGAGCTTTTCAAATCTTGGCAGCTTGATTCTAAGAGGATGCTTCCCCAAAACAAGCATTCTGAGGGTCCTGGGTAGAAACTGCAAAACTTCATATGGCCTAGCTTTCAATTGCATTTCTGCTTCATTCTGTTAGTCAGACAAGCACTCTGCCAGTTCAGATTCAGGAGGAGAGAAGTTAGACTCAGTCTCTGAGTGAATGAGAATGACAGCAAAGAATCTTTAAACTGTCACTGGAGGGTTCAGTTAGCAGTGTCATGGGACAGGAGCATCCTCATTGCCCTGCACTTTATGAAGTCTTCATAGTTAATCACATGTCTTCTCCAAGGACCTGTTGGCGATTCTAGAACCCATTCCTGGTCCATAGCACTCTTGGTTGCAGGGAGCGGAAGCTCAATGAAAAAGGAGTAACTCAGTCAAAGCTTCCATTAAGGACATACATGAAATCAAGGGCTCAGTCAAAGCTTCCATTAAGGGCATACGTGAAATCAAGGGCTCAGTCAAAGCTTCCATTAAGGGCATACGTGAAATCAAGGGCTCAGCCGAAGCTTCCATTCAGGGCATACGTGAAATCAAGGGCTCAGCCGAAGCTTCCATTCAGGGCATACGTGAAATCAAGGGCTCTTGAGAATTGAAGTGGGCTGCTGTCTCTGTGGCTTCTTGGGCTCCCTCACAGTGACTTCGCATCTCTGCATAGCTTTAAAAGCCTTTGCTTTTTTCTTATTGGAATATAATGCCTTTACAATGTCATGTTAGTTTCTACTGTACAGTGAAGCGAATCAGCTACAAGGCTTGCTTTTTTTAGAGCAGTTTTAGATTCACAACATTGAGAGAAAGATACAAAGATTCCCCATGTATCCCCTGCCCGCATACCTGCATAGCCACCCCATGATCAACATCCCCACAGGAGCGGTGCATCTGTCACAACTGATGAAACTACATCGACACATTAGTCCTTCAGAGTCCCTAGTTTACATCAGGGTTCATTCATGGTGCCACGGATTCTGTGGCTTTGGACAAATGTATAACACATATACCCATCACTGTGATATCATGCAGAGTGTTTTCACTGACCCGAAAATCTGTGCTCCATCCATCCATCCATGTTTTCCTCCCTGCCCCACCCCTAGCAGCCATTGATGTTTTTGCTGTCTCCATAGTTTTACCTTTTCCAGAATGTCTTAGGGTTGGAACCATGCAGTTTTGTAGTCTCTCCAGACTGACTCTTTTCACTTAGTAATGTGCGTTTAAAGTTCCATGTCTTTTCACAGGGCTTCCCTACTGGCCCAGTGGTAAAGAATCCACCTGCCAAACAGAAGATCTGCATTTGATCCCTGGGTCGTGAAGATCCCCTGGAGAAGGAAACAGCAGCCTACTCCAGTATTCTTGCCTGGGAAATCCCACAGACAGAGGAGCCTGGAGGGCTCCCAGTCCATGGGGTCACAAAAGAGTCAGGCATGACCTGGCAACTGAACAGCAACAGTCTTCCTTTGAGTGTGTCCTAGTTTGTCTGTTCTCCTGCTGAGGGGCATCTTGGTTTCTTACACGTTTTGGCGGTTGTAAATAAAACTGCTGTAGACATCCTTGAGCCAAGTTTTTGTTGAAAACACAAAGTTTCACCTCCTTTGGGTAAATACCAAAGAGTGCGATTGCTGACTCTTTACCGTGAGACTGTGTTTAGTTTTGAAGGAACCTCCTAACTGCCCTCCATAGTGGCTGTGCCGTTTTGCATCCTGCCAGTAGGGCCGCTCTGCATCCGTGCCAGCATTTGTGCTGTTGGTGTTCCGTACGTCTCTTTACTTCCCTAATCCATCTTCTCTTCCCATGGGGTTCACTTCTTCAAGAATTCCTTTCATACTTTCGCTGGCCATCTGGTCTCTCACTTTACTGTTTGACCTTCAGCTTATTATTATCCTCAGCTCTAGCTAATTGCTTGATTTTGTTTTGTGTTTCATATAATTTTTTGAGAGGAGATTTGACTGGCAAGCCTCAGCTTGTGTGCTTGGTCGTAAAGCACTAGCGTGTGTGTATGTGAGTCAGTCAGTCGAATCCGACTCTACGCAGTCCCTTGGATTGCAGCCCGCCAGGCTTCTCTGTCCTTGGGATTCTCCAGGCAAGAATACTGGAGTGAATTGCCATTCCCTTCTCCAGAGGATCTTCCCGACCCAGGGACTGAACCCTAGTCTTCCACATTGCAGGCAGATTCTTTATCATCTGAGCCTCCAGGGAAGCCCATGACATGCCAGATATTCATGCCTTTGCTTGACAAGTCTGTCTGTTTCATCTATTTATAAACGTGTCCAAACCCTCGTTGCACCATTTTGGTTTTTAGTTTGGATTCTGTAAGTATCCTGTGAGTAACAGTGTAGGTACTTCTGTCATAAAATATACCCAAAGCCTTATTCCTTATGACTGAGCGTGGAATCACTTTCAGTCAGTCATTTCAAACCAGGGAGAAAATTCCCTCATGTAATGAACACATGTGTCCTGGCAATCAGAGCGTCTCAATTGGATTTAAGTCTTCTGTGATCATTCTCTTCCCAGGGTTTTCTGTGGAGATGTGGCCTCATGGTATAGTATTCTGAAGGCAGAATTCTAATTCCTCTGTGCAGGTACACATATCCTACTTAGAAATATAGACTGATACAGGACTCAGTCATTAAGTTGAATTTCTGTGAGATTGCTGGTATGTCACATGTCAAGTAGCAAGATTTATTATGTGTTATGATGCTTTGGAAATAAGGGTATTATTTTTTAATACTTACATTAAAATTTATAGTTTAATGAAAATCTAATGGCTAGTTACATTTAGTTATTGTTTTTATTTGGAGTATCTCTAGGAGACTTTTTGCATACCCCTGAAAATACAAAACCATGTTGTAAGCTTCCCCCCCACCATGGTAATTTATGATAATAGTTTAATAGATGACTTCCAACAAGATTATAGTGAATTAAATTATCCTTGTTTCATAAACTTTAGATTATTTAAAATAACTTTCATATTTTGACAAACAAATAATTGTACCATACATACATATTTCAGTCAAGATCACATCATAAATGTTTTCTTTCAACATATGATTGTGACTTTTCATTTAAAAAATAACCATTAATATTAAAGCTAAAGTAGAAAGCTAAGCAAAAGAAGCTGTCCATAATTCTTCAGTTCTCACACGATAAGTTTTCTTAATCTGTATTTATGCCTTTTCCCTGACTTCCAGCGCTACTGACTTCAAGGCTCAGAGGTTGTATCAGGTTTCAACATATGATTGTGACTTTTCATTTAAAAAATAACCATTAATATTAAAGCTAAAGTAGAAAGCTAAGCAAAAGAAGCTGTCCATAATTCTTCAGTTCTCACACGATAAGTTTTCTTAATCTGTATTTATGCCTTTTCCCTGACTTCCAGCGCTACTGACTTCAAGGCTCAGAGGTTGTATCAGGTATTATTAATATGTATGACCTGTTGTCTTTGTCGCATGTGGTCCTGCTTTGCTATTTGAGCTCTTCCTTTATAACTTTGTGCTGACAGCTAATTGTACCCTGGGGGCCTTGGGTAGATGTTGACAGAACTGAGACATCTGTAAATGCACAGGATAGGACTCTTGTCTCACTGTTCTGCAGAGGCAGAGCATTGTGCCTGACATATGGGAAAGGCTTAAAAATATTTATGAAATGAATAAATAAATGCTTGACTAGAAGGTGTTGGTGATGAGGGCAGTAAATGTAGGATAGTCATTTGATACACTGTGCTGCCACTAACTTAATTATAGATGGGCAGTGAAGACATCGTACCTCCAGGGATTGGAACAGGGTGAAGGAATTGATGGACCTTAGGGAATGCCTCTAACATGCCTACACACATACACCCCCGGATGTTTCTCAAATAATATTTTCATTGGTCACTCAGGAAAGGAACCAAGCTTTAAAGAGCTCATATTGGTTTATTTGACTTCATTTCTAAAAATGGCAAATAAACTAACCTGCAAATATATGCAGGCTCTTAAGAACAGGATGAAGATATACACCTTGGGGCATTTGGTATAACTTACTCATTATTGCTTATGTTCTTAGTAGAAAAGATTTTATTGGATGATTAACATGTGAAATTATGTCAGAATCATGAAGGAATCATAGAAACAATGGCTTAAAAAAAAAAAAAAAAAAGACAACGCTCAAATACCACAACACACCTACTAGAGTAGGTAGAATCAAGAACACGGACGGTCCCCGGGGCTGGTGAGGATGTGGAGCAGCAAAAACTCTCATTTGTTCCTGGTGGTGGTGCACGGTGGTGGTGCACAGTGGCACAGCCACTTTGGAAGACAGTTTGGAGGTTTCTCAGTGAAACCTCCTCTCACAGTAAGATCCAATAACTACCTTCTTTGGTATTTACTCAAAGAGGTTGAAAACTTATGTTTTCAGCAAAAGCCTTAAAACTGCTATATACTGTATGGTTCCAACTACAGGACATCCTGTAAAAGGCAAAACTATGCAGACAACAAAAGGATCAGTGGTTGCCAGGCGTTGGAAGGAGGAAGGGATGAATAAGCAGAACACAGGATTTTTAGGGCAGTGAAAATACTTTGTACGATGTTCAGTTCAGTTCAGTCACTCAGTCGTGTCCGACTCTTTGCAACCCCATGAATCACAGCACACCAGGCCTCCCTGTTCATCACCATCTCCCAGAGTTCACCCAGACTCGTGCCCATCGAATTGGTGATGCCATCCAGCCATCTCATCCTCTGTCGTCCCCTTCTCCTCCTGCCCCCAATCCCTCCCTGCATCAGGGTCTTTTCCAGTGAGTCAACTCTTTGCATGAGGTGGCCAAAGTATTAGAGTTTCAGCTTCAGCACCAGTCCTTCCAATGAACACCCAGAACTGATCTCCTTTAGGATGGACTGGTTGGATCTCCTTGCAGTCCAAGGGACTCTCAAGAGTCTTCACAGTTCAAAAGCATCAATTCTTCAGCGCTCAGTTTTCTTCACAGTCCAACTCTCACATCCATACATGACCACTGGAAAAACCATATTATAACGCTGCTAGTATGTCAGTAACCATTTTCCTAAACTTATAGACTGTATACCTCTTTGAGTGAACCTTAATTAAACTCTAGATTTTGGAGGATTATGAAAATAATTTTGCTCCTTCACAGTTAGCCCAGTAGGTCTTCTGGGGGGTAGGATTAAGGCACTGGGCTGCAGTAAGAATTCTGTGGCCTGCCTGGTGCGATGGAAAACTCTTTTCTCCAGACTTTTACTTAAACTTCGGGAAAAAATAAAAGATATCTGATGGCAGTCAGAGTTCCGAACGCTGGCCTGATTGGCTGAGGGCTGCCTTTGTGTGTGTGTGTCAGCCCTTCAGTTGTAACCCCAGGGACGGTGCCCCACCAGGCTTCTCTCTCCGTGAATCTTCAGGGTGAAGAACACCAGAGTGATAGCCATTCCCTTCCCCAGGGGATGTTCCTGACTCAGGGATCGAACCCCAGTCTCCTGCTTTGCAGACAAATACTTTATCATCTGAACCCCGAGGGAAGCCGAGGGCTGCCTTTGGTGCCTCAGAGACGCCGTCTGACATGAAGCAAGTCCATCTCGTGATAGACCCTGAGCCAGCCAGCTGCCGCTCTTCTGCTCTCCTCCCTTTCCCTTCTTGGGGAAAGTCTCAGAGTTTTTGTTTGACTCAACACAGTTCAAACCCTGGGTCGCCCTTCTGGTTTTCTAATAAATAGGGGAGGGGTTTGTTGCAGTATGAAAATATGAAGAAAGGTTGGGTCCCATCTTCAATACAGTTAAGATACTTTAAACATTGAAGGTCTGTAAATCATTAAGGAATTCTGTAGTCAAAATAGACTTAATATAACAGGCAGAGCCCAAATGTGAATGTATTTGACAGATCTATAACTTAATTACTTTTTAATATCAATCAAACCAATTCCACTTCAGTTTGTTGACCTGGCTTCTATAGGCATATTAAAACCCTATGAAGTTGAAAACTTGAAACTAATACTTGTAAACCACATTAACAGTGTACCTTTTTTCTGCCTTGCCATGTAATTAAGAAATTAAGAATAGGAGATTTCAATTTGGTGTCTGTTTCAAAAACAGGTAAGTGCTAAGAATCTGTTCTCTTCAGAATTCTTAACAGTCAAGTCACAGATTTTTCGCTTAAGAGCTTAATTTACACATCAAAGAAGAAAATTCCATATTGCTTTGTGTTAAGAGGTGCGCATTTAATAAGTGTAACTAGGTGTGTTAGTTTTCTAGGCTGCCATAGCAAAATGCCACAGGCTTAACAATAGAAGCGTGGCTTCAACAACAGAAAACGTTTTCCTCACACTTGCAGAAGCAGGAAGTCCAAGATCAAGGTGTCTGCAAGTTTGGTTTTCTTCTTAAGCTTCTTTCCTTTGCTTGCATGTGGCTATCTTCCCCCTGCATCCTCACATGGCCACCCCTCAATCTGTGTATTGTCTTTATCCTAATCTCTTAAGGACTCTGGTCATATTGAATTAGGGCACACCCATAAGACTTCACAAACTGTCGGTCAGGACTGAAGCGACTTAGCACACATGCATGCATGTGACTTCATGGGCTTCCCACGTGGCACTAGTGGGCCAATGCGGGAGACATAAGAGATGCAAGTTCGAATCCCTGGGTTGGAAAGGTCCCCTAGAAGAGGAAATGGCAACCCACTCCAGTATTCTTGTCTGGAGAATCCCATGAACAGAGAGGAGCCTGGCGGGCTACAGTCCGTAGGGTTGCAAAGAGTTGGACATGACTGAAGCGACTTTAGCACACGTGCATATGACCTCATGTTCCCTTCATTACCTCTTAAAAGGCTGTGTCTCCAAGTTCAGTCACATAAGAAGTATAGGCTCAGGTCTTCAGCATACAAGTTTTGGAGGGACAGGATTCAGTCCATAAGCCCAGGAGTTAAGAGTTCTTTTCTCAGCTGCAGTACAGGTTCAGGTTCTTGATCAGAGCAGGGTGCTGATGCCTCGTGTGGCCACTGGGTCCAGCACTTTCCCTTCACAGCTGGATGGAGTGAGCGGCACCTCAGCCTCATGCCCTCATGAGGCATGAGGGCAAATATGCCAGCTTCTCTTTAAGATTGCTGAGCATCTGCCCATCTTCAATATTTGTGAACAGCAGTCGAGTGCTGTTGGGCACTGCGTTTGAATTTAATTCACCCACTGTTATTTGCCGAATATCTGCTTTTGTACATATGTTCTTCATACACCATGATAATACCTACACTGCATACAAGTGACATGCAAGTTATTTTCATGTCTCCATTTAACATTGATTATTTAGATACAAATACAACTATAAAATTGTAACTACAATAAAGGTCTACACTAGTAAATGTCTAATGATTTGTGATTTAGTCACTAAGTTGTGTTCCACTCTTGTGACCCCATGGACTGTAGCTTGCAGGCTTGCAGGTAGAGAGTAAATGGAAAATGTGTCGAAGCTTAGATTTCCTAAGAAATCTTTGTTTCCCAATTTATTCAAATATCACACTCTGTATCATTCTGTATTCCCTCATAGCTCAGTTGGTAAAGAATCTGTCTGCAGTGCAGGAGACCTGGGTTCGATTCTTGGGTTGGGAAGATCCCCTGGAGAAGGAAATGGCAACCCACTCCAGTGTTCTTGCCTGGAGAATCCCATGGACAGAGGAGCCTGCAAGCTACAGTCCATGGGTTCGCAAGAGTGGGACACAACTTAGTGACTAAATCACAAATCATTAGACATTTACTAGTGTAGACCTTTATTGTAGTTACAATTTTATAGTTGTATTTGTATCTAAATAATCAAATTAATGTACATAGGTTTTAGTTTTAAAAAACACCTCATACTCCATAACTTCATATTAATCTATTTTTGACACATGTAAGCACACATATTTGAATGTCACTGTGCAATTAGATATTCTTAGCACATGTCACTTGTGAAAAGCACTTTAAATCTAAGTACATTCAATTGAGCATAATTAAAATATCAAGATACATATTCTTCATATACATTTTGCCATTTAATTTTTTAAGTAGCTCTAAGTATCTACCATGTGAATTCAAATTAAAGGGAGGTGATTAAATTATAGTTATATTTAATGCTTTTAGTTTAAAATATAGCAGAAATTACACTGTGTTAAAAAACACTGCTGTGTTTTCTGTGGACAGCAGATTGATGACAGAATCAAATTTTTTTTTTTTTTCAACATGGAACACTATTACTATTCTGAGTATTCATAAGACTATCGCCTAGAATGGTGGGGGCAGGAACAGAGATCATAAGGGCTTTATCATCTCGTGAGTTCTTTTGATGCCTCCCAAATTCCAAGAAAGAATGTTCAAGGAATGCATCTCGGTTAGTAAAAAAGCATTAAGAGAAAAGATCATTTAGTTTGTAACAGGTGAGAGAAAATGAGTTATGGGGGCTCCTGAACATCTTTTAGGTTATCTAAAAGGTTATCTTTTAAATAATGTGTTTAGGCTGCTGCTGTTTCCTGTGATTGTAATCGTGAGCAGAACGCCTCAAGTCCTGTTTAATCCCTGTGTAACTTTTTTTTTGTTTGTTGCCACCACACAGTTTGAGAGATCTTAGTTCCCCAACATGAGACTGAACCTGGATAGAGTCTGGCAGTGAAAGCACCAAGTCCTAACCACTGGACTATCAGGAAATTCTCTATTCCCACATGACTTTAAAACCTACTTGGTCATAATCATTGGCCCGAAAATAAGTTACATTTTAGTGGAGAGCATTGTTCTTGGAACAGAGAATTTGGGCAGTACATTAAGATTCTAGATACTGTTGCCTTTCTAAATATTTGATTTCTTGAAATTCTGTTTTTAAGAAAGAAGTATTTCTTCCCTCAAAAAAGTTTAACTGTGCAGATCAGAAGTGTTAATAATGAAGTCAATCATATAATACGGCAGAAGGAATTTGGGTGGCAGTAGTGGGAGAAAGAGAGGAAAAAAATCAAGCCAACAGAAGTACTTGGCACTGAGCAAAAGCTGTGAGAGAAGCCACATTTCAGGTCCTTTGCACACTGTCTCGCCCATTTCAGAGGGGGGCGATTAGAAGAAAAAATCCTATATTTTACTTCGAGGCTCGAGGACCGTATCATGGGAAAAATTAGAGCATTTGGAAAGAATGATGCTTTTGTGGCAGTTCGCTTGAGAAGCTTGGCGCGCGGGCTTCGTGCTGACACAGTTGTAGCTTCCGTAGCCCCACGTCCCTCTCTGGTTGCTCTCAGCCCTCCTGGAAGCAGAGTGAATCGATGAAGATCACGGACTTTAGAGGGACTCGCGCAGCTAAAACCGGCATGTGGAGACTTCTGTTTGCGTCCGGAGCGAGAGCAGGCGTCTGGCGTCCATCTGCGCTCTTCTCGGTCGCTGCAGTCGTGTCCAGCTCTTTGTGTCGACCCCGTGGACTGTGGCCCGCCAGGCTCCTCTGTCCATGGGATCCCCCAGGCAAGAGCACTGGAGTGGGCGGCCGTTTCCTTCTGCAGGGGCTCTTCCTGACCCAGGAATCGAACCTGTGTCTCTTAGGTCTCCTGCATCGGCAGGCATTTATTCTTTATCGCTAGGGCCACCATAAACCCTAGCATCCTGTTGGGATGGCTTTAAAAGCCAAATAGTAGAACTCGATCTTGAGCATTAAGGGTGATTGTGCTGCCTTTCCCTTCTAGCCGTCGTATCGCCTGATCAGGAGTGCGTGGTGCATCGTTTTCGGCAGGGGAAGCTCTTCTGTACCGCACTCAGTCTAGTCTTTTTCTCAGCCCGTCCTGTGCACATTTCCACAGCGGCTTGCCAGCTGTTGAGAGCAACCCACGCCTAATAGAACAGAGACCAGTCCACAAATAGTGTTATAACCTGTGCTGGTCATCTGCGTAGCCATTGTCATTTTTACCAGGACGTGATGATTAGCTGTTTCTCAGTAAAAAAATAAATAAACAAACTTCAAAATATATAAATACCCAGAATACATTGAATGTTAGCGTGAATTTCATTAAATATAATTGTATGAATTTGTATTAAACAAAAGCCATCAGGTTATGCTGAGCTCTAGGGCATCACCTGTCACTCAGTTAGAGGAGTTCTTTCCAGTCTTTTTTTACTCCCCCTTTTTTTTGACCTGATAAGGCTATACTTCCTATGAATCCTGATTATGACCATGCTTTCCTATGAAAAAAGGTTTAATTTGCAAGTTCCTAGGAAAGAAAAATTTGAAAATTCAATTGCACTGGCTTTAAAAAGGCTTGTTTAAACTAAATTCACCTAAACAGAGTTCCATCATGTATGTATTAATGGTACCCAGTACCACTGACAGAGAAGGCAATGGCACCCCACTCCAGTACTCTTGCCTGGAAAAGCCCATGGGTGGAGGAGCCTGGTGGGCTGCAGGCCATGGGGTCGCTATGAGTCGGACACAACTGAGCGACTTCACTTTCACTTGTCACTTTCATGCATTGGAGAAGGAAATGGCAACCCACTCCAGTGTTCTTGTCTGGAGAATCCCAGGGACAGAGGAGCCTGGTGGGCTGCCGTCTATGGGGTCGCACAGAATCGGACACAACTGAAGTGACTTAGCAGCAGCAGCAGCAGTACCACTGATTGAGTGCTGTGGTGTGCTGGTGCTTGGTACTTGTTTTGGTACCAGAAACCAATTTGGTACCAAATCCGGTACTTGTTTCCATGTTCTGCTCTCATCACCCTCTAAAAAACACCCAAAATATGGGCTCCACGAGGGTGAGGATCTTTGTCAGTTTCGTTTATTCCTGTCCACCCGATTCTACAGTTGGCACATTGAAAGCATGAAGAGCCTTGATGTCACTGTGTCCGTTTTACAGATGAAGTAACTTTTGAGTGTGTAAGAAGCTTGTCAGAGCCTAGGCTGTCAATCAGGGGGCCACACCGTCTCCCAGCAGTGCCCCATTGCTTGAGCAGCTGCTCTGTGTCAGGCACTGTGCTGGGTGCTGGTACATACTACTTTATTTAGTCCTCACCATGAATCTATGAAATGGTTACAACTCTTTGCTGTTGTTCAGTAGCTAAATCATGTCTGACTCTTTGTGACCCAGTGGACTGCAACATACCAGATTTTCCTGTCCTTCAGTATCTCTTGGAGTTTTCTCAAATTCAAGTCCAGTGAGTCGGTGTTGCTATCTAACCATCTCATCCTCTGTTGGCCCCTGTTCCTCCTGCCCTCTATCTTTCTCAGCGTCAGGGTCTTTTCCGGTGAGTTGACTCTTCACATCTGGTGGCCAAAGTACTGTAGCTTCAGCTTCAGCATCAGTCCTTCCAGTGAATATTCAGGGTTGATTTCCTTTAGGATTGACTGGTTTGATCTTCTTGCTGTCCAAGGGACTCTCAAGAGTCTTCTCCAGCACCACAGTTCGAAGGCATCAATTCTTAGTGTTCAGCCTTCTTAGTGGTCCAGCTCACACACCTGTACATGGCTACTGGAAAAACCATAGCTTTGACTAGATGGACCTTTTTCGGCAAAGTGATGTCTCGGCTTTTTTACTTGTTTATTTTTTTGTCTCTACTTTTTAATGCACTGTCGAGGTTTGTCATAACTTTTCTCCCAAGGAGCAAGCATCTTTTAAACTTCATGGCTGCAGTCACCACCCACAGTGATTTTGGAGCCCCGCCAAATAAAATCTTTCACTGTTTGCACTTTCCTTATCTGTGTGCCATGGAGTGGTGGGACTGGATGCCATGGAGCTTAAACTCTGGCTGCCTGCTGCATCTTCCAGTCTTCAGGCGGAGGGCTTGAAGGCGTGAGCAGTGGCCTTCCCTTCGATGTCACTAACTCTTCATCCTCTCATCTATGTTGCGGGTCAGGCTGACTCTGCCATAACTTCCACGGGAGAGCCAGAGTGTAACTCTGCTGTTGCTGCTTAGGGCGCTTACGTCGTTGTTTTGATTTATGCTTTAGAACTTGAGTTGTGGCTCCTTACGCCAAATCCCGATCCATTTGATTCTATTTTCTGTATCTTTGAAGGCTATATAGTAAGACTAAGACTAATAATTGTCAGTTTCTGCTGTGAATCGAAATTATCCCACAACTCTGTGTGTCATTAAAGCAAATCTGCAAGCTTTACAAAACTCCCTTCCGCGCCTCCTCCTCGCCTCAGAACTTGTGCTGTTCTGCTTAAGTGTAACATAATTATCTGTTTATCTTTTCACTCTCCCTCAATCTTTTTCTCCTTAATACCCTAAATAAATTTTCATTCCACCTTGTTTGCTTCCGTAAATGACTAGCATTCTCTCTTTCTCCCCTTCTCTTGAGAAATGGAGAAGACAGGAGCTCTCTAGTTTCTCAGCCTCCCTCTGCAATCGCAGGTCGCTGCACGCGCGGACTTCGCCTCCCCATCTCAGCAGCCTTGGCTAGCTGCCTTCTGCCCTTCAGGAAGCCCCTTTCTTGACATTGTGCCTGTGTCACTATGCACTGTGGTGTGCAGCGGGAGGGTCTCATCATTTTTTAGCTCTTTGTTGTTTTCTTAGTCACTTAATTGTGTCTGACTCTTTGCGACCCCATCGACTGTCACCCACCAGGCTCCTAAAACCATGGAATTCTCCAGGCAAGGACACTGGAGTGGGTTGCCATTTCCTCCTTCAGGGGAATCTTCCCAACCCAGGGTTCAAACCTGTGTCTCCCGTATTAGCAGGCAGATTGTTTACCTCTGAACCACCAAGGAAGCCCTCTCTCCTGGGTGTTTCATCTTCCCCTCACCCCATATGAACCCTCGCCTTTAGGCAGCACATACGTAGGATGACGCCCTCATCTGTGTCTCAGTCCTTAATTCCCAACTTGCCCTTCTGTTGCCTTCTGGATGTGTCATTTCTCTAGATCTCTTTGTTCCTCCATTTTACACGTATGCAAAAACTCAGATCCTTTCTCTGACCCTACCCACTTTTAGCCCTGATTCAGCTCCAAGCCCTGCATCTCACTACTGCATCTCCCCAGTGCCTGTCTCAGGGCTTCCCTGATGGCTCAGCAGTAAAGAACCTGCCTGTGAATGGAGAAGACCCACGAGATGTGAGTCCAGTCCCTGGGTCAGGATGATCCCCTGGAGGCACCCACTCCAGTATTCTTGCCTGGAGAAGTCCATGGACAGAGGAGCCTGGTGGACTCCAGCCCATGAC
>SJYX01004748.1:307226-423833 GCA_006410675.1 Oreotragus oreotragus
CAGTTTCATGGCCAATTTGAATAAGTAAACCTTCAGGGATATAAGAAGGTAAGTCAAATGTCTACTTAAAATATCTTTCATTTTATTTACACGTAGATATATAAAATCACATTGTATAGAATTAATGTAGCTTTTTTCTATGTAAACATATCTAGAAATATTTAATTCTTCATATGAGTTTTGAACCAGTTTCGTGATCACCACTTACTCCACATTTTAAATCAGCAGTTCATATGGTTTTGCAAAGCCTGCCATCTTCATTTTCATTCCACGCTGGCAAGAGGAAGGCCTTTTGGACGTTGTGTAATACTGGCCCAGGAAACCTTGTCCCACAGACACATAACATTAGAGTTGTTCCTTTTTTTTCTATTCCCAATTTAAATGGTCCATGTGTAACATACTGCTTTTTCAAGTGAACTTTCAATGCCTAGTTTTGCCATTCAGCACAGCATTTATAGAAGTATCCCCTAGGAATATATTTTTTATCCTTTTTAACTCAGTGTTTTAGGTGACCTTGGTAAACAGTCAGTGTGAGTGATAACTGAGGTTGTTTCAGGCAAGTCTGCCTTCCTCACCTGGAGCTCTATACTTCTCAAGGTCAAGTAGTGGGACGAGTACTCCAAGATCTGAGACTTTGTGAGGATCAAATATTATGTGATGCCCTCTTAGTATTTTGGGGAGAACCTCGCCTTTTATTTAGACATCTTGGAGTGTTTAAGAATAAACATGTTAATTTTTTTTTAAGTAATTTATGTATGTAGTTTTTGGCTTTGCTGGGTCTTCATACATAAATTACTTTTAAAAAATCAACATGTTTCTTCTTAAACACTGCAAGATGTCTAAATAAAGGGCGAGGTTCTCCCCAAAACACTAAGAGGGCATCACATGATGTTTGATCATTGCTGTGCGGGCTTTTCTCTAGTTGCAGCGAGCAGGGGCTACTTTCTAGCCTGGTGCCCAGGCTTCTCGCTTCCGTGGCTTTGCTTGTTGTGGAGCTAACTCTAGGGCGCCTGGGCTTCACTAGCTGCAGCCATGGGCTCAGCGGTGTGGCTCTTGGGCTTAGTTGCTCTGCGGCATGTGGGATCTTCCTGGGTCAGGGATCAAAACCGTCCTCAAAGCCCTGCACTGGTAGGCGGGTTCTTCACCGCTGAGCCACCAGGGAAGTCCTATGCTAGTAATTTTTTTTAAGTAGCACTTAAAATGCTCAGTGTGATCGTGCAGTGGAACACAATGTGAGAGCTGTTTCATTTACCAAATTGTGATCCAGCTGTAAGAAATAAACAGTATTGTCATGAGGCATAGCATTCATCATCAGTTTGAAGAAAAGTCATCTTCTGTTCTGAATTCTTAGGCTCGTGCAGACTTCCACATGATATAGCAGCATGTCATTTTGACAAGATGCCAAGCAGTCTTTCAGTGGCATGTCTGGTAAAAAGCTCTTAGGTGCTATGGCAGTGACTGCTATCGAAATGTCTAGATGGATAAAATGGTAAAAACTTGTTTGCTGACACAGAAACAGAGCCTGTTAAACTACCTGCAAATGATTCAAGACTGAGACTCAGTCCTTTTCATCTTCATAGTATTTCATAATCTTAATCCCCTCTAACGTCCCTTGGAAGGAGTCGGTCTCCTAATTTTGTAGTTAGGAGAGCAGAGGTGCCAACGGTGGTATCTGAGCTGAAACTGAGGCTCGAAAGTTTCTTGTTTCCACTTTTGTGCTAAAATGGCTTTCTTGACATGAGCAGGATTGCTCAAGTTTGAGCAAGAGACCGCTCCCATATAAAGTTAGTTTAATTACTAGCCTGGTGGCTTAATCTAGTTCAGAGGCATTCCACAGGCCAGGCTGCTGCCTTTCAAAACACTGCTTTTGGTGTATTGGTAATTACCAAGTGAAGTCACTAACAATTTGAGCTTTGAGCTTCTGGAAACTTGATTGCCTTGCGAGAGAATGACCTGGCAGGCAGGCCCATCCGTTCTGCCGGCCACGGGTGTCCTCAGCAGATCAGCAAGTACCCCTCTCCACTCAGTCTGATTGGGCTGTGTCGCCACCCTGCCTCATTCTCATTTGTTTTGTCCCACTTTGCAGCCTTAGGTTTTCTTTCCCATGAGTTTCCTTTTCTCTGGGCTTCTCTACTTTGCCGCAATCCTCCGTGGTCAGAAATCTCTCTTGATTCCAGATCCTGCCTTTGAGGGGCATTGCCTGGAGAATCCCCATGGACAAAGGAGTCTTTGGGGTTACAGTCCGTGGGGTCACAAAGGGTTGGACACGACTGAGTAAAGGGACTTCTCTGATGGCCCAGTGGCTACAGCGGCATGCCCCTAGTGCTGGGGGCCCAGGTTTGATCCCTGGTCAAGGAACTAGATCCCACATGCAGCAACAAAGGTCAAAGATCCTGCATGCCTCAACTAAGACCCGGTACAGCCAAATAAATAAAATTTTTAAAAAAAATTTGTTTTTTAGGGCATCCCTGGTAGCTCAGCTGGTAAAAAATCCACCTGCAGTGCAGGAGACCCCAGTTCTATTCCTGGGTCTGGAAGATGCCCTGGAGAAGGGAGCAGCTTCCCACTCCAGTATTCTGGCCTGGAGAATTCCACAGACTGAGGAGGAGCCTGGCAGGCTGGCCCAAGGGGCCGCAGAGGGTCGGACGTGCCCGAGCGACGTTCACAGCTTCAGCATCGCTGTGTACTGTGCCAAGTCGCCGCTTCAGCATACCTCTTTTCAGTGCTCAGGTTCTCTCCGTTTCTAGTCTTGGTGCCAAGTAGAAAATTGTCAGTGACCTGGGGTGACTAATACTGTTAAATCTGCTTCAGTGTCCCTCTGGGTGGGTCTTGAAAAAGAGTACCTCTAGCCTAGTTTTAGGTGGGACAGATAATCTTNCAGCATACCTCTTTTCAGTGCTCAGGTTCTCTCCGTTTCTAGTCTTGGTGCCAAGTAGAAAATTGTCAGTGACCTGGGGTGACTAATACTGTTAAATCTGCTTCAGTGTCCCTCTGGGTGGGTCTTGAAAAAGAGGACCTCTAGCCTAGTTTTAGGTGGGACAGATAATCTTCAGTTTTCCTTCCATTGCACCTTTTGTTTGCTGTTGTTAACATGACAATGTGGGACCTAGGAGGGGTGAGGGGAGGCTCTGTCTGTGTGTTTAGACCTGCAGTGTTTAACCTCACTTAATTGGACTTAACTGGGCTTTCTGTTTTCCTCCTGAATTGACTTGCAAAATATCCAGCTATTCTAACTGTGACTTCCCAGTAAAAGGTAATTAGAATAGTTGCTTTGGATATACATTTGCAACTGAAAAAAATGTGGATGTGGTAAACATTTCACATTCCTAAAGCTAGAAATAGTTTAGATAGAAGCGGACTCTGTAAACAAAGCACCCCCCACCCCCTGCATTTTGGTAACATTTAGAGTAACAGCTCAGAGTCCACAGGTGATTGAAGTAAAGGCAGGATAATTAATTGTCCTTGAAAGAGCTATTTGAATATAATGTAGTTTTTTTAAATCTGCAACATATGCTACTTTTCTTAAGAAACCGTGAGTTGGTATTTCCCTTTCATTAGGTAAAGTATAAGCAAAATAAATTCTATATAGATAAGTGATACGTATCTACTTTTGATTATTGCTTTTCCTTAGGTGCCAACAGAACTTTAGGGCATAGATTGCACCTTCTTAATGAAATAGGATTTATTTAATGTTCAATGGCAGCACAGCTAAGATAGACTGAAAGATGCTTCTTTATTGAGAACAAAAAGTGGTCAGTGAAGCAGTGATGGTAAAGATCCATCAAGCTTTGTTGAAGATTGTTTCCAGATTGTGTGATTGCAAATTAAACACTCCCATCTAGCATGGAGAGCCACCTAGGAATAGGAGCCCTGTCTGCTGTTTTCTAATCAAAGGTCTGTCCCACTGCATTTGACAGAGTGAGTCGTCCCTTCAGTACCTGTGGGGACAGATGCTCGAGTCCCGTACCTAAAATGGTGTAGAATAATGAATACAGTTGGTCCTCTGTATGCACAGGCTTCACATTCCGTAGTATATTCCATCCATATTCCTGGATGTTGTTCTCATTTGAAGTGTGTATGTAAAGGAGTTACTGGAACTGCTGTTCATAAAATCAGAAAGCAAGTAATGAAATACGTTCTCGATTCAGTTCAGTTCATTCGCTCAGTCCTGTCCGACTCTGCGACCCCGTGGATACTGCAGCGTGCCAGGCTTCCCTGTCCACCAGCAACTCCCGGAGCTTGTGCAAACTCGTGTCCATCGAGTCAATGATGCCATCCAGCCATCTCATCCTCTGACATCCCCTTCTCCTCCTGCCTTCAATCTTTACCAGCATCATGTTCTTTTCTAACAGGTCAGTTCTTTGCATCACGTAGCTAACGTATTAGAACTTCAGCATCAGTCCTTCCAATGAATATTCAAAACTGATTTCCTTTAGGATTGACTGGTTGGATCTCCTTGCAGTCCAAGGGACTCGTAAGAGCTTTCTCCAACACCACAATTCAAAAACATCAATTCTTGACTTCTCAGCTTTATGCTCCAACTCTCACATCCATGTATGACTACTGGAAAAACTGTAACTTTGACTATACCGACCTTTGTCAGCAAAGTAATGTCTATGCTTTTGAATATGCTGTCTAGGTTGGTCATAGCTTTACTTCCAAGGAGCAAGTCTTTTAATTTCATGGTTGCAGTCACCATGTGCAGTGATTTTAGAGCCCAGGAAAATAAAGTCTGTCACTGTTTCAATTGTTTCCCACTTGTATGCCATGAAGTGACGGGACTGGATGCCATGATCTTCGTTTTAATGTTGAGTTTTAAGCCAACTGATCACTCTCCTCTTTCACTTTTATCAAGAGGCTCTTTAGTTCCTCTTTACTTTCTGTCATAAGAGTGGTGTCACCTTCATATTTGAGGTTATTAATATTTCTCCCTGCAATCTTGATTCCAGCTTGTGGTTCATCCAGCCCAGCATCTCACATGATGTACTCTGCATATTAGTTAAATAAGCAGGATGACAATATACAGCCTTGACATACTCCTTTCCCAGTTTTGAACCAGTCCATTGTTCCATGTCCAGTTCTAGCTGTTGCTTCTTGACCCGCATACAGGTTTCTCAGGAGGCAGGGAAGGTGGTCTGGTATTCCTGTCTCTTTAAGAATTTTCCACAGTTTGTTGTGATGCACACAGTCAAAGGCTTTGGTGTAGTTGATAAAGCAGAAATAGATGTTTTTCTGGAACTCTCTTGCTTTTTTGATCTAACTGGTGTTGGCAATTTGATCTCTGGTTTGTCTGCCTTTTCTAAATCGAGCTTGAACATCTGGAAGTTCACAGTTCATGTACTGTTGAAGCCTAGCTTAGAGAATTTTGAGCATTACTTTGCTAGCATATGAGATGAGTGCAATTGTGCAGTAGTTTGAATATTCTTTGGCATTGCCTTTCTTTGGGGTTGAAATGAAAACTGACCTTTTCCAGTCCTGTGGCCACTGCTCTCAGTCCTGTTTTCCAAATTTGTTGGCATATTGAGTGCAGCACTTTCACAGTATCATCTTTCAGGATTTGAAATAGCTCAACGGGAATTCCATCACCTCTACTAGCTTTGTTTGTAGTGATGCTTCCTAAGGCCCACTTGACTTCACCTTCCAGGATGTCTGGCTCTAGGTGAGTGATCACACCATCGTGATTATCTGGGTCGTGAAGATCTTTTTTGTACAGTTATTCTGTGTATTCTTGCCACCTCTTCTTAATATCTTCTGCTTCTGTTAGGTCCATACCATTTCTGTCCTTTACTGTGCCTATTTTTGTATGAAATGTCCCTTGGTGTGTCTTCTTTTGTTGAAAAGACCTCTAGACTTGATTATTCTGCTAGTTATCTCAAAGGGATATTCTTTAGTCTTTTAAAGTAAAATACAAGTTTGTTTCAAAACAAAATCAAATAATTCATAAATGTCTGTGAGAAAGTAAAATTTCCTCTCTACTTCTTACCATTCTATTTTGTCTTTAAAACATTACCACTGCATATATTTTTATAAATAATTTAAATTTTTATTTATTTCTCTCCTCCCTCTCTCTCCTATTACAAATTGTACACACACACATATCAATGTTATATCTGTTTTTTTTTAACAAAAACAAAATCCATCTGAGCACAGTGTATCTTAATGTTCTTTTCTCATTTAATAACTGTATACAGTGTTGTTGTTGTTATTTTAAGCAGTTTCTTACTGATGAGTACTTGTTTCTAGTTTGGGGACATTACAAGCAATGACAGAGTGAACATTCTTGCAGATATTGTGATATACTTTTGTGAATAAATACAATGAATCCCTAGCAAGGAAATCGTTAGGTCAAGGAGCATGTGCAGTTGTTAGCATTAGTAGATTTTGTCAAATCCCATCAGTTTATCACTTTTATCTTAGCAATATACAACTATGTCAGAGTAATTTCTCAAGATAGCAGTTTATAAAAATACCTTCTCTTATGAGTTGTTAGCCCCACGTAAGGAAAACAGGTGTTTAGTCATGACTTGGAGGACATTGTGCCATGCTAATTTTCTAATATCAGGGATGTTTATATGGCTTTACAACCCCCAAAGCAGTGATTCGTCCATCTTTCTCTTTCAGCTGAAGCTCTGTGAAAGCCTCCTTGTGGGTTTCTCTGGTTCTTGACTCCCTCAAGTCCGTAGTCCCCCCAGAAGCCAGAGTGAGCTAAGTTTAAAATATAAGTCAGATTAACTCACTCTGACTGTGTGCCTGGCACTGGTCTGTTCGTTTAGAATGTCTCTATGAAAAGCCAAGTCCCTGCTGACACTTATGTGGGTAAAAGAAGTCAGCCATTCAGAAGACTGTATGACATCAAGTCAGGCTGAGAACCTTGAAGAAATGGGAGGCAGGATGAAGGGATGGAGAAGGGCCAACTCCAGGTGAAAGTGGGGGTGGGGGTGGGGGGTGGGCATGCTTTCAGTAGGGCTTCCCTAGTTCATATGGTAAAGAATCTGCCTGGATGCAGGAGACCCAGGTTCAGTCCCTGGGTCGGAAGACCTCCTGGAGAAGGGAATGGCTACCCACTCCAGTATTCTTGCCTGGAGAATCCCATGGACAGAGGAGCCTGGTGGGCTACAGTCCATGGGATCGCAGTTCAGTCCAGTTCAGTTGCTCAGCCGTGTCCCACTCTTTGCGACCCCATGAACCGCAGCACGCCAGGCCTTCCTGTCCATCACCAACTCCTTGAGTTCACCCATACTCATGTCCATTGAGTCGGTGATGCCATCCAACCATCTCATCCTCTGTCGTCCCCTTTTCCTCCTGCCCTCAATCTTTCCCAGCATCAGCGTCTTTTTAAATGAATCAGCTCTTCGCATGAGGTGGCCAGAGTATTGGAGTTTCAGCCTCAGCACCAGTCCTTCCAATGAACACCCAGGACTGATCTCTTTTAGGATGGACTGGTTGGATCTCTTTGTAGTCCAAGGGACTCTCAAGAGTCTTCTCCAACACCACAGTTCAAAAGCATCAATTCTTCGGTGCTCAGCTTTCTTTATGGTCCAACTCTCACATCCATACTTGACTCGGACATAATAGAGTGGTCAGAAAGGCATCTCTAAGATGATGATATTTGAGAAGAAACCAGAGGCAAGAGGAGGCTAGTGTGCCTGACAGAAACCACGTCTCTGGTGGAAACCTGTCTAGCAGCGTCTGTGCTACTGCATGTAGACCCCAGCCCCGGCCCCTTCCCTGCCGGCCTTTCCTCTCCGCCCCGCGCCCTGGCCACCCCACCCCGCCCAACCGCCTGCTCTGCTCACTACGCTGGCCGCCTTTCCTCTTCAGATCCCTCAGGCTCATCCCTTCATTTTCAGTTGCCTGAAGGCTCTTCCCCTCACATCTTAGCTCCTCAGGTACCTGCTTGCAAGGACACCACGTCCCTGACTGTCACATCCCCTCATCCAGGTCTCTAAGTGGCCCATCACCGCCTGACACTCCCCTCTTGTCTCTCCTCCTCCCAAGTGAACTGTGATAGAAGAGACCTCACTTGCTCACTGCTGCGTCCTTGTGACAGCTTCTGGCGCAAGAGTGACATTTGATCGATATTCATTGAGCAAATGAATGGTAAGCAGAAGCCAGGTGTTGCCAAGTTATATAGCAAGGATATGAAAGCACAGACAGAGGGTAAGTTGGCAAGTAATGACCAAAGAAAACTAGGATACTGGGGAAGCTGAATGTGGAGGAAATAGCTGATTAGGTGAGAGATCGCTTTCCCCAGCTCTGAGGCCTCCATTTACTTATCCACAAGCTTTGCCCTGCCGCTGGGAATAGGAGAGTGAATTCTAATGCATATTTTTAAATTATTTATTTTTTTATTTTGGGTTTGCTTGCGTCTTCGTTGCTGCGTGGGCTTTTCTCTAGCTGCAGAAGTGGGGTCCACCTTCTAGTTGCGGTGCTGGGCTTCTCCTGTTGCAGGGCGTGGGCTCTAGGCACACAGGCCTCAGTAGTTACGACCCACAGGCTCAGTAGTTGTGGTGCCCAGGCTCAGTTGCTCTGTGGCATGTGGGATCTTCCCGGATCAGGGATCGAACCCGAGGCTCCAGCGTTGGCGGGTGGATTCTTTACCATTCAGCCAGCAGGGCATCCCTAGTGCATGGTTTAGTAAGTAGTTTAGCATCTCGCGGGAGCAGTCAGACAAGTAACGAGATCGTTGGACTACAACATGAGCAGTTGAGAAGGGCTGACAGAGGGTCAGCCGTGCAGCGTTCTAACAGAGGTGGGGCTGACGCATAGCAAGAAAGCCAGGAAGGCTTCCAAAGGGGAGATGGCATTGAAAGATGAAGTGTAGCCAGCCAGGGAGCAGGCAGACAAGTGGCATGATCGGGTTTGTGTTTGAGGAGGGGTCATTCAGCATCAGTGTGGAGAGTGTCGTGTTCACGAGCAAGAGAAAGGCTGGGGATGGCGGGGAGGAGGGATGACCGTGGCCTAAACTAGGGAGCGATGGTGTGTGTGGGGGGTGGGGGGGTGGGTGTGTTTTTTGGGGGAGGTGATCTATTTAAAGGGTATGTGAGAGTTAGACTTACTGAGTCTTGGAAAGTAATGAAATGAGAAAAGTATAGGAAGATTAAAAGCCAGATTTCTTGCTTGAGCACCTGGGTGGATGATGATACTGTAAAATTTTGTAATTTCATAATGTTTGACAAGCTGCAAGAGACCTTAAAAAACCTTCTGTTTGGTGTTACCTTTTTAACTGAGGAATCAAAGCACAGAAATCTCAGGAGAATCTGCTAGGTGATTGGCAGGTGGAGGCACAACTGGGACCAAGACTTCTCCTGACTCCCTGTCTGGTGGTGTTCTTACTCCACCTGCTGAATGTAGGGCTCGAGCCTTGTCAGAGGACAGGGGCTTGAGATGTTCTTTAGGGGTCATGTGTGTGCATGAGGCTATGAGAGTGGGTAAGACCCCCAAACCGATAGGACACCAATGATGGAACTCGATAACGGCCCTCATTTGGGTGCAGGGATAAGTAAGTGTGGAGCAGAGGGTGGTAGAAACAGCTGTCCAGTGGAGAACTGGGAGGAGCAGGTGGGAGCCCCAGGAGTGACGAGCTGGAAGTGGAGGAGAAAGAGGTGAGTGCTTTTCAAGTCCTGCAGAGACCAGGGGACTGAAGTCCAAGAAAAGGCCTGTGAACTGAAAGATGGAAGTCACCTGTTATCTTTCAGAAATCAATTTAAGGAGACTGGCAGAGGTAGAAACCTGGAGGAGAAAATATTCACAGATACAAACCACTCAGCCTAAAGATTTTACTGTGGAAAAAAAAAAAAAGGGAAAGCATATAGCAACTGGAAGAAAAAATGGAGCCAAGCAGTAACGTTAGCAGGGAGAAGAGGTTGGGAGATTTATTGTCTTTTTAAAAAAAGTTTGTTGGGAGAACCATGTCCATCTGTAGTTAGAAGAGTCACTGATGATGGAAGGATTTGAAAAATCTGAAAATATAGCAGGGTCAAATATGGTGCTAGGACTTTCAGGAGGGGCAGAGGCAAGGTCCCTCCTTAGGAGTGTATGTGTGTGAGTGAGTGTGTTAATGTTTGCACACAAGCTCTTTAGGGCCAACACTCACTCTGAGCTAGGCCTCATACTTAGCGCTTTATACAGTTTATATCGTTTAATTCCTATTACAGCCTATGATGGGCTCCCCTGATGGCTCAGACAGTAAAGAATCCACCTACAATGCAGGAGACCCCGGCTTGATCCCTGGATCGGGAACATCCTCTGGACAAGGAAATTGTAACCCACTCCAGTATTCTTGCCTGGAGAATTCCATGGACATAGGAGCCCAGTGGGCTATGGTCTAGGGGGTCGCAGAGAGTTGGACATGACTGAGTGACTAACAATTACTTACAGCCTATGATGCAGATAGTTGTTTTGTTTTTAAGCAGTTCCAAGTTACAGTTGAGGAAAGGAATGCGTGATGGGTTTAGGTAATTTTTCTAAGGTCATATACCTTATAAGGAAGTGGGAGGCTGGGTTTCAAACTCAGTGCAATCTCTCCGTGGAACCCAAGGTATCACACAGAGATATCAAGGCGGGTAAGAGAGAGCCTGTGCCTGATAGATAACGCAAGGAAGTCTAAAGACAAGGTTCCGTGCTATGCACAGATATGGAAAGGTGCACAGGTGTGGTGGCATTGTTGACACTCGCTTGCTGAGGAAATGGAAATGAAGTGCTGCTGCTGCTGCTGCTAAGTCGCTTCAGTCGTGTCCAACTCTGTGTGACCCCAGAGGCGGCAGCCCACCAGGCTCCCCTGTCCCTGGGATGAGAAGTCACTAAATGCCTTGACTTGTGTGATAGTTTAGGCTAGGGTAGTTAAAGGATCATTTTTTTCCTAATTGCTTTTAATACCAAATGCTTTTTTAAAACGTTAGATAGAATGACTCAATTTTGCTTTGTTTTGTTGTTTAGAATAAGCACATTATCTTTGATCGTATGTCAGCTCTCTAAATTATAGAAACTAAAATCATCCATTGTGAGGTGGTTCTGTTTCCTTAACTCTTGCATTGACCAACGCAGCAGTGTGCATCTGCCTGCCTTGCGGAGAGACACATAATCTGACAGTGAGCCAAATGGCTGTCCAAATGGCAGTATTGAAAAATAACTTTATGCCTTCCTGAGAACTTTCTCATTAATATCTGCCATAAAATGAACATGTGGGACATTTTGTCGTATTAAAAGGCAAAATTTTAGAAATTAAGGGGTATCAAGAGGCCAGGTTTTGTATCTAATGTGGTGTGAACTTGTGTCTAGTATTCAAAATGATGTAATACTGTCCATATTGTGCTTAGAAGTGTGCATTAAAAGAAAATAAACTGGAAGAAAATATTTTTTAAATCTCTTTGTTCCTACATTTCAGATGCATTATCTGTAAAATTAGGGATAATAACAGTATCTACACTTGTAACAGCAAATAAAATGAGAGCCTGTGAAAAAAAATTTTTTTTTTTTTATTAAATGATGCCAGTGGCACCCCAATCCAGTACTCTTGCCTGGAAACTCCCATGGACAGAGGAGCCTGGAAGGCTGCAGTCCATGGGGTCGCTGAGGGTCCGACATGACTGAGCGACTTCACTTTCACTTTTCACTTTCATGCATTGGAGAAGGAAATGGCAACCCCACTCCAGTGTTCTTGCCTGGAGAATCCCAGGGATGGGGGAGCCTGGTGGGCTGCCGTCTATGGTGTCGCACAGAGTCGGACACGACTGAAGCGACTTAGCAGCAGCAGCAAAGGAACTGAATATGCTGAACAGGACTAGAAAAGATCCTTTAAAATATTAGAAAACGGTTAGTTTTTTTAATCATTCCTCCATTCACCAAATATTTGTTGAGAGCTGCCTCAGTACTCTTGCCTGGAAAATCCAATGGATGGAGTAGCCTGGTGGGCTGCAGTCCATGGGGTTGCTAACAGTCGGACAGACTGAGCGACTTCACTTTCACTTTTCTCTTTCATGCATTGAAGGAAATGGCAACCCACTCCAGTATTTTTGCCTGGAGAATCCCAGGGATGGGGGAGCCTGGTGGGCTGCCGTCTGTGGGGTCACACAGAGTCAGACACGACTGAAGTGACTTAGCAGCAGTAGCAGCAGCAGACCTTCTATGAAGTGTGCTGAGTTATGTAGATGAGGGTGGCCTCATTGCCTTCAGAGTGATGAGTGTTAAGGGAGGTGAGAGAATAATTCTAGTGCTGTAAAGTTCTTTCAAAACTTAATGTTGTGGGAGGTGGGAAGAGGGTTCATGTTTGGGAGTTCATGTAAAAAAATAAATACAAAAATAAATAAATAAATAAAAGGAAAAAAAAACCTTAATGTTAACAGGTAGTATAGTTTTTAAAAGAAGAAAGTTCATCTGTAAAAAGGTATGTAATAACAGAACACTAATCTCTTAGCCTCATGCTATGGGTAACCTATCTTTCTAGAGGCAAACATTTTTATCAAATTAGTATTTTTATTTTGTTGTTGTTTCTTTGTTTTTGTTTTTTGCTAAGTGCCTGCAGGATTATGTTTTGTTGAAACTTTTGGAATATAATTTGCTGTCCTTTATAATTAGAAGTACTGAAAACAATGTTACCAATCCACTGTTCGTAGAGAGCTCTGAATATATTTTCCAGAAGTGATAGGTATATTTCTTATAATTTGTTCTTTGATTTCTCTGGTTTCTAATTTTGACCCTGGTCTGTATAAAAGATGGCTAACTTGAGAGATGTGCATTGAATATAAAATAAAGGAGATATGTCTTGTGACAGCTAGAGTCGTATGTGGGGTATGATCGGTGTAGCAAACCACTTTAAATTTACTTGATAGAAGTAGGTCTTTTGCCAAATAAAAGATTTGCTCTTAGCCCAGTAAATGTAGACCTCTCGCTGTGATTCATGTAGAAACCATATAGGAGTCATACTCCAGCTGCCAGCTTTTTAAAGAATGTGTCAACTATTTCTATTTTCCTCTTTGACAGGACAGTGTGCTTTTCATTGATAATAGTAGTTATCTTTATATCATCACTTTTTTAATTGAAGATGCTTGTACTAGGCACTTTATATTAAGCACTGGATTTAAATTAAATCTTAGGTCAGTACAAATGTTCCTCACTGGTTTTGGAGAGGAACTTGAGGTGCAGAGATTTTAAGAACTTTGCCCAACATACTGTAGTTAAGTGGCAGAATAATGATCTGAGCCCAGGTTTCTGACTCTGCAGCCTGTATTCTCACTCTTGCAGTATCCTGGCCATTGATGTGGAGTTGGAAGAATTCAGATATAGATCCACATTGGAGATGATATATTTTGACTATTTCTTTGAATGCAGTCTACCTCTTGTTATCCTCTTTGAGAAGAGTTGCACATAGATGTGCGTGCGTGTGTGTGTGTGTGTATACATATAACTGAATCACCTTGCTGTACACCTAAAATTAATGCAGTATTGTAAATCAAGTGTAGTTGAGTAAAAAAAGCTTTTTAAAAATGCTCTCTTATACTATCTAGACAGCAAGAAAAATTGCTTTGTTTCTGAGTGGAGGGAGAGAGAAGTGGGTGGGGAAAACCCTTCCCTAAGCATCAGGAATAAGTTTACAGACTGAATTTATGTTTCTTGATTGATATGGAAGCTCTCAAGATACAGGAATTTATTTTTAAATAATCTTGAATTGGTAGTGCCTCTAGCTACCTGAGAGAAGAACACAAGTTTTCTCAAGATGAACCCACCTTCAGCCCAAATGTTAAACAATTTTCATAGATAGTTCCAAGGAAAATGAGCAGCTCTTAAACATTTCAAATCACACAAGGAAACAAGACACTTTAAAAAGAGGTGGCAAACGCAAACTGACAGCATTTTAAACCTTCAAAGATTTAAAATTTCAAAATTATTGTAACTATAAAGTGAATGTTTTTAAATGTAGAAGTGAAAATATTTATGATGATTGAAACTTAAAATTCAACTTTTCAAAATTCTGCCTTTAACAGCCAATTAAACACAGCTGAAGAGAGAATTAGTGAACTAGAAGATAAGAGAATTACTCGGAATACAGAGAGAGAGTGGTTCACAGGAAATTGTGAGCTGGTTTAATGGGTATAAACAAAAATCAGGAGGAAATGATGGCTGAAAACTCTCTACAACTATTGGAAGCTATCAATCTAGAGACTCAAGAAGTACAACAAATCCCAACCTGAATAAATTAATCCAGACTAGACATGTCAGAGTGAAACTGCTAAACACTGAAGCTGAAGAGAAGCTGAAGGGTGGCTAGAGAGGAAAGCAGATTGTCTTTAAAGGGGAACAGTTGAACTGTTGGCTAACTTAGAAGTGGGAACAGAGAAAGCTGGAGGTCATTTGAATGACATCATCAGTGTGTACAGAAAAAAAAAAGCCTTTCAACCTAGAATTCTATGGCTTATGAAAATGTCTTCCAGGAACAGGGTAAAATAAAGATACTTTTTAGACTAGCAAAACTCCGAAAACATATCATTGATAGAACCTTTCCAAAGGAAATTCTAGAATGCACTTCAGGTAAGACGAAAGTGATTCCAGATGATAGTTTGGAGATGGAACAAGGGATGAAGAGCAAAGAAAGTGGTAAATATTTACTCTAAGTAACTTTGCCTGAATTTAAATGTAATATCTATATATAATGGTAGTTATAATGCTTAATGTAATTTGAGCTAGAATTAAATATGTAACAATAAGATGGAGTTGCTTATAATTTAAATAGTCTAGTCTGCAAGTATCATTTAAGAGGAAGGTGAAGATTACAGACAGAATATTTATATTAAATTTTTCAGGATCTAAACCTTGGGACTAGAAACAAAGTATGCAACTTGTTAATGAGTAGCCTGGAGAAGCTGGGGGCCAAGAAGGCATGAAAGGAAAGAAAAATTGAAAACATGGGACATAGTGTACAGATTAGCTTTGTGAAGAAAACAAAGCTCGCTAGAGACTAAAATCCCATGTAGTAAAGCTCTCCATCCCATCTGAAAGATGAGCATCATCCATGGCAAAGCAACATACAATGGTAGGAGACTAGAGAATTACACCTGGCACAGGTGGGGCATTTCCTACCCAAACCCCTCAAGCTGTCAAGGTAGGATTGCAATGAAGTTAGAGAGACACCAATATCCTAAAAGTCCCTGGGCTGCAGAAAGCAACGAACAAGCATTGAGGTTGTGTATACAAGTTGAAGTTAATTTCAGGGTCACTTACATGGAGTCTCCGATTGTTGACTGGTTGATTCGGCTTTAACACCAGTGACACAACATAACGGGCTAGGCACCAGCGGTATTTCTCAGCAAGATGCTGAAATGCACCCTTTGCAAATCCTTAACTGTCCCTTGACTGGGTGGGAAAGGTGCTGCCGGGTTGAGTATCCAAGGGTTAACTCGCTTGGGAGAAACCAAGAGGAATGCTCAGGGATCAAGACATGACATGCCGCCCATTGTTTGTCGCTCCAGGATCAAAATATACAATTATACATGCCAAATAAATTCTAAACCTGGAAGGTAGGAAAAGAGGGCTGGCTCTGCCTACAGGTGCCAGAGGCATTAAATAACCTTCCCAGACAAGGTGCACCACTGTTGTGCTGAAGGCTGCGGGGTCCCCTGGTCTGGCATTTTCCCCTCGTGTTAGACAATGTGCATTCACTGCAGGAGTCTCTGTTAAGCCTCCGTCTCCCAGACCTGCTGGCTCCTGGTGCCGGGCCCTGACACAGAGGTGCCTTTGTGAGTGTAATTACCTTCCCCTGTATTAGAAGTCGTCGGTTTGGAGCTCTATTTGTAGGTGCAGCTAGAATAGGCGGGAATTAGCATGTGAAAAGACCTGCCCTGGCCCTGACTTCTTTATCAGCCACCATCCTTCAGGATTCCCGTCCTCCCCCGCCCCCGTGCCCCTCGGATTATTGGGCAGGTGTGATGCCATCCAAGATGAAGAGCTTCCAAAGAAGGAGAAGGACACTGGAGACAGCAACATGTATATGTGTGTAAAATACAAAGCCTGTTGTGTTACATCTTTGGACAATTTCATGCCAGACAGAGCTGGCAGGGTAAACTTGGGTGGATGATTCCGGCAACTTAAGAACTGATTAAAGTTCCCTTGGGCTTTCACCATAGTGTCCACATCAGAAAAAAAAAAAAAAGACGCAAAACAAATAATTCATTTACCCTGGCTGTGCTGTGGCCAGCGTCTCTACACCGTCTAATTGTCCTGTCCATCATGGACTATTAACATGGGGGCAAGTGAAGTTCCTAGACCTTATTAAATACAATGGTGATCGAGAGACTCTGGATGGATATGGGATTGGAATGGAGCCAGAGTTGATAATTAACCTAGCTCTGAGTTTTTATTCTAGTTCATTCACATATAGGTCTCCCCTAAGATGCCTTTTACTGTTCCTGTGTGTTATTAGTGGGTCCTTTATTAACAAGAAAAAGCACACACACACACATAATTTCCCCTTTTCGGGGAAACAGTGCTTTAATGGAGAATAAAAAAATTAGATGATTGCATTTTTCATATATTAATTTCCCCCAAGTGATTTTACTGTGTGTACAAAAGAAATTCAGGGCCAGCCAGGGAATGTTTGAGGGCAGGGCTGCCTAGAGCAGGGAAATCTGTGGATTTTTCTTATGGGGAGGAACATTTAAAGATTTATTTTGGGTGGTACACCCTTTGTCATTTATTAATTTTTTAATGGCCAAAGTACTTAATTTTGTGTTGCTGACGCAGGTTTTTGGGCAGCGTGGAATGTTTCCCTTTATTATTAAATATAAGGTTGCCTGTTCAGAATGGGTGACGACTTAGTAAAAATGGTACGTGGGGCAGGTAGCATTCGAGTCAAACAGGTTTATGTTTTAATGTAGGATGGGAGAATGGGTGTTCACCACAATGTGAAGGATTTATCAAGGAATCTGGGAAACATTCTCACTGTTGGAACTTGAAAGGCCTCCCTCACGCCTGGCCTCTCTCCATGGTGCGGGAGCAACAGGTCAGGTGTTGCCTGAGGCAGCCTTACAAAGCGGCACCTGCCTTTGTGCCTAGACCTGAAGGAAGTGGTAGAGAAAGGAGACCAGGGAAATTTAATAAGTCTGTGCCTTTTTCCTCAACCCTTTTCAGAGGTCACTTTCCTCGGGAATTGGGCTTTAACGCCTGGGAAAGGCGAGGGCACCTCATGGCCAGGGAGAAGCTGTGGGCTGCCACGAGATGCCCGAGCAGGTGCTGATCTGGGCGGGGTGCAGGTGCCGGGAGAGGCCGGGACCACAGACCTCCTCGAACCCACTGGCCCTCACGCTTGCACTGGACTTGATGCCTTACCTGGGACTTTGATAATTATTTCCTCGTGGATCCCCAAAGCAGGCAATCTTTGGGCGGCCTTTTTGGAAGATTTCGCCCTTAACTCGCCTTCGTGCTCCTCTATCGCCCGGCCATAGAGCCCCAGGAGATGGCACATCTGTTAGGCCCCAGGCCCCTTCACAACTCGCTCAGTGGAAAGTAGAGTTTTTAAGAGTTTTCATTTGTGGACAAGACATCCCTGCTTCTTTGGAGCAGAGATGGTGGCTATTCCACAAAACATCTTTCTTCTACTCGTCTCTTTTCTTCCCTTTTTTTTTTTTTTTTTTTCAGATAATCAGAAACCTAAAACCTCTTGCAGGGTCTCACCTTGGCTCCAGCACACATGTAATTTATTTGACCACATTGTCTGATCCCTGGCAGAAAAAAAGATAACAAATTCCCGACCATTTTTCCTCTTGTGTTTCACAGTATAGCTCCACCTTTCCCTTCGATGGGTTTTGTTTGTTCCTTGTGTTTTGATCAAGTCATTTTTCTTCTTAGTCATCTGGAACTTTTTCAAACGTCTCTTAAAGCACACTACACCTCTTGTTGGCCTCTTGTGCTCACAGTGATACATGGCTTATTGCCATGATTTCAGGAAAGCAGGGTTCCTTCTCGGGAAAACCCAGCTGCTTCTTCATTTTGCCTTACTCTTCTGTGTCAGAGTAAGGGATGTTTCTAATTTCAGATCACATATCGGTGTAGCCCAAGCCTCTCGTTTCTCCCTTTAGTGTGGTGCTTTCTATGGGAGTTGGCAAAGCCAAATCCATGTCACCAGGAATGTGTCTTAGGCCCTAACTAACAGCCAAGGCATGTGTTGTTTTCTAAATTAAATCAGATGTAGTTTCTGGGTCCCGGTTGTTTACACTCTGAAGTAGGCAGCAGTGATCCAGGCAGGCAGCAGAGCAGAAAGCGATCTCAGAATAGCGTCGAGGAGATGTAGACAGTGTGATGTGCGCAAGCTCAGTCGTGTCTGACTCCACAACCCCATGGGCAGGCTTCTCTGTCCATGGGATTCTCCAGGCAAGAATACTGGAGTAGGTTGCCATTTTCTCCTCCAGGGAATCTTCGTGACCCAACGGTTGAACCTGGGTCCCTTGAAGTCAAAGTGAAGTCGCTCAGTCGTGTCTGACTCTTTGCGACCCAGTGGACTGTAGCCCACCAGGCTCCTCAGCCCAAGAAATTTTCCAGGCAAGATTACTGGAGTGGGTTGCCATTTCCTTCTCCAGCAGATCTTCTCAAACCAGGGATCGAACCTGGGCCTCCCACATGGCAGGCAGACGTGCATTGGCCAGTGGGTTCTTTACCACCTTGCCCCCGGGAAGGCCAGACAGTGTGGAGCCGTGTGGAATCCCCTCCTTGTCTGTTTTCTACTTACTTTGAAAGAGTAGTGTTTGGGTTTAAATGAATGAAGAGGAGGTATGTAAGAGCTCCATGTGCCTAGCTTAACCGTCATCAAAGAAGATGCAGAGTGATAGGTGTGCCTTGATTGATCAGATGAAGGAGGCTTTCACTGAGAGGAGTCAGGCTGCCCAGGAGAGGAACATGGGACAGGGAAGCCATTCCAAAGCTTTGACGAAGGTGAGAGTACCGGGTCCAATCCAAGGACAGCCAAGATCACGATGATGGTAGAGTTTTTGAAACAGCATATAGGAAAGAAATTTAGGCGTTTTGGCTAGACCATATCACCCCCTCACTCGCCCACAAAAGGAAAACCAGATAGCATGAGTTGCAGGAGAAGAAAAGGCATAAATGAACCACAGGAACATGATCCCAAATGTGGAATGGTTGTTACTATTACTTTTGCAGGTGGTGCTCCAAAACATATATGATAGTTGCAGTGTTTATCTCTTGTTGTCGAAAATTAAGGGCAATTTAAATTGTTAATATGCTCCTGTATTGTCTGAGATCAGCACTTAATACTTTATCATCAGAGAGGAAAATATGTTAAAGGGAAAATACTACCAGTGGTATTACCGGAGCATATAGACTAAAGTTCTGTAGATGCAAAGATTCGCGAGATGAGGTCAATAGTTAAAAACTAACAGATTGGTAAAAAGCAAACTTTGTGTGAGAAGGAGTGACATTGCTCTAAACAATTACTCCAAAGTGACTTATTTAGGAAGTCAGTAAAATGGCACATGGTTTTTTTTTTTTTTACTGAGGGAGTCAAACATGAAGAAGTTTTAACTGATCTTAATTTGAGTTGGTCATTTGGTATCTAATTTGAATGTCTCCTGGACAGACTCTGTTTGTGAGCAAATAGGGAAGAGAACTTAAAAGGCAGCTTTGGAAGCAAAATAGGGAAGAGGAAGTAGAAGCAGACAAACAAATGAGTAACAATGTTACCCCTACACAGGAGCTCCCCGGATTATAACCTTCAAAAAGGCAAATCGTTAGGAAAGGATTGAATGCTGCATGGATACTGGTTTTATACTGTACTTTTTCCTCTTGAAAAAACTGGGCGAGATGGCAAAAACTCGAGCATTCTACGTTTTGGACCTGTCTCTGGCATTGCCTCCAAGGAAGTCCCTTGAGCAAGTCAACAGCAAGGCCCTTAATAAATATGCAATTGATAGGTTAACTGTCCTGGGCATCATTTTGCACATGTATTAAATGAGGAATTTGGCTGTGGTGAATTCTGTGGTTCTTCTTTTCAGTTAGTCATTTAACAGGTTGGGGTTAACAGAAGTGTGGGCTGATGGGCCATGTGTGATAGAGATACGTCCTTTATTTATTTAGAATATCTTCACTCACAGTGGACAGAGGCAGTTTATTAACACATCCATGGGTGAGCTGGTTGAAGAACAGCCAACATGACAGAATCCAGATTCCAAGCATTTGTTCCAGTTGGAAGGATGGGCCAAACCAGGATGAAGTTTAATAGGATTAAACATAAAGCCCTGCTTATGTTACTTGTTTAGGGCAATCAATTAAGTTACAGTAGACCTACGTTAATAGCAGTTCCTATGAAAAAGACTAAGGGTTTTATTACCCACAAGCTCAGTGTGAGTCAGGAGTGTAATTCAGGTGTCAGAGGAGGAAAGGCTACGATAACAGATGTGTAGTGTTAAGGAGCTTTGACAGATTGAAGCCTGGCATCAGGCTAATAGCCGAGATCCAACATCACTAGACCTCAATAAATGTCACTGGGCTTGGCTAGATGTGCGGAATCGAATGGATTCATTCCTGTCTTTGAAGAATCTCTCAATTTGGTGAAAATTTTTAGGTATTAGAAATCTGTGAAAGAAATGGTGTTGAAAAGGGGGGCTTCCTTCCCATTTAGCCTACCTAAAACACAGTATATGTCTTGCGGTTTTGGGTAGAATTTTATATCATGTTTCTGGGCATGCATCAATTTTCAAGGCCTCCCCATAGCATTATTTTGGCACCAGAAATGATTTGGTGAAGACCTTGCCTTAGATGCTAATTGTTCTACACAGAGCTCTTAAATGTACAGGAATTATTATAAACATTTTAAGGTTTTAGTACAGGCATTTATCAACGTTTCATAGACCCTGGAGAGTAGGGTAAGTACATGAATAAATTGGGGGATCCATGAACCCCTTGAAAAGGTATATAATTTTTTACATATGTGTAATTTTTTCTGGGAAAAAATCCAACATTTTCATGAGAGTCTCAAAAACAATACAAAAAGCAACCCCCTTCCCCTGCCATCTCTATAATTTGCCCACTTCCAGGTGAATAACGAAGAGGCATCTTGATTGTTGATGCCTACCTTTTGAGAACAAATCCTCCTTGAAATGCCAGTGACCTGCCATCAGTTAGGGATTTAAAAGGATGTTGCAGACAGAGTTCCAAACCAGTTTTCACCAAAATCCTACCATTAGAATAAGGAAGAACTCTCTCTTCTTGCTCATACCATGCAATAAAATGCTTTACTTTAAATTACAAAATTCTGACTTATTACTTGCAGAATCCGGGTTATATGTACTTTTTTCCATTCCCCTTTCAGCTTGTAAGTACACATTTGGTCTTCTCCAGGAATATTTTGTTCTGAGGGACGTTCCAGAGAAGCTTGATCTTCTCAATGGGATATGTGTTTCATGTGGTTTCCCTTCCTTTTCAAACGCACAGGGTGCCAAAGCTTGCTTCCTGCGGGACATTCCTTTCTCGGCCATCTACTTCCCGTGCTACGCTCATGTGAAGGCAGCCCTCGCAAACGAAGATGGGCAGATTAGCCCTGGAAGCCTGCTCTTGGCTGGCGCCATAGCTGGTGAGTGTCCTTGGAGCCCCTGCGCCAGGGTCTTTGCTTACATTATTGATGTGAGATGGCCAGAGATGGCTTTGAAGAGCTCCTGAAAAGAAAGGGAAAGAAATGAATCTTACTTCTGGCAGATCTGGCTGTTAGACAAGCTTAATTCGTTAGCTACCTCCCCCCACTACCACCACCAAAAAAAAGTGGGGGGGCTCGTTAAAGATTGGTGCATTTTGTAACATGGTCAGATTCCAATTCAAGCTCATGTCCTTTCGTAGTTTCACTTACTAGTGTAAGAACAAGAACTATTCAGTCAGACTTTTTTTTTAACTGTTAATGTGAGAAAAAGAGAGTGAAGTCACTCAGTCGTGTCCGACTCTCTGTGACCCCATGGACTGTAGCCCAACAGGCTCCTCCATCCATGGAATTTTCCAGGCAAGAGTACGGGAGTGGGTTGCTGTTTACTTCTCCAGGGGATCGTCCCGACCCAGGAATCGAACCCGGCTCTCCCACATTGCAGGCAGACACTTTACCATCTGAGCCACCAGGGAATCACTTAAATGTGCATACTTGTGCCCTAAAGGTGTCCAACCGAAGTAATACATAAAAGCCTGTCCAGGAAATTTAAGCAATAGTTATTCTCATCGAGAGAAAAGAAATGTAGTGAAACTGGAAGCAGCTTGGGTCCGATTCCAGGTAGCTGTGTAAGGTTGTAAGATTGGAGTGTGTGAATGTACTGAATCTCAGCGAGAAGTGACTGGCGTCTCTAGTGCTACGGTGCAAGCATGAAAGGAAGAAAACAGACGAGGAAGTTGGCTTTTCCATTCCCAATGTAAATCCCTTGAGGAAATTTGGTTATAGCCCCAATGGGAATGACTGTGCTCTTTGAGGCTGCTCCTTGTTTAGAGACCCCAAGGGTAGAACAATCTGGATTAACTCCCCAGGTGGTGACAAACATTTAATGAGTTAGCAGACCCTGAGGCAGTCATGGGGTGCCTGGCTTCAGAGTTTCCATACAAGCGGTGTTCTCCTCAGACATGTGGCTTGCCCCTGTGGACACCTACCCCCTGCTTTGAGAAACGTTTTGCTATCTTGTGAGCCCCTGTGTCCTGCCTGTAGCCTGAGGAGCCCTGGAGGCAGGAACCCCTGGAACTGCTCTTTAAATTCTTACCATTCTGCTGTGTGCTGTGCTCAGCCATGTCCATCTCGAACCCAGGTCTCCTGCTTTGCAGGCAGATTCTTTACCATCTGAGATACAAGCTCATGAAGTGAAGGTTTTAGTTGCTCACTTGTGTCTGACTCTTCACGACCCCTTGGGCTATAGCCCACCAGGCTCTTCTGTCCGTAGGATTCTCCAGGCAAGAATGCTGGAGTGGGTTGCCATTTCCTTCTGCAGGGGATCTTCCTGACCCAGGGATCAAACCCAGGTCTCCTACATTGCAGGCAGATTCTTTACCAACTGAGTAACCAGGGAAGCCTTAAATTCTTGGCTAATTGTTTTTCTTCAAAGGTGATGTTGGTGTACAAGGTCGGGTTGTCCTTTCCTGGCAGCTCAGGGACCCTTATTATATGAATCCACAGTGAGATTACTCTACCTACATCAGAAAATCATGATTTTGTAACTAGAGCATAGAATTCCCAGTTTTAATGCCAGTTTGGCCATTGCCTCACTGTCTCCTTTATATTGTCATTTACAGATGTATAAATGATAATGTTTGGAGCCCAAAGGTTATAATACCATTTATTTCAAATCACTTACCCAAAATAAGTGAAAAACTTACCAGCCTACCAGTAGGACCTACTGGGGAGAACGAGCATACCACTTAGAATCCACCTGCCAGTGCAGGAGCCAAGGGCTCAATCCCTGCATCGGGAAGACCCCCTGGAGAAGAAAACGGCAAGCCGCTCCAGTATTCTGGAAGATCCCATGGACAGAGGAGCCTGGAGGGCTGCGGTCCATGGGGTCGCCCAAGAATGGGGCACGGCTGAGAGACTACACAGCAGCAGCTCCGTTACTCCGTGAGCCCAAGATAAGCGTCATTTAGCATCTTTGCTGATTTCTCCCCCTTGGGTGGTTTTTAACAGGGTTGTGATCACACTGTGGGTATGCGTTTCACTCATTATCCTTTCTGAAGCGTTGCTCACCGTCATGGCAAAACGAAAAATGGCAGGTGCTGTGGGGTCAGGCTATCTAGGTTCAAATTCCAGTTTCCCCACTGAGAGCTCTGTGACCCGAATGAGTTACCTAATGTCTCTCTGTTTCTCCACCTATGGATGGAGCCAAGAATAGTCTTAGTCTTATAAGACTCTTACGAAGATCAAGTGAATTAATAGATACAAAGATCCAGGAAAGAACCTGGGACATAATAAGTACTTTTATTGTTTTTTTCTTTTTTTCTAATAAGTATTTTTGAATGTTCAGTACTAGTATTAATTTTCTTAATTTAAAACTTTGTAAATGAAATTTTTAATTTCTGCATGCTTATTACATCATCATCAATCTTAGATGATAAACTTTTTTCAGAAAAAATGTAAATACATGATATTGTTAAACATCTTTGTGCATAAGGCTTTTCTCCCTGTTTTAGATCATTTCTTTGGGAGACATAAATTCTCTGAAATGAGTTTTCTGGTGGAAAAAATATATATATATAGTTAAAGGCATACTAGTTTATATCCCCATGCTGCTATTATTTTAATCCTCTAACCATCCTATCATCTTTCAGAGTTGTTCTCCAGATACCATCTATATTAGTTATTTGTTGCCAAATAACACATTATGCCAAAACTTAGCAGCTTAAGACAACAAATATTTATTATGCCAGGATCTGTGGGTCAGGAGCAGCTTCCGTGGGTGCCCTCTAGCTCATCCCCATCTGTTGTGGGGATGTCAGCCAGGGCTCTGGAAGGCCTGGCCGGGGTGGAGGGAGCATTTTCAGGATGGCTCGATCACATGGCATTGGCTGGTCCATTGATCCCTTGCCACGTGGCCTCTCTGTGGCTCCTTGGGTGTCATGCCACGGCCGCTGGCTTCCCTCAGAGCAAGATGAGGGAGGGGTAGGAGAGAAGAAGAGAAAGCAGAAGCTGCAGTGTCTTTATGAACAGCCGCACCCCTTCATTTCCACACTGTCCCACTGGTCATCCTGATCAGCCTCTGTAATGTCACAGAGATGACAGAGAGGCAGAGATCAGAACATCCGGAGGGGAAGACCACTGAGGCCCATTTGGGAGCGAGCTGCCCTGTGACCATGGAAGGCGTCCTTCCATCTTGCTGTCCACCTCCCCTTCCCTGTAAGACAGGGTGATATGTAAGACAGAGGTCGTCATGGGTCTCGAAAGGACAGGTCAGCCACAGAACTTGATGATCTTGAATATTCCACAAATCTGCATCAACTGTGTAAGGAGAACTGAGCTACTTCCTTAATTTCATAACAAATATCCGAAGCCATGGCAAATGTCATTAAGGTTTTGGTTACCCTTTTTTTGAGCCTTGTTTTGGAGGTGCCAGTCAATATGGTAAACGTGAAAGGGAAGTAACAGTCATACGTATTAGAAGAAATCCTGTCATTATTTGAAAATGATTATTTACCTGAAAATCCAAATTAAAATACCTAAAAATGAATCAGGAGAGGACATGTTGATGGGGTGCATAGTCATGAAGCCCAGGGAATAGGCAGGTTCCAAGGCCAAACTGACCTTTGCTGTCATTAAGAGAAAGGAGGAAATCTGATCTCAAAATAAGCTGTAAGGAGTAGTAATTGACCACCAACTTATTTTTTATGAGAAATGTCTCAGTACTATTTTTATGTAACAGAATACACATTTTTATACAAAATATAATTTTTATATTTTATACTTCAGTTGATTCTTACACAGGCTGCATGTATTTTTTGTTGGACAATGCTATTATACATAAGATCCGTCTGGGTTCAGTGAATATGATTTTCCCCTTTTATGTTTTGACAGGAATTGCAGTTATTCAGTAAGTATTACCTGACTTTCTCCAAAAATTTTGACTTGGTTTAAAGTTAAATTGCTTTAGTAATATGCAACTTTTTAACAGGTGGTTGTTGGTATCTTAAAATGTAGAGAATATTACAGTTTTTTGGGTCTGTGTATAGCTGGTTATAAACTTGGAAGGTCTTTAAATACTGGGAACATCTGCATTGATTCACAGGATTGAGTTAAGACTAACGGATGTTTGAATTTATGTTCATTAGCCAAAGTGCTTCACGTGTCAGAAGGTGAGGGTTGACGCCAGGGACCTGAAATTAAGGAACCAAGGTCTAATTCACTCTAATTAAGTGTTGCTTTTTTGATTAGAGAAGGGCATTTCAAAGTGCTTTATGGATAATATCAAATGAAGGATATCTAATACTTATCAAATGTTACAGAGCAGCTCATCCCAGAGGGTCTTAATTTCAGAGTGGTGAGGTAGAGGAACAAGTCGGACTGCAGTGATGGTCCTGTGATTGTTGAATTAATTAGCTTAAGTAGCAGTTCAGAAATATCTTTAACAGCTGTTCAAAGTACAGGTACGGGACAGTTATGAGTGTGACCGATCATGATGCTTTCACAAATGTATTAGAAGAACTGAGTTAGGAGAAAAGTACCATTGGTACGTAATTACATAAAATATAACAATTTTTAAATTATGTAGACATAAAGCTTAAGATAATTTAAAAGCAATTCTTAGATCCTTAAAAAAAAAAGTAGTAGAGAAGGTGGATGAAGGTAATGGACTGAACATGTTCATCCATCTTGCCTCGCAGTTACCTTAAAATGTTAGAAAATAGTTTCTATAAGTCCTTATTAGTACCAGCCTTCAGAAGACAGGAACCAAACTTGAAGTGACAAAAAAAATGCCATAGTCCAAAACACAGGCAGGAGAAGCTGCTTTTATTAATGTCAGATCAGTTCAGTTCAGTCATGTCCGAATCTTTGTGAGCCCATGGACTGCAGCACACCAGGCTTCCCTGTCCATCACCAGCTCCTGGAGTTGATAAACTCATGTCTATTGAGTCGGTGATGCCATCCAACCATCTCATCCTCTGTTGTCCCTTTCTCCTCCCACCTTCAATCTTTCCCAGCATCAGGGTCTCTTCAACTGGGTCAGCTCTTCGCATCAGGTGGCCAAAGTATTGGAGTTTCAGCTTCAGCATCAGTCCTTCCAATGAATATTCAGGACTGATCTCCTTTAGGATTGACTGATTGGATCTCTTTGCTGTCCAAGGGACTCTCAAGAGTCTTCTCCAACACCATAGTTCAAAAGCATCAATTTTTCGGTGCTCAGCTTTCTTTATAGTCCAACTCTCACATCCATACATGACAACTGGAAAAACCATAGCTTTGATTAGACAGAACTTTGTTAGCAAAATAATGTCTCTGCTTTTTAATATGCTATCTAGGTTGGTCATAACTTTTCTTCCAAGGAGCAAGTGTATTTTAATTTCATGGCTGCAATCACCATCTGCAATGATTTTGGATCCCCCCAAAATAAACTCTGTCACTGTTTCCATTGAATTGTTTCCAGTCTGATTTGGAACAGACTGGTTCCAATTGGGAAAGGAGTACATCAGGCTGTGTACTGTCACCCTNGGACATGAGTCTGAATAAACTCCAGGAGTTGGTGATGGACAGGGAAGCCTGGCGTGCTGCAGTCCACAGGGTCGCAAAGAGTCGGAAACAGCAAGTGACCGGAACTGTTTCCCCATCTATTTGCCATGAAGTGATGGGACCAGTTGCCATGATCTTAGTTTTCTGAATGTTGAGTTTAAAGCCAACTTTTTCACTCTCCTCTTTCACTTTCATCAAGAGGCTCTTTAGTTCTTCTTCACTTTCTGCCATAAAGCGAAGTGTCATCTGCATATCTGAGGTTATTGATATTTCTCCCGGCAGTCTTGATTCCAGCTTGTGCTTCATCCAGCCCAGCATTTCTCATGATGTACTCTGCATATAAATTAAATAAGCAAGGTAAAAATAAACAGCCTTGACATACTCCTTTCCCAATTTGGAGCCAGTCTTTGTTCCATATCCAGTTCTAACTGTTGCTTCCTGACCTGCGTACAGGTTTCTCAGGAGGCAGGTCAGGTGGTCTGGTATTCCCATCTCTTTCAGAATTTTCCTCAGTTTGTTGCGATCCACACAAAGCCCTTGGCATAGTCAGTAAAGCAGAAATAGATGTTTTTCTGGAACTCTCTCGCTTTTTCAGTGATCCAGTGGATGTTGGCAATTTGATCTCTGGTTCGTCTGCCTTTTCTAAATCCAGCTTGAACATCTGGAAGTTCATGGTTCATGTACTGTTGAAACCTAACTTGGAAAATTTTGAGCATTACTTTGCTAGTGTATGAGATGAGTGCAATTGTGCGGTAGTTTGAACATTCTTTGGCATTACCTTTCTTTGGGATTGGAATGAGAACTGACCTTTTCCAGTCCTGTGGCCACTGCTGAGTTTTCCAAATTTGCTCGCTTATTGAGTGCAGCACTTTCACAGCATCATCTTTTAGGATTTGAAATAGCTCAACTGGAATTCCATCTCCTCCACTAGCTTTGTTCGTAGTGATGCTTCCTAAGGCCCACTTGACTTCACATTCCAGGATGTCTGGCTCTAGCTGAGTGATCACACCATCATGGTTATCTGGGTCATGAAGATCTTTCTTGTACAGTTCTGTATATTCTTGCCACCTGTTCTTAATCTCTTCTACTTTTGTTAGGTCCAGACCATTTCTGTCCTTTATTGTCAGAACACAACCAGATAGTTTCAACCTCCAAGTGAACAATGGATAAAATGCCTGGAGTGTGGGAGGGAGGTTGTAGGGTAAATGGTTAACACGAGTTAAGGAACTTCATTTACTGCGGGAAGGTCGGCTTGCTCCTCTCTCCCCTCCTTTTTATGTGACGCTTCAGGCAATATTTGAATCCCGCTAAAAGCCCAGAGCTGTGTTCTAAAGAAAGGAAGCACTTGCCCGGAGAGGGCAGTTGTAAAGAACGGAGAGCAGGGCAAGGTTTATGGCAATTCCAGACCTTTACCAAAGTCGCGGGGGGCGGGGGGGAATAAAATGCACTTATGGCAGCTCTTCCAAAGGAGGGTAGGAAGTAATCCCTTCTGCGTCCAGCGTGAAGCATCCCACGTGGCAGGATTTGGAAGGTCCCTGCCCTGCAGGCCTATCTTTAACTGCTGTCCAGTTGCCAGGCCTCACCCGTTTCACAAAACCTGTGAATGGACCGCCTTCCGTTCAGGAGCCCTGTGGGTGAGGCTGACCCAGGTGCAGTGGGAGCCGTCCACAGCACTCATCAGCCTGGCCTTTGAACTTAAATGCCAGCAGACAACCAGGGGTCCTCAGACAAGAAGGAGCAATAAGCTAAGTAAACAGAAGCATGGCAGAGAAAACAGGCCATTCAGGGAACAGAGGAGAACTGTTAAGAACTATAATTAAGGTCCTCAGATTCGAAAGAAACAACCAGTCAGGAAGCTTTCTCGAAAGTTAATACAAAGATGGCTAGAATTTAAAATCCATAGAAAAACACCAGATTTGACACATGGGAAATAAAGGCATGGGAGAAAACAAACAAAGCCCTCTAGAATATGGATCACAAATGGGCCTTCCCAGGTGGCTCACTGATGAAGAATCTGCTGCAATGCCAGACATGTGGGTTTGATCCCTGNTTGACACATGGGAAATAAAGGCATGGGAGAAAACAAACAAAGCCCTCTAGAATATGGATCACAAATGGGCCTTCCCAGGTGGCTCACTGATGAAGAATCTGCTGCAATGCCAGACATGTGGGTTTGATCCCTGGGTCAGGAAGATCCCCTGGAGGAGGAAATAGCAACGCACTCCAGTATACTTGCCTGGGAAATCCCATGGACAGAAGGAGCCCGGCGGGCTGTGGTCCGTGGGGTCACAAAGAGTTGGACATGACTGAGCAACTGTCCATGGATCACAAATACAGAGACGAGAAATAACAGAAGATTTAAGAGGTACGTAAGATGAGCCCAGGAGGGCTAACGTCTGTTACCCAGGGAGAAGTGTAAGGAAAAGAGGACAGAAAACCAGCCAGTAATGGAAGACTGGCTGCTCGTGCGTGGGACCGGTTCCCTCACAAGCCCGGGAGGGGAGGGCGTGAGCCACAGTCTCCTCCCCAGTGGGCACACTCGCCTTCAGGAGTGGGTGCCCGTCCCAGTGTGGTCCCTCCCAGCCGGGGCTCAGGGGCCCCCACAGACCTCTGGCAGGCAAGATGAATGTAAGTGAATTTAAGAAAGAGGAGAATGTGGGGTGTACAAAACTGAGCAAATCAAAGTTAAACCCTAGAGTCGGTCTGAATAACTGCTCACTTTGGTTTGTGTTTTTATCCAGGAAGGGTCACTGGGAGGCAGGCAACAGAAAGGAGGACAAAGCTGGGGCAGGGGGNGGGGCGGGGGGGCGGGGCTGTGCGGTGCCAGATCCTCAACTTGCAGAGAAGACGTCAGGGCTCATCAGTTGCACACGCTGTAACTGTCACACCTGTGCAACAAACACACATTATCCAGTTGAACTGAGTCAGGAAAGGATGAAATCAAAAGGGAAACACCCGGAAGCAGAGAAGACAAAAACCGGAACCCCAACCCAGGATGGCCGGAATCGCCTCCGAGACACAGCTGAATGCCTTCAGTGCCCCCAGTGAAAGCTAACGCTTTTAGCTAAGTTGTGAAAGGAAATCTAGTCATCTGAAGTTTGAGAAAACAGTGACATAGAAAGATGGAAAGGGAATGGATGGAAAAATATGTACCCGGCAAATACCAACGATAAGCAAGTGTAGCAATATTAATGTCAAACTGAATGGAATTCAGGGTTTAAAAACAGCATTCAGAAGCACAGAGGCGTATTTCACACTTACGTAAAATTCACCAAGGAGCCTCACTGCAGTATCAACATAATGTTGTCTTATAAAACCTCAAGTTAGAAGTATGACGATAATGTGATACTTTCTCTTTCTAAATGAAAATCTTTGTGCTTTTCTTAGCAACTGATGCATTATGTAGATAATGTACATAAGGGTACAGAGGGATTTTGGCAAACTCTTAACCTTGATTCCCAAATAAATAGCTGTTAACTTTTGTGTCCCATAAACAGAGAATCACTTTTTTTTTTTTTTTTACAAATACTAATGGAATATTTGTTAAAATTAAGGATGACTCACCCCAGATTTGATTTGGTTTTTTTTTTTGGTTTCATGATATCTGTTTATTGGTCTTTGCTGGGGTCTTTTTTTTTTGAGGTACAGGTTATATATAGTATTATTTGTCTCATATGTACAGCATAGTGATTCACAATTTTAAAAGGTTATATTCCATTTGTAGTTATTGTAAAATATTGGCTACATCCCCTGTGTTATACAATATGTCATTGTACCAAAGTTGTATTTTGCCAATGATGCTTTCTTTTTGTGGTAAACAAACTCCTACCGTCTGGCTGCTGGGCGCCCCCTTAAAGAGTTATAATTTTTTTGATTGGCTGGAGAACATCCCTGTCATACATAGTAGGTGGTCCGAAGATCTCATCATATGTCTCATCACTGAAGCATCAGGTGGGAGGCGGGTCCCGTCCCTGTTTCCTAGCCTCCTCTCGCTCTCCCATCTTTGGGACCAGAGAAAATTTGACCTCTTGATCAGCGTCATCTTATCCTTAACCAAGCCAGGAGAAACCAGGCAAAGTTGCTCTGAGTCTTTTCCATCCCTGATCCCCCAAATCAACACATGTCCGTGAGCCAAGCTCTTCCCAGTAAATGCTGTCCTCCTGGCCTAGCTGAGGAACAGCCTGACGTCGCTCTCCTGGTGAATTTAGCAAGTCTCCACACCAGAAATCCCGTCCACGGGGATGTACTCCGCCCTTCGGCAGCCTTAGCAGCTATCCTCCAGGGAGAGGTGGGAGCTGGTGGTGGAGAGGATGAGAGTCCTGTACAGGCCGCCCTGTTTCCAGCACCCGCCCCCACTCCACACACACACACACACACACACACACACACACCCACACACCCCAATCAATTTTGCCAGACAGCTTATTAAACATCTTACACGTTTCCCTTAGCATTCTTATTCCACGGATCAGTGTCTTTCCTCCCTGCCCTCCCCAACACTTCTCTCTTTTTTCATGGCAAGTAGCTATTTATGAAAACTACCCTAACTGAAGGGAACTTGTTACCCATTTTATTGCTTGTATGTCTTTCAGAGTCACACTCTGCCACGCCTGCCCACCCTTGTAAGGAGGATTTTATTACATGTCTAAAGCAGACAGCCTTGCTAAACTCTTTCTAAACCAGGGAGTGAAACAAAATTGGTGGTGTGAACACAGTGGGTTTCTAAGCATTTTTCATGTTTCCTTCCATTATGTTGGAGGATAAATTCCTGGCTTAAAGTTAAAATAATTCCTCTAAGCTAATAGGAAACTCAGTATGACTTATCCAGTGAAGCGCTGGATATAAAGCGAGCTTTTTCACATGCAAAGACGCCATGTGTTTCATAAAAACTGTTCAGCTGAATGGCTGAGGAGCCTCGGGAAAGATGGAAGAGGAGAAGATACAGCTTAGCGATATAAATGCAAACGTGTACTATGCGGATTCCCCTGGGCGCACACGCACACCCTGTAACTTTAAAGCTGTCTCTTAGAAGGATGAGATGGAGCTGTGAGCCAGACCACGTTGGTTTGGACTGAAATTCTTACAGAATTATTAAGCCTTAAAAAAAGCAAAGGAGATTTATGCATCTGCATTTGACCAATTTGGTTTGGAATAGGTTCATAATGGAAAAGTAATAAAACCATAAGAGACAGCGTCTTCTGAGTACAGTCTCGCTTTTAAAAAATCTAAACATGAGCTGCCCCAGTTTGGATAAAATGACTGTAGAAAAATTTCCCATTGGTAATTTTGGGAGGGTTTTGTTGTTGTTATTGTTTCTTTTTCATTGATTATCAGCCAGTATAAATTTTAAGATTTCTGGCAGATATTTTTTTCAGGACATGTCAGTCAATAGGAAAGAGGAATCCTAAAGTATTATCTGTGGGTGCGTCCCCCTCAGGTCACCCCCCACCTTCACACATGCATACACACACACACACACACACACACACAATGTTTGTTTAGCTATCAGTCAAGTCTTTTCTGGTGTAACTGGAGAGCTTAGGGTTTGGAGGGTGCGAGTGGTTGAATGTGTGTGAGAAGGCACCTCCGCTGACTGCCAGCAGCCGCAGAAAAGCAGGAAGAGGAAACGGATAACAAGCTTCACCTCTGAAAAATCAGACCCAATAACTCTGATTTCAACAGGAAAACAAACAAAAAAAGGTAAAAAAACAACAACCAAAAAACCCCCCAAATCTTTTTCCATTTGTTTTCAACCAATTGAAGTGTTGATACGTAATTCCTTGAGACTGTGTAAGAATGTAAGCGTAACTAATGGAGGTTGGTGGTCTGGGGAAGAAGAGGCGAGGCGTGTACTCCATTGGGTGTGGTGGAGCCTCCATGCCTGCAGACCAGAGTCACAGCTGCGTTTCCTGGAGGCGACAGCGAGCAGGCACTTGACTCGATCCCATCCTCAGCTTTCTCTCCGTGGCCGGCGGTGCACAGCACAGTGTCTTTTACACGGTGAGAACGGGACCCGACTGCAAAGGTGTTCTCTTTTCTGGCAGGTATGCCTGCAGCCTCACTGGTGACCCCTGCTGATGTCATCAAGACGCGATTACAGGTGGCCGCCCGGGCTGGCCAGACCACTTACAGCGGAGTGATAGACTGCTTTCGGAAGATCCTTCGAGAGGAAGGCCCGAAAGCTTTGTGGAAAGGAGCTGGCGGTATGGAAATAATTTGCTCTTAATTAAACCTTTGGTATCAGGCAAATTTTTACAATCTTAACCCTGTCTGTCACTTCCTGTTCTTCCCCCAAGCTCGTGTGTTTCGATCCTCCCCCCAGTTTGGTGTGACTTTGCTGACCTATGAATTGCTCCAGCGATGGTTCTACGTTGATTTCGGAGGAGTGTAAGTATCTTGCTGAACTTCAGCTGCTTCTGATACTCTGTCGTCATCCAGAAAGGTATGTCCTTTTAGTCCCTGTGATGAAGTAGAAGAGATGTAGGAAAATACTGAAATCATGTTATCAGATTGGTTTCAAAAGGGAACATACAAGTAACCAGAATTCCACAGCTCCTCTCTGATCCAGATGTTAGCAGCTTTTGAATGTTGCTTTTACCAAGTTAAACAAAAACCCTCAGATGCTCACTCTATTTTCCCTTCTTGTAGGAAACCCATGGGATCAGAACCAGTTCCTAAATCCAGGATCACCCTGCCTGCTCCCAATCCCGATCACGTTGGGGGCTACAAACTGGCAGTTGCAACATTTGCAGGGATTGAAAACAAATTTGGACTTTACCTACCTCTCTTCAAGCCGTCAGCATCTACCTCACAAGCCATGGGTGGAGGCCCGTAGGAGGCCTGGCACCCACCAGGCCGTCGCTGCGTCTCTGGTGTGACTGTTGGAGAGAGCACCCCACCTCAATGGAAACACTTCATCCCTCTCGCTTCCATCTCCTGTTTAAACTCAAGTCGAGGCTTTTGATAAGGTGAAATCGTTCCTTTTTCTGTGTGTTTTCCTAACTAGATCATTGTGAAATTATTCATAATTATTCTTTGGGCCTCTTCTTACAAACCTGTGCTGGTACCTGACATCTCCTGGGATTTGGCCAACATTAACCCGATCTGGAGGAAGAAGCAAGTCTGAATAGAAATTAGAACCAGTCTCCTCAAATTAGGATTACAGCCCAGAATAAGCTACTGAGAAGCAATCATGGTCCTCCAAGCAAGTGTTCCTGTGCAGGAGACCGGGCGCATATTCATAAAAAGAGAAAAAAACACTGAAGAAATGAAAGTGTTATCAGAAATAGCCAGCCCGGCTTCGGATTCTAAACACACACATTAACTCTGACTCTGGATTATATTATGAAGCTTTGATGTGAAGCATGTTGTTTCGTAATGAAAACCACATTGAAGATGTTTAATAATCATATTCTGTTACTGGTACTCGGGCTACCAGGGGGAGGTCTTTGTACTTTAGAGAAAGTACTCTTGGCTCTGCACTCGACGGGCGGAGAAACCCAGAGACACAGCCCCACTCCTGGCTTGGGATGACTGCTCGTAGGAGGCACACGTGCTGACCACCGCCCGTTTCAGTAAACACTGCAGAAAAACTCGTGCCCTCCGTTACTGATACCTACCCTCGCCCCTCCCAGCCCGCCGTAGTTGGCATCCATTTGCTTTTAAGATCCATTTTATCTTGAATCATGGAAAAATACATTGTAATATGCATTTTTATTTAATTTGTGGTGCCTCAAACAATGGTCAGAAGGCTCGTGTGTCTGTGAAGAAGGAAATAAACTATTTTTAAAGCTACTGAGTGTTTTTGCTCTTGTTACGTCATGTGGCAAATGACTGCAAGAGTGATCATGATTAGACTCTCGGAGTCTCATTTTGAGGGTGGCTTGTTCATGAAAGCCTGGGTTTGTCTCGCTGGTCTCTCAGGGGGATGTGCACACGCATCTTCAGTATGCCAGTGTTCAGTGTGAGTGCGAGAGGCTGTTTACGTTTGATCCCGATGAGTGAGGACCCTAGCAAACTGACTCTTGCTCTAGACATCCTCAGTGCTCTCTGCAGTTTCTGATTGTGAGAATTAATATCGAGTTCCACTGGAGGTTGGGCATGAAAACTCGTACAAAATGGCTATAATGTCTTCTGACCTTCTCTTTCTCATACCAAAACCACGGACCTCTGTGAGCACCCTGTAGTCCAGGTTGCACATATCTGACCCACGCTGTAATGACCGGGGAAAGGCGTTAGTCTTGAACAGAATTCCGGGCGCTCCTAAGGCTGCAGTTGTGCTCCTAAGGTACTTATTGTCAGTTGAGTTTGAACCTTCTGTGTCTCCAAAATTTGCCTCCAGAAGAGAGCCATTTTTCAGTTTCTGTCTTGCTGTAGGTCAGCAGGTTGACATTCAGAGTTACTGTTCAAAATGGGAAAGTGTAAAAACCATCTGTGAGTCTGCTTTTTTGTTGTTATTGTTTTTGTTTTTGTTTTCAGTGAACAAAAGCTTTGTTATTCTCACCAGAAATAGGACAGATATATACATGGCTCCCTCATGGTTTTGGTTTAGCAAACACCAAAGAGAATCCCCTCCGTCTCCCCTTCTTGCCCCCCTCCCCTAGTCCCTTGCTCAGTGTGACAAGCGTCATTTATATTTTAATCTCCAAGACCAGTCACAAGACTCCACATATGTCATAGAAATTTAGGTGGTGGTACAGTAACACAGCCCTCAAGCTTTGTTATTTTGAATGTGGAGAGAAGTCCCCTGAGTGTAAACCCTGCCTCCCTGCCTTTCTTTTCTTCAACTGCTTGAAATTTTGTGGAAGATCAGATTTCCCAGTTATAAATACTGACCCAGATCTCAAGACACAGTGCATTGCCCTACTTGCTGCTTTTTTGTTTTGTTTTAATATTTGCTTATTTATCCGACTGCTCTGGGGTCTTAGTCGCAGCATGTGGGATCTAGTTCCCTGACCAGGGATTGAACCTGGGCCCCCTGCATTGGGAGCTCAGAGCCTTGGCCACTGGACCACCAGGGAAGTCCCCCTGCTTGCTGCTTTAGGAGGTGTTGCATCTAGTGGGAGAGCGTCTTGGCTTCCCTTAGTCCTACTTGGAGCTGAGGATGATTCTCTTTAGTAAAGGAGAAAGCAGAGAAGTACCAGGAAGCCAAGGAGATAGGCCCAGGCAGCTGTGTTTCTTTAAAATCCTTGGCTGAGTCTGTTCCGGGGTAGGCAGTGACTGGAGACACGCAGGAGGCCCCATTTCCATCTGAGTTGTGCTCAGTGGGCGGTGTGACTGTGACATCCTTGAATAGGACTGCAATCACCGTGCGGTGAAAACCACGTCAAATTTGTTCTGGGTTTTCCTTCTTCCTGAAGTGACAGCACAATACTCAGCAGCGCTGCGGCCGCCGTTTCTGCAGTGAGTGGCTCTTTTCCTCCTCCTCGCCAAGGGGCCGAGAGCTGAGCAACGCCCACCCAAGGGGGCCAGCCTCCCCCTGCCCCGCGCCGGCCCCGGAGTCTCTCCCTCTGCCCCCGTCCACTCCTGATTGCTTAGGAGGAGCGGGGGAGAGGCCCTGACTTTTGTGTAGCAACTTTTTTTCTAGGAGGGGAAAAAATGTGGAGCTGACCACAGAATGAACACGCTGATTCTTGGGTCCCAGCCGTGGCTGGGTTTCTTGAGGCTGGGTGGCATGCCGTCGCCAAGCTCATGCTACACCTCATAAGCCACAACCATTCGCTGTGCTCCCTGGGGTTGCCTTAATCCCAAGCAGCCAGGGTTGCACAGGGGAACATAAGAATCCTGGCACAGAAAGGAGTCATCTAAAATGCTTATTGCATTTCAAGCTTCAGTTTTTACTTAGTGAAAATATTTACCATTGCTGGAAAACAATGTTTAAAATGTTGTTGCTTATATGTTGTTTAATGGTGTGGCCGATGTAAACCTCAGGATGCTTACATTTTGACAGTCTTCTGGAAATGTTTAACAGCACATAACTCAGTAAGCAGGGAATAAAAACTGGGAACAAATTGTGCTTGAAACTTTGCAACCTCCCCCCAGACTAGGTATTCCGCAAGGCACGCTGGAATTCTTCAGGTAGAGACAGGGAAATCTCCAGGTAATGGAATTTGGTGTCTTGTACTCTTGCCTGGAGAATCCCAGGGACGGGGGAGCCTGGTTGGCTTCCATCTGTGGGATCACACAGAGTCGGACACGACTGAGCAATATAGCAGCAGCAGCCGCCGCCGCAGCAGCATTTAGCAACCTTGTAGATAACCCCTGAGAACCATCATGTGCCTTTTACCGCAGAAGCCGTCCTTGTGGGGATGAATTTTTATCTTTGCCACTGAGTGAAATCCCATTTTCAGTTCAGGGTCATCAAACGCTTTCAGGATGGGGATTTTTCCACAGATTTTTTAAAAGACACATTCCCTGGTGAGAGCAGTGAAATGTTCCTTCCACAAATGGTACTGCCCTCAAAGTGTTGGTCACGCAGTCTTGTCCGAGTCTTTGCAACTCCATGGACTGCAGCCCGCCAGGCTCCTCTGTCCATGGGATTCTCCAGGCAACAGTATTGCAGTGGGTAGCCATTCCTTTCTCCTGGGGATCTTCCTGACCCAGGGACCGAACCCCAGTTTCCTACATTGGAGGCAGATTGTTTACTATCTGAGCCACCAGGGAAGCCCCTTGTAGGGACAGGGAGGGAGGTGCCTTTGTTTTACCTTCTAGGAACAACCCAACCCTCACCAAAGGGTTCTGTTTTCCATGTTATGAGGACCACGGGTGGGGGGGGGCAGTGGGCATGGGGGTGCATGTTTTTAAGATCTGAGGCAGAAAAGAGCATTGTCACTTGTTTCTTAAAAACAGTGGAAGTCTTTAACCTGAAAGCCCGGATTGGGCTCCATGAGAACTGAGCTTGTGATGCTAGTTCCATACTGCCTGGAACTTTTGAGTAGGCTCTTTTCATTTGGATGGATGGATGAACAGATAGATGGATGGATGGGTTTTGATCATTTTTTTTCCAATTAGTAATCTCTATCATTTTCTCACTTTATAGGCCTTTTCAGTAGTGTTTGTAATGGCTGGAGTTAAAACCATAATTTAAAGCAACCCTATTCTAATGTATTGTTCATTTACTTTAGAAGTCGTAAGTACATCTTTTCTTAAAGCAACTACAGCTATGTAAATTGTTTTTAATTAGCTGGTTACTCTGAGTCAGGAACTTTCATGTAAACTATATGATCTTTAAATTTCCTGGTCATGGTTAAAAATAAAGATTTAAAAAATCATCCTTTTGAGGTTAGTGGTACATCAGGCTTGTACCATTAGGCACATGAGTACATTAGCATTAAAACAGCTTTTCTTATCAATGAATGTTAATGACTTAGAACTCCTCTGCTCTTTGCTGCCTGACATCTGTAGGAGCACGGTGGCAAGTTTTCCTTTAGAAGCTGCTGAAGACAACAGGGACTCTCTTTCAGAAGGGTTTGTTTTTAGCTAATGCATTAATTGACTCCAAAAAGAGTCCAAATGGAGCACTCTGCTTTCATCTGCTAGGGTAACCTAATAAAATAATGTTGTTTGTTTTTAGATTCCCGGCTGGTAAGGGGGGTTTTGCTCAAGGCAAAACCACAGTCCCCTCGAATAACTTTAGAAGGAGAGTTAAGAAGACACACTAATTGTGCCTGTCTGAGGTTTGCTCCTTCAAGGGCCCAGACACACCCCTCGCACACTGGTCTGGCCACCAGGGCTCCGGTGCCCACCACCAAGTTGATTCTTCTGGGCTGGCTGGGCTCCTGCCCCCTGGAAGATGCTTGACTTTGCTGTGAGCAGTTCTTAAGGAGATTTACAGACTCAAGCTCTCGGAACAGACTCAGGCAAGCACACTATATGCGATTCGTCTGACACACAGAATGGGGAGAGGGGAATTCAGGTTAATGACAGATGACTGATTACAACAGGCTCCTTAACTTTCATCACCCCTTCCTCCATCCTTTGCTACTTAGCCACGCTCTTGCTCTGGTGTGTTACTGGGCTGCTTTCAAATGAGAGGAGGACAAGTAATCCTGCCCCAGCCTGGAGTTCTTCAGCCAGTCAGAACTCATTAAATACGAGTATCACACGCTAGGTATGATCCCATGAAACCCTTCCCACATCCCTTAATGTAGACACTATTTTGCCCCGTGTGACAAATGAGGAAATCAAGACTCAGAGAGGTTAAATATCTTGCTCATGGTCCCAGCTAGCAAATAAGGATGCTAAAATTTGAATCCAGGTCTGATGGGAGCCCAAGGCCCTGTTCTTTCTATATGAGTATTTCTCAACCCAGTAGAGGGAGTTCATATGATCGTCTATGCCCAGATCTTACTCTCTCCAGTTCTAAGTATCAGATGTATCATTCCTAGCTCAGAGCCAAAAGGAAGGGTGACCTCAGATTATTTACCGTTGTTAAGTACATTTGCTATCTCAAGACAATTCCAGAGCTTGAGGACCAGGTGAATCCTGAGAAGCCTTTTGAGGTTCATCTTAAGCTATTTTACAGCCTATTAAAGTCAGTAAAGAGAGGACTAAGGTACCCTTGAAGCATTTGCCCCACGGGTTTAAAATTGGAAGGTAATGTGGAAAAAGCAGAGATAAATTTACAAACTGTTACAGTGCAACGTGATATGACATGAACTGAACTGGACCATCTTAAAAATCACTACTATAATTAGAAAATGCCGTTCTTCAACAAAAGTTGGAAATAATGGAAAAGCAACTTAAAAGTAAATATCTATGGATACTTGGCCTCAAAGTGTGTCTGGAGGGAATGGAGACAGTTTACAGAATGTGGGATTTGTTGGAATTACTTTTGGACATAAAATCTCCATCACCCCTAATGGTGGAAAGTCTTGCTCTATTCCCAAGTTACCTGCTGTCCCTAAACTTAAAGGAGGATATCTACCACTGCACTTTGCCACCCTCTCTCCCATTCTTATATAAATGAAAGCAAATTACTGACTAACCCACACCAAAAATTTGTGGAATTTTCTTCCTGGGCAAAAGATATGTGTGTGTGTATATATACATATACATATATATATATATGTATATATACACATATACATATATACATATACATATATATATACATATACATATACATATATATATACACACATATATATATGCATTTGTCTATTAAAATGTCATGTTCCTTTTTCAGAGGAGTGATCTCAAAATGTGAATTTTCGTTTTGAAGCAGAGTTTCCAATGTAAGTTCTAAGTATGGAATATGCTTAATCAATTTGAAAACTTATGAAGAGTTAGCTACTCCATGTAAGAGGTTGCTTTCTCTGAAGACCTCTTCATTAGGGCCAGCTCCAGTGTTATAAAAGGCTTACACTCTGTTAGAGTAACATCACATCAGAAAAAGGAAAAACTGGGGAGGACGGAAATTGAAACAGGTCTTTTTCCTTCTGAAGACAGAAGTGAAGTGATTGCTGATGTCTGAATTTTATTACAGTGAAAGCAGATACTTCTCCACACTTTTAATCTCAGCCTTTGTCCAGTCTCGTTATGAAATGTATATTTCACCTTCTGAACTGAAGAAGCAGTTCACATTTGACCTGGAACTTCAAGTTACCTGTGACCACTACTTATTAAGTAAGTGATTTCTTTCATTTTAAAAACAGTTTGCCTGTCTGAAAGTAAAAAGAGGAAAACCATTATTTCTGGGTCTTTTGAGGACTTGAAATTATTGTGACATTTTTTTCCTCTTACTCTGTTTAGAAAGTGTCTTGATTGGCTTAATAACTTACCATTCTAACCATACATATCTGGCTAAGTTATTGCAAATTATTAAAGCATTTGAAATGAGTTGGTTATAAAAGATAACTACTATCTCTATTAAAGCTATGACATGCAAATTCGTGAAGCATTCCATATTTGGGGGGCTTCCCTGATAACTCAGTTGGTAAAGAATCTTCTGCCCAATGCAGAAGACCCCAGTTTGATTCCTTGGTCGGGAAGCTCTGCTGAAGAAGAGATAGGCTACCCACTCTAGTATTCTTGGGCTTCCCTTGTGGCTCAGCTGGTAAAGAATCCACCTGCAATGCGGGAGACCTGGGTTCAATCCCTGGGTTGTAAAGATCCCCTGGAGAAGGGAACAGCTCCAGTATTCTGAGCTGGAGAATTCCATGGACTTATATAGTCCATGCAGTTGCAAAGAGTCAGACACAACTGAGTGACTTTCACTTTCAAAGACAAATTACAAAATAATTATCATTGGAGCCCTGAAGTAATAAAAAAAATGCTTTAATTTCTATAGACTGTAAACTCTAGTTTACTTTTTTCTACCTTAAAAATTATACCTTTGGGAGAGTTCTGCATCTGGCCATGACAGACTAGGAAAGAAAACTAGAAAACTGGGCAAAACACATTATATGGTAGTTTTAAGACATGGGATATGAGGCAGAATAGATCTGTGACCTCTGAGGGAAAGGAGACAAAAAGGTGAGACCTCCTGTTGCACCAGCTTTCTGCCTGGAGGCAGTCTCCAGCCAGTGTGCAGGGAAGGAGAACCCAGACAGGGCCCAACCTTCTCCCCAGTTGAAAAGATGTAGGTCAGAAATCAGGGAAGCCAGGATAGCTAGAATTTTAAGACACACCGAGCAAGCAAACAGCAGTGAGCTGATCTGAGAGACAGCTCTGGAGTTTTACAGAGAGTTCCCCAGTCTTTGGGTACTGGGAGGAAACTATACCGGGCTTGGGAAAGAACCACTGGAAAGGAAGAAGCAGAAAAATTCTGGAGCTCACAGTAGAGAAAGAGTTTGTTTTCCCACCCATTGGAGTAGAAATTTCCTCCATAATAGATAGAACATCAGGTAGAATCCTTAGAAAACGTGTCTTAATAGTGCTAAATAACTATTTAAAGGCTGCTCTGCCCTTAACAAAACTTAAAAGCAGACTTCACACAGAGCTGATTCCAAGTAACTTAACTCCTAGTCAGAACACAATTTGATACTGTTTCAAGCAATATTAAGAAAAGCCCACAACTCACAATAAGAAATCTAATTAAAAAAAACTGTCACCCATAATAGTAAGGAAAATATCAATGTAAGCCATACAAAATGAAAAGTCAACCAACAGTAATAGACCTGGGAATGACAAATGTTAGAACCAGCAGCAAGCCCAGTAAGACAGCTCCCATAGGTAATACATAAAGTTAAGGTAGGAGTAAACATGGCCATTATATGGAGAGAAATGGGAGATATGAAAGGTAGAACAAAAATTACAATACCTCCAATGGAAGATTAATGGAATGTCTGACTATGTGAAGACATTATATAAGTGAAGATCAGTGAGCTTAAAGGCACAGCAAAAGGGGTTCCAGAAAAACATATTTAAAGAAATAGTATTCAAATATTTCCAAGCTTAAGATTATATGCTCACAAATCCATGTGGCTCATTGTACCCCAAGCAAAACAAAGGTAAAGAAAGAAAACTACAGAGAGATATATCATAATGAAAATGATGAAAACTAATGAATGATAGAAAAATCTTAAAAGCAGCCACAGGAAAAGTTCCTATAACATCTAAGGAAAGATGATAGTAAGAGAACATTTCTACTTGGAAACAATTTAAGGCAGAGAACAACAGAGTAACATCTTTAAGGTACTGAAAATATAAGGCTAACCAAGAAATCTATACCCAGTGAAAATATCTTTTAAAAACAAAGGCAAAATAAGACAGACAAAAACTAAGAGAATTAGTGTTGTTGTAACTGCACTGAAGGAGATAGTCCATGGAATTCTTCAGGCTGGAACACTGGAGTGGGTAGCCAGCCTTTCTCCAGTGGATCTTTCTGAGCCAGGGATTGAACCCAGGTCTCCCACATTGCAGGCGGATTCTTTACTAGCTGAGCTATCAGGGAAGCCCGAGAATACTGGATTGGGTAGCCTATCCCTCCTCCAGGGCATCTTCCCAACCCAGAGATGGAACCCAGGTCTCCTGCATTGCAGGCAGATTCTTAACCGTCTGAGCCACCAGGGAAGCCCCTTAAATTAAAGATGTTCATGATGGGTCATCAGGCAGAACACAAGTGATACCAGATGGAAATTTTATATCTAGACAAAGTAATGAAGAGTTTCAGAACTGAAAATAAATGAATAATTACATTTTTAAAAAATTTCCTTAAAAGATAACTCACTCTTTCAAGCAAATTAATGATGATGTATTGTGAGGTTTATAGCATGTTGTCGTTGCTTAGTGACTAAGTTGCGTATGACTCCTTTTTGACCTCATAGACTGTAGCTCACCAGGCTCCTCTGTTCATGGGATTTCTCAGGCAAGAATACTGGAGTGGGTTGCCATTTCCTTCTGCCGCCGCCGCAGCCCCATTTAGCAACCTTGTAGATAACCCCTGAGAACCATCATGTGCCTTTTACCGCAGAAGCCGTCCTTGTGGGGATGAATTTGTATCTTTGCCACTGAGTGAAATCCCATTTTCAGTTCAGGGTCATCAAACGCTTTCAGGATGGGGATTTTTCCACAGATTTTTTAAAAGACACATTCCCTGGTGAGAGCAGTGAAATGTTCCTTCCACAAATGGTACTGCCCTCAAAGTGTTGGTCACGCAGTCTTGTCCGAGTCTTTGCAACTCCATGGACTGCAGCCCGCCAGGCTCCTCTGTCCATGGGATTCTCCAGGCAACAGTATTGCAGTGGGTAGCCATTCCTTTCTCCTGGGGATCTTCCTGACCCAGGGACCGAACCCCAGTTTCCTACATTGGAGGCAGATTGTTTACTATCTGAGCCACCAGGGAAGCCCCTTGTAGGGACAGGGAGGGAGGTGCCTTTGTTTTACCTTCTAGGAACAACCCAACCCTCACCAAAGGGTTCTGTTTTCCATGTTATGAGGACCACGGGTGGGGGGGGGCAGTGGGCATGGGGGTGCATGTTTTTAAGATCTGAGGCAGAAAAGAGCATTGTCACTTGTTTCTTAAAAACAGTGGAAGTCTTTAACCTGAAAGCCCGGATTGGGCTCCATGAGAACTGAGCTTGTGATGCTAGTTCCATACTGCCTGGAACTTTTGAGTAGGCTCTTTTCATTTGGATGGATGGATGAACAGATAGATGGATGGATGGGTTTTGATCATTTTTTTTCCAATTAGTAATCTCTATCATTTTCTCACTTTATAGGCCTTTTCAGTAGTGTTTGTAATGGCTGGAGTTAAAACCATAATTTAAAGCAACCCTATTCTAATGTATTGTTCATTTACTTTAGAAGTCGTAAGTACATCTTTTCTTAAAGCAACTACAGCTATGTAAATTGTTTTTAATTAGCTGGTTACTCTGAGTCAGGAACTTTCATGTAAACTATATGATCTTTAAATTTCCTGGTCATGGTTAAAAATAAAGATTTAAAAAATCATCCTTTTGAGGTTAGTGGTACATCAGGCTTGCACCATTAGGCACATGAGTACATTAGCATTAAAACAGCTTTTCTTATCAATGAATGTTAATGACTTAGAACTCCTCTGCTCTTTGCTGCCTGACATCTGTAGGAGCACGGTGGCAAGTTTTCCTTTAGAAGCTGCTGAAGACAACAGGGACTCTCTTTCAGAAGGGTTTGTTTTTAGCTAATGCATTAATTGACTCCAAAAAGAGTCCAAATGGAGCACTCTGCTTTCATCTGCTAGGGTAACCTAATAAAATAATGTTGTTTGTTTTTAGATTCCCGGCTGGTAAGGGGGGTTTTGCTCAAGGCAAAACCACAGTCCCCTCGAATAACTTTAGAAGGAGAGTTAAGAAGACACACTAATTGTGCCTGTCTGAGGTTTGCTCCTTCAAGGGCCCAGACACACCCCTCGCACACTGGTCTGGCCACCAGGGCTCCGGTGCCCACCACCAAGTTGATTCTTCTGGGCTGGCTGGGCTCCTGCCCCCTGGAAGATGCTTGACTTTGCTGTGAGCAGTTCTTAAGGAGATTTACAGACTCAAGCTCTCGGAACAGACTCAGGCAAGCACACTATATGCGATTCGTCTGACACACAGAATGGGGAGAGGGGAATTCAGGTTAATGACAGATGACTGATTACAACAGGCTCCTTAACTTTCATCACCCCTTCCTCCATCCTTTGCTACTTAGCCACGCTCTTGCTCTGGTGTGTTACTGGGCTGCTTTCAAATGAGAGGAGGACAAGTAATCCTGCCCCAGCCTGGAGTTCTTCAGCCAGTCAGAACTCATTAAATACGAGTATCACACGCTAGGTATGATCCCATGAAACCCTTCCCACATCCCTTAATGTAGACACTATTTTGCCCCGTGTGACAAATGAGGAAATCAAGACTCAGAGAGGTTAAATATCTTGCTCATGGTCCCAGCTAGCAAATAAGGATGCTAAAATTTGAATCCAGGTCTGATGGGAGCCCAAGGCCCTGTTCTTTCTATATGAGTATTTCTCAACCCAGTAGAGGGAGTTCATATGATCGTCTATGCCCAGATCTTACTCTCTCCAGTTCTAAGTATCAGATGTATCATTCCTAGCTCAGAGCCAAAAGGAAGGGTGACCTCAGATTATTTACCGTTGTTAAGTACATTTGCTATCTCAAGACAATTCCAGAGCTTGAGGACCAGGTGAATCCTGAGAAGCCTTTTGAGGTTCATCTTAAGCTATTTTACAGCCTATTAAAGTCAGTAAAGAGAGGACTAAGGTACCCTTGAAGCATTTGCCCCACGGGTTTAAAATTGGAAGGTAATGTGGAAAAAGCAGAGATAAATTTACAAACTGTTACAGTGCAACGTGATATGACGTGAACTGAACTGGACCATCTTAAAAATCACTACTATAATTAGAAAATGCCGTTCTTCAACAAAAGTTGGAAATAATGGAAAAGCAACTTAAAAGTAAATATCTATGGATACTTGGCCTCAAAGTGTGTCTGGAGGGAATGGAGACAGTTTACAGAATGTGGGATTTGTTGGAATTACTTTTGGACATAAAATCTCCATCACCCCTAATGGTGGAAAGTCTTGCTCTATTCCCAAGTTACCTGCTGTCCCTAAACTTAAAGGAGGATATCTACCACTGCACTTTGCCACCCTCTCTCCCATTCTTATATAAATGAAAGCAAATTACTGACTAACCCACACCAAAAATTTGTGGAATTTTCTTCCTGGGCAAAAGATATGTGTGTGTGTATATATACATATACATATATATATATATGTATATATACACATATACATATATACATATACATATATATATACATATACATATACATATATATATACACACATATATATATGCATTTGTCTATTAAAATGTCATGTTCCTTTTTCAGAGGAGTGATCTCAAAATGTGAATTTTCGTTTTGAAGCAGAGTTTCCAATGTAAGTTCTAAGTATGGAATATGCTTAATCAATTTGAAAACTTATGAAGAGTTAGCTACTCCATGTAAGAGGTTGCTTTCTCTGAAGACCTCTTCATTAGGGCCAGCTCCAGTGTTATNATATATATACACACATATATATATGCATTTGTCTATTAAAATGTCATGTTCCTTTTTCAGAGGAGTGATAGATCTCAAAATGTGAATTTTCGTTTTGAAGCAGAGTTTCCAATGTAAGTTCTAAGTATGGAATATGCTTAATCAATTTGAAAACTTATGAAGAGTTAGCTACTCCATGTAAGAGGTTGCTTTCTCTGAAGACCTCTTCATTAGGGCCAGCTCCAGTGTTATAAAAGGCTTACACTCTGTTAGAGTAACATCACATCAGAAAAAGGAAAAACTGGGGAGGACGGAAATTGAAACAGGTCTTTTTCCTTCTGAAGACAGAAGTGAAGTGATTGCTGATGTCTGAATTTTATTACAGTGAAAGCAGATACTTCTCCACACTTTTAATCTCAGCCTTTGTCCAGTCTCGTTATGAAATGTATATTTCACCTTCTGAACTGAAGAAGCAGTTCACATTTGACCTGGAACTTCAAGTTACCTGTGACCACTACTTATTAAGTAAGTGATTTCTTTCATTTTAAAAACAGTTTGCCTGTCTGAAAGTAAAAAGAGGAAAACCATTATTTCTGGGTCTTTTGAGGACTTGAAATTATTGTGACATTTTTTTCCTCTTACTCTGTTTAGAAAGTGTCTTGATTGGCTTAATAACTTACCATTCTAACCATACATATCTGGCTAAGTTATTGCAAATTATTAAAGCATTTGAAATGAGTTGGTTATAAAAGATAACTACTATCTCTATTAAAGCTATGACATGCAAATTTGTGAAGCATTCCATATTTGGGGGGCTTCCCTGATAACTCAGTTGGTAAAGAATCTTCTGCCCAATGCAGAAGACCCCAGTTTGATTCCTTGGTCGGGAAGCTCTGCTGAAGAAGAGATAGGCTACCCACTCTAGTATTCTTGGGCTTCCCTTGTGGCTCAGCTGGTAAAGAATCCACTAAGACCTCTTCATTAGGGCCAGCTCCAGTGTTATAAAAGGCTTACACTCTGTTAGAGTAACATCACATCAGAAAAAGGAAAAACTGGGGAGGACGGAAATTGAAACAGGTCTTTTTCCTTCTGAAGACAGAAGTGAAGTGATTGCTGATGTCTGAATTTTATTACAGTGAAAGCAGATACTTCTCCACACTTTTAATCTCAGCCTTTGTCCAGTCTCGTTATGAAATGTATATTTCACCTTCTGAACTGAAGAAGCAGTTCACATTTGACCTGGAACTTCAAGTTACCTGTGACCACTACTTATTAAGTAAGTGATTTCTTTCATTTTAAAAACAGTTTGCCTGTCTGAAAGTAAAAAGAGGAAAACCATTATTTCTGGGTCTTTTGAGGACTTGAAATTATTGTGACATTTTTTTCCTCTTACTCTGTTTAGAAAGTGTCTTGATTGGCTTAATAACTTACCATTCTAACCATACATATCTGGCTAAGTTATTGCAAATTATTAAAGCATTTGAAATGAGTTGGTTATAAAAGATAACTACTATCTCTATTAAAGCTATGACATGCAAATTCGTGAAGCATTCCATATTTGGGGGGCTTCCCTGATAACTCAGTTGGTAAAGAATCTTCTGCCCAATGCAGAAGACCCCAGTTTGATTCCTTGGTCGGGAAGCTCTGCTGAAGAAGAGATAGGCTACCCACTCTAGTATTCTTGGGCTTCCCTTGTGGCTCAGCTGGTAAAGAATCCACCTGCAATGCGGGAGACCTGGGTTCAATCCCTGGGTTGTAAAGATCCCCTGGAGAAGGGAACAGCTCCAGTATTCTGAGCTGGAGAATTCCATGGACTTATATAGTCCATGCAGTTGCAAAGAGTCAGACACAACTGAGTGACTTTCACTTTCAAAGACAAATTACAAAATAATTATCATTGGAGCCCTGAAGTAATAAAAAAAATGCTTTAATTTCTATAGACTGTAAACTCTAGTTTACTTTTTTCTACCTTAAAAATTATACCTTTGGGAGAGTTCTGCATCTGGCCATGACAGACTAGGAAAGAAAACTAGAAAACTGGGCAAAACACATTATATGGTAGTTTTAAGACATGGGATATGAGGCAGAATAGATCTGTGACCTCTGAGGGAAAGGAGACAAAAAGGTGAGACCTCCTGTTGCACCAGCTTTCTGCCTGGAGGCAGTCTCCAGCCAGTGTGCAGGGAAGGAGAACCCAGACAGGGCCCAACCTTCTCCCCAGTTGAAAAGATGTAGGTCAGAAATCAGGGAAGCCAGGATAGCTAGAATTTTAAGACACACCGAGCAAGCAAACAGCAGTGAGCTGATCTGAGAGACAGCTCTGGAGTTTTACAGAGAGTTCCCCAGTCTTTGGGTACTGGGAGGAAACTATACCGGGCTTGGGAAAGAACCACTGGAAAGGAAGAAGCAGAAAAATTCTGGAGCTCACAGTAGAGAAAGAGTTTGTTTTCCCACCCATTGGAGTAGAAATTTCCTCCATAATAGATAGAACATCAGGTAGAATCCTTAGAAAACGTGTCTTAATAGTGCTAAATAACTATTTAAAGGCTGCTCTGCCCTTAACAAAACTTAAAAGCAGACTTCACACAGAGCTGATTCCAAGTAACTTAACTCCTAGTCAGAACACAATTTGATACTGTTTCAAGCAATATTAAGAAAAGCCCACAACTCACAATAAGAAATCTAATTAAAAAAAACTGTCACCCATAATAGTAAGGAAAATATCAATGTAAGCCATACAAAATGAAAAGTCAACCAACAGTAATAGACCTAGGAATGACAAATGTTAGAACCAGCAGCAAGCCCAGTAAGACAGCTCCCATAGGTAATACATAAAGTTAAGGTAGGAGTAAACATGGCCATTATATGGAGAGAAATGGGAGATATGAAAGGTAGAACAAAAATTACAATACCTCCAATGGAAGATTAATGGAATGTCTGACTATGTGAAGACATTATATAAGTGAAGATCAGTGAGCTTAAAGGCACAGCAAAAGGGGTTCCAGAAAAACATATTTAAAGAAATAGTATTCAAATATTTCCAAGCTTAAGATTATATGCTCACAAATCCATGTGGCTCATTGTACTCCAAGCAAAACAAAGGTAAAGAAAGAAAACTACAGAGAGATATATCATAATGAAAATGATGAAAACTAATGAATGATAGAAAAATCTTAAAAGCAGCCACAGGAAAAGTTCCTATAACATCTAAGGAAAGATGATAGTAAGAGAACATTTCTACTTGGAAACAATTTAAGGCAGAGAACAACAGAGTAACATCTTTAAGGTACTGAAAATATAAGGCTAACCAAGAAATCTATACCCAGTGAAAATATCTTTTAAAAACAAAGGCAAAATAAGACAGACAAAAACTAAGAGAATTAGTGTTGTTGTAACTGCACTGAAGGAGATAGTCCATGGAATTCTTCAGGCTGGAACACTGGAGTGGGTAGCCAGCCTTTCTCCAGTGGATCTTTCTGAGCCAGGGATTGAACCCAGGTCTCCCACATTGCAGGCGGATTCTTTACTAGCTGAGCTATCAGGGAAGCCCGAGAATACTGGATTGGGTAGCCTATCCCTCCTCCAGGGCATCTTCCCAACCCAGAGATGGAACCCAGGTCTCCTGCATTGCAGGCAGATTCTTAACCGTCTGAGCCACCAGGGAAGCCCCTTAAATTAAAGATGTTCATGATGGGTCATCAGGCAGAACACAAGTGATACCAGATGGAAATTTTATATCTAGACAAAGTAATGAAGAGTTTCAGAACTGAAAATAAATGAATAATTACATTTTTAAAAAATTTCCTTAAAAGATAACTCACTCTTTCAAGCAAATTAATGATGATGTATTGTGAGGTTTATAGCATGTTGTCGTTGCTTAGTGACTAAGTTGCGTATGACTCCTTTTTGACCTCATAGACTGTAGCTCACCAGGCTCCTCTGTTCATGGGATTTCTCAGGCAAGAATACTGGAGTGGGTTGCCATTTCCTTCTCCAGGGGATCTTCCGAATGCAGGGATCGAACCCACATCTCCTGCACTAGCAGGAGGGTTCGTTACCACTGAGCCACCAGGGAGGCCCCCAGTTTATAGCATCCATGCCAGTAAAACGCACAGTAACAGCACAAAAAAGAAAGGAAAATGATACTACACTGTCAAAAAAGTGCTTATACCACTATACATGAAGTAACATACTGTTATCTGAAGGTAAGGGCAATAAGTTAAAGAGGTTGTAAACCCCTGCTGCTGCTGCTGCTGAGTCGCGTCAGTCGTGTCTGACTCTGTGCGACCCCACAGACGGCAGCCCACCAGGCTCCCCGTCCCTGGGATTCTCCAGGCAAGAACACTGGAGTGGGTCACCATTTCCTTCTCCAATGCATGAAAGTGAAAAGTGAAAGTGAAGTGGCTCAGTCGTGTCCGACTATTAGTGACCCCATGGACTGCAGCCCACCAGGCTCCTCCGTCCGTGGGATTTTCCAGGCAAGAGTACTGGGGTGGGGTGCCATTGCCTTCCCTGGTGTAAACCCCTAGAGTACACTAAAAAAATGAAAGCTAAACAGATTTAGCTAATAAGACATTAGTGGAAACCTTTAAAAAATGCAAATAAGACAGAAAAGATAAAAAAGAGCAAGATGGTAGATTTGACTCGGCTTCCCAGGTGGCACTAGTGGTAAGGAACCCGCTCACCAGTGCAGGAGATGGAAGAGGTCCAGGTTCAATCCCTGTGTTGGAAAGATCCCTTGGAGAAGGGAATGGCAACCCACTCCAGTATTCTTGCTTGGAGAATCCCATGGACAGAGGCATCTGGAGGGCTACAGTCCATAGGATTGCAAAGTCAGATATGACTGAAGTGACTTAGCACATATTTATAATCGCATTAAATGCAAATAGCCTAACCCCCAGTTAAAAGGAAGAAATTAAAGGGGGGGCGGGAACAAGGTCCAACTATATATATATACTATCTAAAGAAGCTCAGTATAAAAACACAGATAGATGGAAAGTAACTTGACAGTAAAAGGTAAATGATATACTCACAAATTTTTTAAAAAGGTGTAGTAGGCTATATTGATATCAGCAGCCAAAGTATATTTTAGAAAGAGAACGAGTAGTAAGGATAAAGAGGGACATTTCATACTGATAAAGATGTCAGTTTATCACAGAGACACAGAATCCTAAATGTATACGTACCTTGTAACAAGGCTTCAGATACATGAGACAAAAACTAACAAAACAGAAGAAATAGAAATACGCAATTGTACTTTGAATTTTCAAAAGACTTCTCTTGATATAATAGACAGAAATCTATAGTGTATAGAAAACTTGAACAAATTTATCAAATAATTGACCTTATTCATATTTGTAGAACACCAACAGCAGAATATACAATCTTCTTAAGTATACAGTAAATTTTACCAACATTAATATAGGCCATAAAACAAGTCTCAATAAACTGAAGAGAACTGAAATCATACAGATTATATTCTCTGGCCATTAATTAAAGGTGAATCATGCACATAAATATGAGTTAAAACTATAAATATTCATAAGAAAATGTAAGAGAAAATCCCTATGACCTTTGCTTAGGCAAAAATATTTCAGATGACAAGATTCTAGAAAACATTCTTAATGAAGAAGACACTGTAAAATTGGAATTCTATATCCAAAAAAACAAAAGGCTTCATACATGAAGAGAAAATAAAGGCATATTTATACACTCGGAAACTGAATAAATTGTTCTCTTGTATAGTCTCACTACTGGATATGCCAAAAAAAAGTGTTATTGGCTGAAGAGAGATGATAGTAAATGGAAAGCCCAGATTTCCAGAAAGAAATGAAGAGAACCAGGAAAGAAAAAATGGAAGGTAATAGTGTTTAAAATCTTTAGAAATTATCTTTATAAATACTTATAATTCATAAAAGACTATTCACTGCAGCACAGATATTAGTATACTGCGGGACTTACAGTAAATACCGAAGTACAGTACATGACAAGGGAACAAAGGAGAGAGAGACGGTAAATGGATTATTCTGTTCCGTGTGTGTGTGTGTGTGTGTGTGTGTGTGTGTGTGTGCGCGAAGGGGCAGAACGTCATTTGAAGGTGGTGATGGTGGTGGTTTAGTTGCTAAGTCGAGTCCGACTCTTACGACCCCATGGACTGTAGCCTGTCAGTCTCCTCTATTCATGGGGTTTTTCAGGCAAGGATCCTGGAGTGGGTTGCCATTTCCTTCTCCATCATTTGAAGGCAGTCTGTTATTAAACATGCATACCGCATTCTTGTGAAATTACTAAAAATAATGAAGGTCACTAGATTAAGACAGTACTAAGAATTATTTGATCCCTCAAAAAGAAGGCAGAAGGGGAAGAATGTAGGAACAATGAATAGGACCTAAAAACAATTACTAATACAAAGTAAAAAATCAATCATGCCCCAAAGTACATTAACTGTACATGGACTAAATCCTATAATTAAAGGGACAAGATTATTAGACTGGATTAAAAAAGAGAAATGGGCCCAACTTTAAGATGTTTACAAGAAACATACTCCAAATATTAAGTCTTGAACAGGTTAAAAGTAAAAGAGTGGGAATGACATCAGCCAAAATGGCAAAGTAAGAAACTCCAAATTCTGCCCTTCCATAAAAGCAATAAAGAACAGGCTGAAACTGTCAAAATCAACTCTTGTTCTTAGATTCTGGAAATTAACCAAAGACTTGTAGCAACTAAGGGGACACTGATGGAAGGACGTATTGATTCTCTGAAAGAATCATGAACTTTGAGTCATTTCAATTTCCCCTAGTCCCATCTGCCCTCTCTAGTCCAGCAGCAGGTCTGAAAATAATAGCTCACATTCCTGGTACTGCAGGAAGCAGAAAGTACTTCATTCACAAAGAATTCTAATTATTTGTTCTGACCTATCTGGTTCCTCCCTGGTAGGCAAAATACTTGTCTCTACTGCACCTACCTTGGAACTGGTGCAATGCTAAAGTTGCTTCCTGGGGGGGCATTTGTCAAAAGCATTCACAGCTAATATCTTAGTTGCTGCTGGCTGAGGTAATAAATAACAGTTAAGGCAAACAACAGACTAACCAAAAATTTGAGAGGACAGGCTAGGGAAGGAGATCTCTTGAGGGCTGTGAATAATTCTGACAGACCCCTGGGAATCTGGAAAGAAACACACACGTACTCAGAATTATGCACATGCTCAGAAAAGATGTGAGAAGGCCGGAAGATTGTACCTCCTGCTGACACTGAGGCCCTGTATAAACAGGAAGAGAAGGCCAGTGTTTCCAATTGAAGGGGAGGGAAGAAAATCTGATTTCCAGTTGTATATTATAATGACTGTATATATTACAATATTAAGTGTAATTCTTTGCATGTGTATGTTCACCACTAAAAATACACGTACAAAGAAATAATGTATTGCATGTGTACAAGGAAAAAATAAGTCAATAGAAACTATGTCTGAGGAAGCCCAGATACTGGATGTTTCTAGACATAGACCTTAAATGAACTATTATGAATATACTCAATTTAGCAACTCAACAACTAAAATGTCTAAATAACTAAAGGAGAGGATGCAAGTAATGTCTCACCAAATAGAAGAAGTCAATAGATATTATAAAATGCCAAGTAGAGACTTTGGAGGCGAAAAGCACAGTAAGAAGTGAAGACTTCACTGTGTGCTTGCTCAGTCACTGAGTGGTGATGTCTGACTTTTTGCGATCCTAGGGACGGTAGCCCACCAGGCTTCTCTGTCCATGGGCTTCTCCAGACACTACTGGGGCTGCCATGCCCTCCTCCAGGATATCGCCCCGACTCAGGGAAAGAACCTGCATCTCTTAGGTCTCCTTCACTGGCAGAGGCATTCTTTACCACTAGCGCCACCTGGGAAGCCTGAACCTTTCACTACAGGAGCTCAGTAGCAGATTTCAATAGACAGAAGAAGGAATAAGAAAACATGAAGGATCAATTGAAATTATGCAGTCTGAAGAACGGAAAGGAAAGATGAGAGAAAATTTAACAGAGACCTGTGGGACACCATCATACATGCCAACATACACACAGTGAGAATTCCAGCAGGAGACAACGAGCAGAAAGAAGACATGAAGAAATAATGGCCAAAATTTCCCCCAAATTTGATGAAAACAATCTATCCATTCAAGAAGTTCCATGAAATTCAAGTAGGAAAACTTAAAAAGGCTCACACCTAAATGCATCGTAATCAAACTGTCAAAGCCAAAGCTGATGAAGGAAACTTGAAAGTTACAAGCAACTTATCATATGCATGGGCTCCTAAGAAAGATTAACGTCTGATATCCTATCTGGAAACACACAGCCCAAAAGGCTGTGAGATAAGATATGCAACTGCTGAGGAAAAAAAAAAATTGTCAATGAAAAATTCAACTTCGGACAAAATTATTCCTTAGAGATAAAGGAGAAAGTAAGACATTCCCAGATAAGCAAAAGCTGAGAGTTTTTCCTGGCAGACCTGCCCTACAACAAAGGCTAAAGGGAGCCCTTCAGGTTGAAATGAAACACCAAAGGGAGATCTCATAATAAAACAATCAGTTTATCAAGAACATACAATAAACTTAATGTGTGTGTATCTAGTAACAGAGCTTCAAAATGCAAAAATAAAAATGGAGAGAACTAAAAGACAAATAGAAAAAAAAATCAGCCATAAGTGGATATTTTAATATCTCCTTCTTGGTCATTTATAGAACACAGAGAAAATAATCAGTAACATTATAGAATTTGGAAACAATACTCTTAGCCAGTTTAATCTATTTTGCATTTTTAGAACCACATACTCAACATACGAAGAATTCACCTTTTTTTTAGGTGCACATGGAACATTGACCAAGCTAGGCCATATCCTAGGCCATAAAATAAATCTTAATAAATTTCAAAGGACTTGGAAATACAGAGTAGTATTTCTTACTCTGTATGTTTTCTTACTAAGCAGAATCAAACTAGAAATGAAAATAAAGATACCTGGAACGTTTTCCAAATATTTGGAAATTAAACATGCTTCTAAAAAAAGTTCATGAGTCAAATAACACCACAACGGAAATTAGAAAATATTTTGAACAGAATGATAATGAAAGCATAACATATCAAAAATCTGTGGAACACAGTAAGGGCAGTACTTAGAGGGATTTTTACAACTTTAAAGGCCTAAATTAGACGAAAAGAAGTGTTTTACAACCAATGATTTAAGCTTTTACTTTAGGAAATAAGAGAAAAGAAGACCATATTCAATCCAAAATAGAAGAATAAGTGGACAATCAGCAACTCTAAATAAGTGGGGAAAATTAGCAACTCGAAAAGCTGGTGCTTTGAACAATGAATAATATAACTGGCAAGACTGTTTTTAAAAAGGCAAATTACCAACACATCAAGAATTAAAAAGGAGACATCATTATGACTTTACGTTCATGAAAAGCTAATAAGGGGAATTCTATGAGCAACTTTATGTTAATACATTTGACAAATTAGATGAAATGCACACATTTCTTGAAAACTACAACTTACCAAAATAGAACCAAAAAAAAAAAAAAAAAATCTGAATAGCCCTATTCTATTAAATAAATAATTTATTACCAAAAACCTTCCCACAAATAAAACTGGGGCTAGATGGTTTCACTAGTGAATTCTACCAAACAGTAATGGAAGAAATAATACAAATATTACACTCTGTCACAAAATAGAGGAGACTGGAACACTTCTCAGCTCATTATATGAGCATAATCACGGTTCCTAAGCCCTGACAAAGACATTCCAAGAATAGAAAATTACAGACCAGTGTCCCTAAGGAACAATTATGGGAAAATCCTTTAAAAATTATTAGCAAGCAGAATGAAACAAAAGGATAATACATTTGACCAAAGGAGGTTTATCCCAGGATGGCAAGGTTGGATTAGTATTCAAAATAACAACTCAGGGTGATTCACTACATTAGCAGAATAAGTGGGGGGAAAAAAATGACCATATCAATGGTTGCAGAACAGAAGCATATGAAAAAATTCCGTATCTGTTCATGATAAAGGTTCTTAATCTAAAAATTGAATTGACTTTCCTTCATGTGATAAAAGGGAAACATTAGCACTCTTGATTTGTTTTGTTGTTCAGTTGCCAAGTCATGTCTGACTCTGAGACCCTATGGACTGCAGCACACCAGGCTTCCCTGTCCTTCACTGTCTCCCTGAATTTTCTCAAACTCATGTCCATTCAGTCAATGACACTAGCCAACCATCTCATCCTCTGTTACTCCTTTCTCCTCCTGCCCTCAATCTCTTTGATACTAAGATTAAAAAAGATAAGGACATCTGCTCTCATTTCTTCAATACAACATAGAGCTGAAAGTCTGAGCTAGTGCTATAAGGCAAAAATAATAAAATTGGAAAGAAAGAAGTAAAGTCTTCATTATTCTGAGAGAGAGAGCATGACTATATACATAATATAACAACAGGATTACAGAATCTACTAGAAGTTAGTATGTTTAGCAAGGTTGCAAAATACAAGTTTGATATATACAATTAAATTTTAATTCTGAAAACTAGTAGGTTACTAAATGGGAAGATACACCTTATTCACATATTAGAAAATTCTAAATTAAGATATCCACTCTCAAATTTATATTACAATATATGTGTATTAGGATTAATGAAATCCCAATAGAAATCCAAACAATATGGTTTTCTTGTGAATTTTAGTGATTCTAAAGTTCACGTAGAGACACAAAAGGCCTAGAAAAACGAATAAAACAATTTTTCACAGTGCATAACACAGTTGAAGTACATACTACCTGATTTCAAGACTCAGTGAAAGCTATAGCAGTCAAGACAATGAGTTTATTTATTTATTTGGCTGTACCGGACCTTAGTTGCAATATGCAGGATCTCCAGTCTTCATTGCGGCATGCAAGTTCTTGAGTTCCAGCGTTTGGGACCCATCATTAGTTCCCCGACCACCCATCAAACCTGAGCCCCATGCATTGGGAGCGTGGAGTCTTAGCCACTGGACCACTAGGTAAGTCCCAAAACAGCATGGTATCATATAAGGACAAACTCAGTGAAAAAGAGTAGTGGGGCCCTTTGTAGTTGTTCATTCACTAAATTGTGTCCAACTCTTTGCGACCCCATGGACACAGCATGCCAGGCTCCCCTATTCTTCACTGTCTCTGGGAGTTTGCTCAAAGTCATGTCCATTGAGTTGGTGATGCTATCCAACCATCTCATCCTCTGTCGCCCTCTTCTCCTCTCTTCTTGCCCTCAACAGGATTACAGAATCTACTAGAAGTTAGTATGTTTAGCAAGGTTGCAAAATACAAGTTTGATATATACAATTAAATTTTAATTCTGAAAACTAGTAGGTTACTAAATGGGAAGATACACCTTATTCACATATTAGAAAATTCTAAATTAAGATATCCACTCTCAAATTTATATTACAATATATGTGTATTAGGATTAATGAAATCCCAATAGAAATCCAAACAATATGGTTTTCTTGTGAATTTTAGTGATTCTAAAGTTCACGTAGAGACACAAAAGGCCTAGAAAAACGAATAAAACAATTTTTCACAGTGCATAACACAGTTGAAGTACATACTACCTGATTTCAAGACTCAGTGAAAGCTATAGCAGTCAAGACAATGAGTTTATTTATTTATTTGGCTGTACCGGACCTTAGTTGCAATATGCAGGATCTCCAGTCTTCATTGCGGCATGCAAGTTCTTGAGTTCCAGCGTTTGGGACCCATCATTAGTTCCCCGACCACCCATCAAACCTGAGCCCCATGCATTGGGAGCGTGGAGTCTTAGCCACTGGACCACTAGGTAAGTCCCAAAACAGCATGGTATCATATAAGGACAAACTCAGTGAAAAAGAGTAGTGGGGCCCTTTGTAGTTGTTCATTCACTAAATTGTGTCCAACTCTTTGCGACCCCATGGACACAGCATGCCAGGCTCCCCTATTCTTCACTGTCTCTGGGAGTTTGCTCAAAGTCATGTCCATTGAGTCGGTGATGCTATCCAACCATCTCATCCTCTGTCGCCCTCTTCTCCTCTCTTCTTGCCCTCAATCTTTCCCAGCATCAGGGTCTTTTCCATAGACCTTTAAGGTAAATATGACTCTGGCTACTGTGGTAAACTGCCACCATCTAGCCACTGTTAGTCTGAGATCTCATCATTTCAAGGTTTCCCCCAGATATAAAAAGCCCTGCTCTGGGACTGCCCCTCCTTCCATCAGCTCTAGCTGGCCTTGACTAAAATTCCGAGAGACGCTGATGCCTCTCTCCCTAACTCATTGCTAATGGTTTTGAGGAAGGGTGTGCGCTCTAGGTGCTCTTAGACACCTTAATTGCTGGATGTGTCGTCTAGCCTTATGGAATACATTCACTCTAACCCCCCACTTCCCTCAGTCTCTCTATTCCCATCTGTACCATCAGGGCAACTGAAACATTTTCACCAGGTGTAGGCTACGGCCTTTTCATACTTCTAAAGAGCCACTCTAACAGCCAACCTATGCCCTGGGGTCCTTGCCAGAGTATAAAATCACGTATCCCAGAAGAGTGTCTGAAAATCAACAAATCCTTATCTACCCAGTCCTACATGCTGGCCCCATAATCAGACTCCTTAGAATCTAACCCCAGTCTGCTCCTCTGGCCCTAATGGCACGTGCTAATTCTTGTAACCCTTTCAGTGTATAGTGCCTTTTCTCCCTTATCAGGACTCCCATGTGCCCAGCCAGGAGAGCTGGGATTGCTGTGGGGAGCACAGCCTTGCCCAAACATACTGGAGGATTTTAGAGCAGAACAGCTGGAGCTGTCAGTTACGCTCTTTGCAACAAGAGATCTTGAAGGCAGATTTTCTTGACTCCCACATTCCATCTGGGACCTCCTCTGGGATAACTTGACTGGCTGTGGGCTGGCTGGATCTCTCTCTCCGTGTATCCACATGGCCCCCCAATGGTGAGCTTTGGCCTTTGAACAGCCTCGAGGGGACAGGGTAAGTTGCAAAATGGCTTGGGAATGAAGAGTGAGTGTGCCAAGAAACCCAGAAGGAATCTCTATGTCTTCTTATAACCTTGTTCTGAACTCCACATAGTATCACTTCCCCCGTATTCTCCCATATTCTGTCATTACACATCCCAGATTCTTCATGGGACACTGTCACACAAGAAGTGGGAAACTCTCCTGGAGACCGTACCATGGTGGGATATGCATGCATATGCGTGCGTGCTCAGTCGCGTCCCCCTCTTTTTAACCCCATGGACTGTAGCCCACTGGGCTCCTCTGTCCACGGGCTTCTCCAAGCAAGAATACTGGAGTGGGTAACCATTCCCTTCTCCAGGGGATCTTCCCAACTCAGGGATTGAACCTGCATCTCCTGCATCAGCAGGTGGGTTCTTTACCACTGGGAGGCCATACACGCACGTAAGCTCTCACAATTCTTCATGTGCCTACGATAAATGACTGGCCTTTGAAGTTTTCATAGTCCTGACGCACTGACTCATTCAGACGATTGTCTGTAGCAACTCATGGGTTATTGATTTGTTCCAAGGTCCTTTAGCTTATGTTTGAGCAGCTTTTCTCCCCAGTACTTTTCACTAGATTGCTTTTTTAAAAAAAACTTTATTATAGATGATTTACAATGCTATGTTTCAGGTGTGTAGCAAAGTGATTCAGTTATAAATGTATTCATCCTTTTTTAGATTCTTTTTTCATATGTTATCACAGAATATTGGGTGGAGTGCTGTGTTACACAGTAGGTCCTTATTGGTTATCTATATTATATACAATAGTGTATATATGTTCATCCCAAGCTCCCGATTTATTCCTCCCCCTTCCATGGTTCCCCTTTGGTAACTAGAGGTTTGTTTTCCATATCTATAAGTCTGTTTCTGTAAGTGTCATTATATAATTTGTTTAAATTAGACCCTACATACGAGAGAGCGCATATGATATGTGTCTTCCTCTGTCACACTTACTTCATTCGGTGTAATAATCTCTAGGTCCATCCATTTTGCTACTGTTGGCATTATCTCATTCTTTTTAATGGGTGAGTAATATTCTGTTGTATGTGTATACTTCATCTTCTGTTGATGGACATTTAGGTTACTTCATGTCTTGGCTATTATAGTGCTGCAATGAACTATTTGTATATAGTGTGTGTGTGTGTGTGTAATATTTTATAAACAGTGTGTATATGTCAATCCCAATCTCCCAATTTATCCCTCCCCCGACCTTACCCCCTGGTGACCATAAGTTGTTTTCTACATCTGTAACTGTTTTGTAGGTAAATTGACTTATACCACGTTTTCTAGATTCCACATATAACTATGCACCACATCTGTATGCATTCCTCCGCTGATGGACATTTAGGTTGCTTCCATGTCCTGGCTATTGTAAACAGTGCTGCAATGAACATTGAGGTGAGTGTATCTTTTCAAATCCTGATTTTCTCTGGATATATGCCCAGGAGTAGGATTGCTACATCACATGGTAAATCTATTTTTAGTTTTTTAAGGAACCTGCATACTGTTCTCCCTACTGGTTGTACCAATTTACATGCCCCCCCACACACCCTTTTGAGCATTTATTGTTTGTGGATTTTTTGACGATGGCCATCCTGCGTGATGTGATACCTCATACCCCTCTGTTGTTTTTAGTTTTGAAATGATTTTCATTTCTCTTAATTAATGATGTTGATTATTGATTTTTGACCATCTATGTGTCTTCTTTGGAGAAATGTCTGTTTAGAGCTTTTGCCTATTTTTTGATTGGTTTATTTTTCTTGACATAAGAGTTACATGAGCTGTTTATATTAATCCCTTATCAGTTGCTTCATTTGCAAATATTTGCTCCCAGTCTGTAGTCTGTGTTTTCATTTGGTTTATGGTTTCCTTTGCTCCAGAAGCTTTTAAGTTCAGTTAGTTCCCATTTGTCTATTTTTGTTTTTATTTTCATTATAATAGTAGCTGGATTTAAAAAAAAGATACTGCTGCAATTCATGTCAGTGTTCTGCCTGTGTTTTCCTCTTAAGAATTTTATAGTATCCAGCCTTACATTTAGATCTTTAATCCATTTTGAGTTTCTGTGTACAGCCTTAGGGAGTGTTCTGACTTCATTCTTGTATATGTGACTGTCCAGCTTTCCCAACATTGCTTATTAATGAGACTGTCTTTTCTCTATTGTATATTCCTGCCTCTTTTGTCATAGATTAATTGATGAGAGATGCCTAAGTTTATTTCTGGGCTTTCTATGCTGTTGCATTGACCTGTATTTTTGTTTTTGTGCCTGTACCGTACTGTTTGGATGAATGTAGCTTTGTAGTACAGTGTGAAGTCAGGGAGTCTGATTTCTCCAGGGAGTCCGATCTCTCCAGTTGTTTTTCTTTGTCAAGATTCTTTTGGCTATTTGGGGTCTCTTGTGTTTCCATACAAATTAAAACATTTTTTGTTCTATGAAAAAATGCCATTAGTAATTTGACAGGGATTGCATTAAATCTGTAGATTGCCTTGGGTAGTATAATCATTTTGATTGGTTATATATTGATTGAAAGAACCAACATGGTCAATATTGGTTCTTCCAGTCCAGAGACATGGTATCAGTATATCTTTCCATCATCTCTTTGTGTCTTCAATTTCTTCCATCAGGATCTTACAATTTTCAGAGTACAGGTCTTTTGTCTCATTGGATTGTGGACTGTTTTTAAACCTATTTTAGACCCTCATTTTATCTTTAAAAACTTAATATATATCTATAAAGAAGTTTAATATTGATATACCTACCATATGACACTTAGAGAAAAAGCAATTATTTCAAAAGTACAAGAAGTCTCACAGTTCAAGGAATCTCTACCAACAAAGCACCATGGAAAATCTCTTCCTAAAACACCAAAAACCTCTCTTCAAATAATTTTCATGACTCAACCACTATTTAATTCTCTCTTAAGCATGAAATGACTTTTTTAAAAAAAAATATCCCATAAAGTTTATAGACATCTTTCCTAGTCCAATAGTAGTATACATAATTTCCTGGTATAAATTTAAAAACAATGAAATGTGGAGCATTCAGTATAGGTTCATCTTAACCTGTTCTTACTCCAATGCTTAAGATATTCTTTGGGTAAAGAGTGGTTCTGGAGAAGGAGACAAGAAAGAGCTTTCCAGAAACACCACACACGTTCCTTCATAAAAATAAAACCAGAGCCTTGGTTTAAGTCCAGCCAGGTTAGCTGCCTGTAAGTTCATTATCAATCTTTAACATGGCTCTAATGTATCTCTCTTACCCCCTGGCCACAGCAGAATTTTAATCAGGCTTTTCCTAAGCAAAGGGTTTATCCACACTGGTGCAGACCTGGTTTGGAACATTTTATTGGCAATACTGGTGTCATATTTAGGAACCATAGACTTTTTGTCAGACTAGGTTAGTTTGAATGACAAGTATCAATGATCAGCTATATTTGAAATATTGTTAAAGTACCTAGAAATAATAGGCATTAAAATTCATTCCGTTCACTGCCAACAAACCTCTAAAGATTTCTTGTCCTCAGTGGAACCGGCATACTGTAATTGTTATTTGGAACTTAACGTAACCTCAACAGCAACAGAGAGACAATGCAGTCCTCTCATTAGGCACATGCTCTAGGATCGTTTATTTTAATGCTTTCAAATAAATATGTTCCATGCAGCACGCCACAATAAATAAGGAGCAGCAACATTCTTCTAGTAAATCCATTCATAACGTAAGTCCCCGTGTAAAACACCACATCTCAAGTCTTTGGCCCTGTACCATAGCATGAAGCACACCACATCTGTACCTAATCATATCTGGCTTCATATGGATTTAATAGGACTATGCCAGGAGTGTGTGTAAGCACAAATTTAACCAGAGGTTTCCAGCTATTAAATACAGCTACTAAGTAGTTAAAAGACAACTCAACCCAGAAAGGCTCCCATCCCCCGACCCCCATTTTTGAGACAGAAATATAAAGACAGAAATGCTCTGGTGAATTTCAGGTCAGTGGACAGTATGGTGGGCTACACTTGGAATACTTGGAGCAAAGCTGGCACAACATGGCCCTTAAAAGGCCATGGCAATACTGATACTGAATGAACATGAATACAAGCTGGCTTGACTGCAGATGCTGAGCTCTAGAAGGTCTAGGTGGGGACCGCTCATGTCCACTAGGCAGATAACTCAACGGTGCCCTCCTCCTCGCTGTCAGCTCGGTTAGCACGGATCTCCACGAGGGTCCTGGCAAATCGGGTCCACTCATCATTGTGGGGAACTGCAAGCTGCAAAGCAAATGAATGGAAAATGGTTAACAAGCCATCTTTTACACGGAAAACCTTTAAGCCTGCATGACCGTACCTCTTGAAACAGATGATTCCCGTGGAATGCAAAGGAAATCAGATATTCTTCCTTGAATCAGAGCTCTGAAATGCTCCTCTTAAACTGATAATTTAAAAGAAAACTGTCACTCTCAGAAGCACAATCATGTGTGCGATTTGTAAAACGTTAAAAAGCTTCTGTAAACCATACAGTTAATACAGTAGCCGCATTAAAGCACTTGCAGTAAGATGAGCAGAATTACAGGGAATGTGGACCGTATTATTAGGACTTTGAAATGACGGTGGTATTGTCTCAATGCGATTGATCCTTTTTAAAAAGATGTTGCTAACATGCCAGTGTATATGACAAAAGGACAGTTTATATACACAAGGAAAGCTTACTACTGTGATAAGGTGCTTTGGCTTTTCTAGAAAGATCCTATATGATGATGCTGATGAATAATAGTAACATTTACCAAAAGTTCTGCTCTAAGTACTTGACATGTATTCTCCTCTTTCCTCACAGCAATCCTATGTTGGATAATCTGAGTATTTCCATGTTGTAGAAGAAGGTCAACTGAGGCACCAAAAGATCAACTCATCTTGCCAAAGTTGCCCAGCTTGCCAGTATCTGTGCCAGTGTCATCAGGTATGTATATCCTTAGCCAGTATTCTAATACTAACTCACCAAAAAGAGGGACTTATAATCCTATATATATCTTCTCCTGCACACAATTGAGTAAGCAGAAAAATTAATCCCATCTGACACAAATCGCATGCATGAATTTTTGTGAGCTGAGCTGAAGGGTAATGATTTCTCTACATGGCATCCAAAGATGAACTGTTTAGGTCCCATGCAAGTGTTTGGAATAAAACAGTGTTATTTGAAGATGAGAAGCAGGATCAAGTAGAAGTCCAAATGATTTTCATATAGAATAAAATTTATTTCAACTGTAGACCCCATTTACTCAGAGGATTGCCCTACAAGATGTAATCCGTCTACAGATGCCATAAACATCAATAATACATTCATCCCAATCAGGACATTTTCAAAAATAAGCAAGCAAATCTGAACTCTGAGATCGCTTTTACAGCTGAAAAATTTCTTACTGTATAAAGCCAAACTTTTAGAACTTTACGTTTTTATTACAGGAGCTGGTATTCTCAGATACGATCTATCCAAGACAACTTATTAAAGAGTCGTACCATCACCCTGCAAAGTACATCCTTCAGTGAGTGTTCTGGTCCTCAGGTGGTTTCAAGGATATAATTCTGCAAATTATATACAGGTGCTTGTTTTCTTAAACAACTTTTTTGGGAGGTACTTCTTACTTTCTTATTTGTTATTTTGAGAAGTGCAATACTAACAAGAACTCTGGTTTAGCCATAGGAGTGAGTTCTGAATGGTGGAACACTTAACCTGGTTACTGCCATGAAGCCACAGTCCCGTTCACACAGTGACACACGTTCACAGTAGTCTCGAGGGGCACGATTACCTCTTTGCTCAGGTCATTTTCTCTACTTTGGGTTCTTTTCCTGTGCTCCACTATTCTTCATTTTTCTCTTCAATTTTATAAAATATTGCACTGGGGAAATGAAGTCCTCAGAATAAATTATATGAAAGAGCTAACAAAAAGCATGAGCAGAAACGGGTTACACCACATTTATATGAAAGCATAGGTCTCCTCTCTCTCTCCTCCAACTCCTGACCAAGCATCCCCCACCCCAAGGAACCACAAAACAAAAAGTTCAGTAGGAGACCAAAGCCAATCATGATAACATACTTATGAATTTGTCTCACAGAAGGTGAGAATCAAGCTAAATCCGAAACACCTTGTAACTTCATATAACATTAAATATTGGAAGAAAGCAGGTCTCACTAATGAAAGTGATATAGTGTACGGGTCTGACTCCTAAACATAAAACGACATTTATTATTAGTTAAAATGGCACAAATTTAAGTTACTGTATGATGCTATATGTAATGTTTTATTTACAGCAATGTATAGAAAATATATCCTAAAAAAACCCCATGTCCATGCATTTACATAGTTTCATGTGGTGGTCATGGGAAGACTGTTAAGAAACAACTCTAATAAACACTATGAAACATGAAGGGTTGACTTTACAACCAGATACACTATGGGACAGAACTATCATTTATGACATTTGAAGTTGCACGTGTAATTTCTTAAAAACGAATTTTTCAGAGGTCCTTTTCCTTTATTTAAGAAATCAAACTAGTAATTCTAATATTTCTAATAATAAAGCATTAAATTTATTAAGTAGGTTTCACCAAAATTTTGAGCTTTTTTTTTTTAATTGAGGCATAAAAATTGTGCTAGTTTTAGCTGTACAGCAAAGCGATTTTTTTTCAGACTTTTTTCCATTTTCCGTTACTACAAAGTATAGACTATAGTTGTCCATGTTAAATCAATAAATTTTTGTTGCTTAATTATTTGCATATATAGTAATTTCTATCTGTGTCACCATACTTCTAATATATCCCTCTTTCCCCTTGTCTTCCCATTTGGTAACTTTGTTTTCTATGCCTGAGTCTGTTTCTCTTTTGTATATACATTTATTTCTATCATTTTTAGATTCCCACATTATGCAATATTATATTTGTCTGGCTTCACTTAGCATACTAATATCTTGGTCCATCATGTTGCTACAAATGGCATTATTTCCTTCTTTTTTATAGCTAAGTTATTATCTGGCCTGGAGAATTCCATGGACTTTGCAGAGAGTCGGACACGACTAAGTGACTTCTCTCTCCCTTTTATATTCCATTATGTATCTATACCATTTTTTTCTTTATCCATTCATTTGTCAGTGGACATTTACATTGCTCCCTTGTCTTGGCTACTGTAAATAGTGCTGCTATGAACACTGGGGTGCATGTATCTTTTTCAATTAGAGTTTTGTCTTTTCCAGATACATACCCAGGAGTGAGACTGCTAGATCATATGGTAACTATTTTTAGGTTTGTTTTTTAAGGAAACTCTCTACTGTTTTCCATAGTTTCCACACCAATTTACATTCCCACCAACTTTGTTGGAGGGTTCCCTTTTTTTCCACACCTTCTTCAGCTTTTATTTTTACTCTCTGATGCCCATTCTGATCATTGTGAGATGATAATATCTAGCTGTGGTTTGATTTGCATTTTTCTAATAATTAGTGGTGTTGAGCACTTTTTCAATGTGCCTATATGGCCATCTGTCTGTCTTCTTTGGGGAAAAATCCCATTTTTTGATTTTTTTTTTTTTTTGGATACTAATTTGCATGAGCTGTTTGTATATTTTGGCTCTTACACCTCTCTCAGAGTCACAGCATTTGTAAATATTTCCTCCCATTCCTTGCTGTGCAGAAGTTTAAGTCTCATTAGGTCCCATTTGTTTATTTCTGTTTTTATTTCTACTGCCTTGGGGGACTGATCTAAGAAAATATTACTGTGATTTGTGTCAGCAAATGTTTTGCCTCTGTTCTCTTCTAGGAGTTTTATGGTGTCATATATTTAATTCTTTAAACTAGTTTGATTTTTTAATATGGTATGAGGGAATATTCTGATTCCATTGATGTACACACTGTCCAGCTGTTGTTGAAGAGACCATCTTTTCTCCATTGACTGGTCTTACTGCCTTTGTTATAGATTGACAGTAGATGTGTGGGTTTATTTCTAGGTTTGCTCTTCTGTTCCACTGACCTATGTCTATTTTTGTGCCAATACCATCTGCTGTTTTGCTTACTGTAGCTTTGCGGTATAGCCTGAAGTCTGGAAGGTATGTCTCTGCTTTGTTTTCCCTCAGTTTTGCTTTGACAATTCTAGGTCTTTTGAGATTCCCATATAAATTTTAGAATTATCCATTCTGGTTCTGTGAAAAATGTCATGGGTATTTTGATAGGGACTGTATTAAATCTGTAGATCGCTTTGGATAGTATGGCCATTTTAGCAATATTAAATCTTCTAACCCAAGGGCATAGGATATCTTTCCATTTCTTTGAATCATCTTCAGTTTCCTTTATCAATATTTTATAGGTTTCAGTATATAGATCTTTCACCTCCTTTGTTAAGTTTATGCCTAGGTATTTTATATATAAATATGTTTTATGTATAATTTTTTTTTTGGCTGCACTGCACAGCTTGCAGGATCTTAGTTCAACAACGTGAGATTGTGAAAGTGCATTCATAACCACTGGACTGCCAGGAAATTCTTGGTAGGTACTTTTCAATGTGATTTTTAAATGTGATTTTTTACTTCTTCCAATATTTCAGTATATAGAAATGTAACCGATTTCTGTTTATTAATTTAAAAATGAGTTTTAGCAAATTTAAAAGTTTTTGATAAAAATATACCCTACCACAGAACTTATATTTGACTTTTTTCCATAGTGGTGGAAATAAGTCCTTAAAAAGGCAGATTCACCCTCATAAAGTGTTTCACCATATTCTAACATAGCTTGCTGTCTTTTTTTATCGCTGAAGTTTCACTTAGGTTGGGAAAATATTCGAAGTTTTCTTTCTTTTGATTATTTTGCCAAACATTTTCCTCACTAGAAATGTTAGTTTGTTTTGTTTGATTAGCACAGGATGAAAACAAAATTGCTTCTAGAAACTTACATTTATCTACCTCGTTCTATTACACTTTTTCATCTAGCTGACAATAAAAACAAGATCATTGTAATGTTGGATTTAGAAGGTGAGCTGCATACTGCCCCATTTTTAGAATTAAATGTCACTATCAGGAAGCACATTAAGTATAATCTTAGCTTGAATGTGTGAATGTGTACTCACAGGTTGTATCCACACCCGAAGTTAATAACATGTGCCATTTAATACTTGTAGGTAAGACTGAACAGGTGTCCTAACAAACAAGACCACCACTCTTTTCATTTTACACAGCATCTGTCTGGACANAAAAAAACTTTATTATAGATGATTTACAATGCTATGTTTCAGGTGTGTAGCAAAGTGATTCAGTTATAAATGTATTCATCCTTTTTTAGATTCTTTTTTCATATGTTATCACAGAATATTGGGTAGAGTGCTGTGTTACACAGTAGGTCCTTATTGGTTATCTATATTATATACAATAGTGTATATATGTTCATCCCAAGCTCCCGATTTATTCCTCCCCCTTCCATGGTTCCCCTTTGGTAACTAGAGGTTTGTTTTCCATATCTATAAGTCTGTTTCTGTAAGTGTCATTATATAATTTGTTTAAATTAGACCCTACATACGAGAGAGCGCATATGATATGTGTCTTCCTCTGTCACACTTACTTCATTCGGTGTAATAATCTCTAGGTCCATCCATTTTGCTACTGTTGGCATTATCTCATTCTTTTTAATGGGTGAGTAATATTCTGTTGTATGTGTATACTTCATCTTCTGTTGATGGACATTTAGGTTACTTCATGTCTTGGCTATTATAGTGCTGCAATGAACTATTTGTATATAGTGTANTCCATCCATTTTGCTACTGTTGGCATTATCTCATTCTTTTTAATGGGTGAGTAATATTCTGTTGTATGTGTATACTTCATCTTCTGTTGATGGACATTTAGGTTACTTCATGTCTTGGCTATTATAGTGCTGCAATGAACTATTTGTATATAGTGTGTGTGTGTGTGTGTAATATTTTATAAACAGTGTGTATATGTCAATCCCAATCTCCCAATTTATCCCTCCCCCGACCTTACCCCCTGGTGACCATAAGTTGTTTTCTACATCTGTAACTGTTTTGTAGGTAAATTGACTTATACCACGTTTTCTAGATTCCACATATAACTATGCACCACATCTGTATGCATTCCTCCGCTGATGGACATTTAGGTTGCTTCCATGTCCTGGCTATTGTAAACAGTGCTGCAATGAACATTGAGGTGAGTGTATCTTTTCAAATCCTGATTTTCTCTGGATATATGCCCAGGAGTAGGATTGCTACATCACATGGTAAATCTATTTTTAGTTTTTTAAGGAACCTGCATACTGTTCTCCCTACTGGTTGTACCAATTTACATGCCCCCCCACACACCCTTTTGAGCATTTATTGTTTGTGGATTTTTTGACGATGGCCATCCTGCGTGATGTGATACCTCATACCCCTCTGTTGTTTTTAGTTTTGAAATGATTTTCATTTCTCTTAATTAATGATGTTGATTATTGATTTTTGACCATCTATGTGTCTTCTTTGGAGAAATGTCTGTTTAGAGCTTTTGCCTATTTTTTGATTGGTTTATTTTTCTTGACATAAGAGTTACATGAGCTGTTTATATTAATCCCTTATCAGTTGCTTCATTTGCAAATATTTGCTCCCAGTCTGTAGTCTGTGTTTTCATTTGGTTTATGGTTTCCTTTGCTCCAGAAGCTTTTAAGTTCAGTTAGTTCCCATTTGTCTATTTTTGTTTTTATTTTCATTATAATAGTAGCTGGATTTAAAAAAAAGATACTGCTGCAATTCATGTCAGTGTTCTGCCTGTGTTTTCCTCTTAAGAATTTTATAGTATCCAGCCTTACATTTAGATCTTTAATCCATTTTGAGTTTCTGTGTACAGCCTTAGGGAGTGTTCTGACTTCATTCTTGTATATGTGACTGTCCAGCTTTCCCAACATTGCTTATTAATGAGACTGTCTTTTCTCTATTGTATATTCCTGCCTCTTTTGTCATAGATTAATTGATGAGAGATGCCTAAGTTTATTTCTGGGCTTTCTATGCTGTTGCATTGACCTGTATTTTTGTTTTTGTGCCTGTACCGTACTGTTTGGATGAATGTAGCTTTGTAGTACAGTGTGAAGTCAGGGAGTCTGATTTCTCCAGGGAGTCCGATCTCTCCAGTTGTTTTTCTTTGTCAAGATTCTTTTGGCTATTTGGGGTCTCTTGTGTTTCCATACAAATTAAAACATTTTTTGTTCTATGAAAAAATGCCATTAGTAATTTGACAGGGATTGCATTAAATCTGTAGATTGCCTTGGGTAGTATAATCATTTTGATTGGTTATATATTGATTGAAAGAACCAACATGGTCAATATTGGTTCTTCCAGTCCAGAGACATGGTATCAGTATATCTTTCCATCATCTCTTTGTGTCTTCAATTTCTTCCATCAGGATCTTACAATTTTCAGAGTACAGGTCTTTTGTCTCATTGGATTGTGGACTGTTTTTAAACCTATTTTAGACCCTCATTTTATCTTTAAAAACTTAATATATATCTATAAAGAAGTTTAATATTGATATACCTACCATATGACACTTAGAGAAAAAGCAATTATTTCAAAAGTACAAGAAGTCTCACAGTTCAAGGAATCTCTACCAACAAAGCACCATGGAAAATCTCTTCCTAAAACACCAAAAACCTCTCTTCAAATAATTTTCATGACTCAACCACTATTTAATTCTCTCTTAAGCATGAAATGACTTTTTTAAAAAAAAATATCCCATAAAGTTTATAGACATCTTTCCTAGTCCAATAGTAGTATACATAATTTCCTGGTATAAATTTAAAAACAATGAAATGTGGAGCATTCAGTATAGGTTCATCTTAACCTGTTCTTACTCCAATGCTTAAGATATTCTTTGGGTAAAGAGTGGTTCTGGAGAAGGAGACAAGAAAGAGCTTTCCAGAAACACCACACACGTTCCTTCATAAAAATAAAACCAGAGCCTTGGTTTAAGTCCAGCCAGGTTAGCTGCCTGTAAGTTCATTATCAATCTTTAACATGGCTCTAATGTATCTCTCTTACCCCCTGGCCACAGCAGAATTTTAATCAGGCTTTTCCTAAGCAAAGGGTTTATCCACACTGGTGCAGACCTGGTTTGGAACATTTTATTGGCAATACTGGTGTCATATTTAGGAACCATAGACTTTTTGTCAGACTAGGTTAGTTTGAATGACAAGTATCAATGATCAGCTATATTTGAAATATTGTTAAAGTACCTAGAAATAATAGGCATTAAAATTCATTCCGTTCACTGCCAACAAACCTCTAAAGATTTCTTGTCCTCAGTGGAACCGGCATACTGTAATTGTTATTTGGAACTTAACGTAACCTCAACAGCAACAGAGAGACAATGCAGTCCTCTCATTAGGCACATGCTCTAGGATCGTTTATTTTAATGCTTTCAAATAAATATGTTCCATGCAGCACGCCACAATAAATAAGGAGCAGCAACATTCTTCTAGTAAATCCATTCATAACGTAAGTCCCCGTGTAAAACACCACATCTCAAGTCTTTGGCCCTGTACCATAGCATGAAGCACACCACATCTGTACCTAATCATATCTGGCTTCATATGGATTTAATAGGACTATGCCAGGAGTGTGTGTAAGCACAAATTTAACCAGAGGTTTCCAGCTATTAAATACAGCTACTAAGTAGTTAAAAGACAACTCAACCCAGAAAGGCTCCCATCCCCCGACCCCCATTTTTGAGACAGAAATATAAAGACAGAAATGCTCTGGTGAATTTCAGGTCAGTGGACAGTATGGTGAGCTACACTTGGAATACTTGGAGCAAAGCTGGCACAACATGGCCCTTAAAAGGCCATGGCAATACTGATACTGAATGAACATGAATACAAGCTGGCTTGACTGCAGATGCTGAGCTCTAGAAGGTCTAGGTGGGGACCGCTCACGTCCACTAGGCAGATAACTCAACGGTGCCCTCCTCCTCGCTGTCAGCTCGGTTAGCACGGATCTCCACGAGGGTCCTGGCAAATCGGGTCCACTCATCATTGTGGGGAACTGCAAGCTGCAAAGCAAATGAATGGAAAATGGTTAACAAGCCATCTTTTACACGGAAAACCTTTAAGCCTGCATGACCGTACCTCTTGAAACAGATGATTCCCGTGGAATGCAAAGGAAATCAGATATTCTTCCTTGAATCAGAGCTCTGAAATGCTCCTCTTAAACTGATAATTTAAAAGAAAACTGTCACTCTCAGAAGCACAATCATGTGTGCGATTTGTAAAACGTTAAAAAGCTTCTGTAAACCATACAGTTAATACAGTAGCCGCATTAAAGCACTTGCAGTAAGATGAGCAGAATTACAGGGAATGTGGACCGTATTATTAGGACTTTGAAATGACGGTGGTATTGTCTCAATGCGATTGATCCTTTTTAAAAAGATGTTGCTAACATGCCAGTGTATATGACAAAAGGACAGTTTATATACACAAGGAAAGCTTACTACTGTGATAAGGTGCTTTGGCTTTTCTAGAAAGATCCTATATGATGATGCTGATGAATAATAGTAACATTTACCAAAAGTTCTGCTCTAAGTACTTGACATGTATTCTCCTCTTTCCTCACAGCAATCCTATGTTGGATAATCTGAGTATTTCCATGTTGTAGAAGAAGGTCAACTGAGGCACCAAAAGATCAACTCATCTTGCCAAAGTTGCCCAGCTTGCCAGTATCTGTGCCAGTGTCATCAGGTATGTATATCCTTAGCCAGTATTCTAATACTAACTCACCAAAAAGAGGGACTTATAATCCTATATATATCTTCTCCTGCACACAATTGAGTAAGCAGAAAAATTAATCCCATCTGACACAAATCGCATGCATGAATTTTTGTGAGCTGAGCTGAAGGGTAATGATTTCTCTACATGGCATCCAAAGATGAACTGTTTAGGTCCCATGCAAGTGTTTGGAATAAAACAGTGTTATTTGAAGATGAGAAGCAGGATCAAGTAGAAGTCCAAATGATTTTCATATAGAATAAAATTTATTTCAACTGTAGACCCCATTTACTCAGAGGATTGCCCTACAAGATGTAATCCGTCTACAGATGCCATAAACATCAATAATACATTCATCCCAATCAGGACATTTTCAAAAATAAGCAAGCAAATCTGAACTCTGAGATCGCTTTTACAGCTGAAAAATTTCTTACTGTATAAAGCCAAACTTTTAGAACTTTACGTTTTTATTACAGGAGCTGGTATTCTCAGATACGATCTATCCAAGACAACTTATTAAAGAGTCGTACCATCACCCTGCAAAGTACATCCTTCAGTGAGTGTTCTGGTCCTCAGGTGGTTTCAAGGATATAATTCTGCAAATTATATACAGGTGCTTGTTTTCTTAAACAACTTTTTTGGGAGGTACTTCTTACTTTCTTATTTGTTATTTTGAGAAGTGCAATACTAACAAGAACTCTGGTTTAGCCATAGGAGTGAGTTCTGAATGGTGGAACACTTAACCTGGTTACTGCCATGAAGCCACAGTCCCGTTCACACAGTGACACACGTTCACAGTAGTCTCGAGGGGCACGATTACCTCTTTGCTCAGGTCATTTTCTCTACTTTGGGTTCTTTTCCTGTGCTCCACTATTCTTCATTTTTCTCTTCAATTTTATAAAATATTGCACTGGGGAAATGAAGTCCTCAGAATAAATTATATGAAAGAGCTAACAAAAAGCATGAGCAGAAACGGGTTACACCACATTTATATGAAAGCATAGGTCTCCTCTCTCTCTCCTCCAACTCCTGACCAAGCATCCCCCACCCCAAGGAACCACAAAACAAAAAGTTCAGTAGGAGACCAAAGCCAATCATGATAACATACTTATGAATTTGTCTCACAGAAGGTGAGAACCAAGCTAAATCCGAAACACCTTGTAACTTCATATAACATTAAATATTGGAAGAAAGCAGGTCTCACTAATGAAAGTGATATAGTGTAGGGGTCTGACTCCTAAACATAAAACGACATTTATTATTAGTTAAAATGGCACAAATTTAAGTTACTGTATGATGCTATATGTAATGTTTTATTTACAGCAATGTATAGAAAATATATCCTAAAAAAACCCCATGTCCATGCATTTACATAGTTTCATGTGGTGGTCATGGGAAGACTGTTAAGAAACAACTCTAATAAACACTATGAAACATGAAGGGTTGACTTTACAACCAGATACACTATGGGACAGAACTATATGACATTTGAAGTTGCACGTGTAATTTCTTAAAAACGAATTTTTCAGAGGTCCTTTTCCTTTATTTAAGAAATCAAACTAGTAATTCTAATATTTCTAATAATAAAGCATTAAATTTATTAAGTAGGTTTCACCAAAATTTTGAGCTTTTTTTTTTTAATTGAGGCATAAAAATTGTGCTAGTTTTAGCTGTACAGCAAAGCGATTTTTTTTCAGACTTTTTTCCATTTTCCGTTACTACAAAGTATAGACTATAGTTGTCCATGTTAAATCAATAAATTTTTGTTGCTTAATTATTTGCATATATAGTAATTTCTATCTGTGTCACCATACTTCTAATATATCCCTCTTTCCCCTTGTCTTCCCATTTGGTAACTTTGTTTTCTATGCCTGAGTCTGTTTCTCTTTTGTATATACATTTATTTCTATCATTTTTAGATTCCCACATTATGCAATATTATATTTGTCTGGCTTCACTTAGCATACTAATATCTTGGTCCATCATGTTGCTACAAATGGCATTATTTCCTTCTTTTTTATAGCTAAGTTATTATCTGGCCTGGAGAATTCCATGGACTTTGCAGAGAGTCGGACACGACTAAGTGACTTCTCTCTCCCTTTTATATTCCATTATGTATCTATACCATTTTTTTCTTTATCCATTCATTTGTCAGTGGACATTTACATTGCTCCCTTGTCTTGGCTACTGTAAATAGTGCTGCTATGAACACTGGGGTGCATGTATCTTTTTCAATTAGAGTTTTGTCTTTTCCAGATACATACCCAGGAGTGAGACTGCTAGATCATATGGTAACTATTTTTAGGTTTGTTTTTTAAGGAAACTCTCTACTGTTTTCCATAGTTTCCACACCAATTTACATTCCCAACTTTGTTGGAGGGTTCCCTTTTTTTCCACACCTTCTTCAGCTTTTATTTTTACTCTCTGATGCCCATTCTGATCATTGTGAGATGATAATATCTAGCTGTGGTTTGATTTGCATTTTTCTAATAATTAGTGGTGTTGAGCACTTTTTCAATGTGCCTATATGGCCATCTGTCTGTCTTCTTTGGGGAAAAATCCCATTTTTTGATTTTTTTTTTTTTTGGATACTAATTTACATGAGCTGTTTGTATATTTTGGCTCTTACACCTCTCTCAGAGTCACAGCATTTGTAAATATTTCCTCCCATTCCTTGCTGTGCAGAAGTTTAAGTCTCATTAGGTCCCATTTGTTTATTTCTGTTTTTATTTCTACTGCCTTGGGGGACTGATCTAAGAAAATATTACTGTGATTTGTGTCAGCAAATGTTTTGCCTCTGTTCTCTTCTAGGAGTTTTATGGTGTCATATATTTAATTCTTTAAACTAGTTTGATTTTTTAATATGGTATGAGGGAATATTCTGATTCCATTGATGTACACACTGTCCAGCTGTTGTTGAAGAGACCATCTTTTCTCCATTGACTGGTCTTACTGCCTTTGTTATAGATTGACAGTAGATGTGTGGGTTTATTTCTAGGTTTGCTCTTCTGTTCCACTGACCTATGTCTATTTTTGTGCCAATACCATCTGCTGTTTTGCTTACTGTAGCTTTGCGGTATAGCCTGAAGTCTGGAAGGTATGTCTCTGCTTTGTTTTCCCTCAGTTTTGCTTTGACAATTCTAGGTCTTTTGAGATTCCCATATAAATTTTAGAATTATCCATTCTGGTTCTGTGAAAAATGTCATGGGTATTTTGATAGGGACTGTATTAAATCTGTAGATCGCTTTGGATAGTATGGCCATTTTAGCAATATTAAATCTTCTAACCCAAGGGCATAGGATATCTTTCCATTTCTTTGAATCATCTTCAGTTTCCTTTATCAATATTTTATAGGTTTCAGTATATAGATCTTTCACCTCCTTTGTTAAGTTTATGCCTAGGTATTTTATATATAAATATGTTTTATGTATAATTTTTTTTTTGGCTGCACTGCACAGCTTGCAGGATCTTAGTTCAACAACGTGAGATTGTGAAAGTGCATTCATAACCACTGGACTGCCAGGAAATTCTTGGTAGGTACTTTTCAATGTGATTTTTAAATGTGATTTTTTACTTCTTCCAATATTTCAGTATATAGAAATGTAACCGATTTCTGTTTATTAATTTAAAAATGAGTTTTAGCACATTTAAAAGTTTTTGATAAAAATATACCCTACCACAGAACTTATATTTGACTTTTTTCCATAGTGGTGGAAATAAGTCCTTAAAAAGGCAGATTCACCCTCATAAAGTGTTTCACCATATTCTAACATAGCTTGCTGTCTTTTTTTATCGCTGAAGTTTCACTTAGGTTGGGAAAATATTCGAAGTTTTCTTTCTTTTGATTATTTTGCCAAACATTTTCCTCACTAGAAATGTTAGTTTGTTTTGTTTGATTAGCACAGGATGAAAACAAAATTGCTTCTAGAAACTTACATTTATCTACCTCGTTCTATTACACTTTTTCATCTAGCTGACAATAAAAACAAGATCATTGTAACGTTGGATTTAGAAGGTGAGCTGCATACTGCCCCATTTTTAGAATTAAATGTCACTATCAGGAAGCACATTAAGTATAATCTTAGCTTGAATGTGTGAATGTGTACTCACAGGTTGTATCCACACCCGAAGTTAATAACATGTGCCATTTAATACTTGTAGGTAAGACTGAACAGGTGTCCTAACAAACAAGACCACCACTCTTTTCATTTTACACAGCATCTGTCTGGACAGAATTGTGTCCTTCTTAGCCTTGGCAGCTCCTAACTCTTCTCCTGATCGCAAATGCATTTGAAACTTTCTCTAGGAGACTTTTAATCCAGTAATGCCTTAATCATTAAGTAAGTGAAAAATCTCTGTCATGTTTCTTAGTCAACGAAAAAGACTGCTGTCATGCCCTTCTCACTAGCATATATATGTCTTTTTAATAATGATTTCAGCGTGGACTGAGTACCATCTATACGCCAGACACTAGGGTAGGACTGAAGATACAATGGTTAATCATTCTGGCATATGAAGACAATGCATATTAATTACCATGTTTTCTTAGGTCGAAATGTGGGAATACTGGCATAGTTTTTTTTTTTTTTTTAACTTCACTGACATTCAGAAAATGAAGTACTTGAAAATTTACCTTTATACAGTGACAACTGCAACATTCCCGGGGATGTGCTGTGTGTCACGCAAATAGTGAGGAAGCAAATGGCATGTTAATGACATGGTTTCAGCATCTCTTCAAGGTCCTATCAAGGCATTAAAGGCTAAATCTAGACCATCACTATAGATTGCACCCCCCACCGGAAAATGGTAGTTTAGAATAATTTTCAAACAATTGACATTTCTGATAGGAAAAATATTCATAAGTTTCTATTGGTGATAAGTAATTTCAATTAAACATGAGAACTGGGAGGCAAATAGCCTAGTTATATCAAAGGATACCATAAAAAAGAGGTTGTAAAAATTGAGCGGTATTGTACTGAATCAAAGTGGATCTGGAAACATTTTCTGCCTTCAGATTCATCTGCCAAAGTCCACAACCTAGGTCAGAGATGACTCAGATTTTCCTACTGCTGTTTTCATATTCAGGGTTCACCAATATCTAGTCCACCCCCACCCCCCACAACTGTATGGCTCTTTTCTAGCTTTTCGCTAAATGTATAAAGCATTTTTATGCCAAAAGCACTCAGGGCGCTGATTCCTGAAATAACAAAATCCTAGCTCTAAGAGAAAATGCCTTTTATAGGATATGACCATATATTTACAGCTGAGAGAACTAAGGCCAAAGGTAGTTTCTGAGGTAGCAATTTGGCCTTACGGAGGAGGTAACACGACCCTCAGATTTGCACAGGAAGCTTATGTCCTGCTCTCAGCTTGCTTCGTGGCCGTGGCCGTGGTCAGGCACCTAACCTCTCGTCGCCTCCACTGTAATGGAGATAATGGCATCTGACCCATGTATCAGCAGAGATGTGGAAAGGATGAGAAGGGTAATCTAATGAAGAACCATGAGCTCAACACTGAATAGCCTTGCATTCCTTTTCTTTGAACACTCAGATTGAACATATTCCTAAAAACGATACATTAGTATATTGAATGGCACACATATTAATTCTATATTATCTCTGTGGTTCTGTTTTCCTTAGGAATTCTTTTGAATGTCTGCTATGTGAGGACTTTAAGGAACAGACCTCTAACAGTTGTTAGGAAATGGAAGGACAGGGAGCTCAGTGATTTGCTCCAGACCACGTAACTTGCCCCAGGTCAGTGTGGGGCAGTCGGGAGCCTCACCCCTTCAGGGAATAAATGCCAGCACGCCATGGCAGAAGGGCAGGCAGCTCATGTGTCCTCAGGCACCTGGTAAGAGAGTCTAAACATTATTTTTAACCTTCTGAGGTTCCCGAAAGATGCACGGGTCAGAAATAAACAGCAAAAGCTGTAGGGGGAATGCACGCAAATCTATCACGTTCATGCTTCCCCTCCATCCCTCCAGTTCGGAGGCCATCACAGGTCTGCCTTCCTCCCACACTGGAATGGGCACCGCCCCCCCAATCCTGCCCTGCCTCACCCCCAGGTAACTCTCTAGGCTAACCACTGCCACAGATTGCATAATAACTCAATTTTGAGAATGGAGCCAGGAAGGACTTTTTTCAGCCTCAGACATCATCCAAATATGATTTCTTTCACAGCTCTGCCAATAATTTGCTTTGTGTCCTTAGGAAATTTATGTCTCTAGCATCTCAGATCTTTCCTTCCTCATTTGCGAGAAAGGAATTCTGGCCACTAACTCCCAGGGCCACTGTGAATATTAAATAAGACCTCCCCCAAATATAAAGAGTTTAAGCTCAGTGTCTGGACGTTACAAAGCATGACTAAGGGTTATTTGCCCTATATTTTTCCTTCTTAATGTTAATTCCCTCTCCTCCAATTGCTGTTGCTTCCTTTTTTTCTTTCTTCCATTTCCTTCCATTCACCTATATAGAGCTGCGTATTTTTAGAAGGACACCTTAAATTTTATCACACTTGCTTTCTTAAAAGCCCACACAAATCACTTCCTAGACAGTCACACATTTAATAATAGCTACGGTTTATGAACTGGGTGTGGGGAAAGGGTTCTTTCAGATCACAAGGAAAATCAGAGGATGCATTGTTAACTTTAAAAATTAAAGTATAATTATTCCTTGTAAACATATACATACACACACATGCATCTTTTTCACATATGACCAGTACAGTTTTGTCAAGCTATTTCCTTTTTATGGCACTTTCTATAGTGGGATTCTACATTTTTAGCTCAAGTCGTAAGGCCTTGTAACCACTGAACATGCTCTTATAAAAATCAAATGACTTTTTATAACCAGGGTTAAACACACAAATATCATTCATGTGTCCCTTTTTATAAGCACGTGGCTAACCGTTCTGAACAATCCTCAGTCAAGCCTCCCTCATTTGTTAGTAATTTTAAAGGGTTTATAGTACCTAGCAGCTGATTTTAAATAGCTGCATTATCTGCAGTAACTCCTACCAGCCCAATGCTGTATTTTTTATGGTAAAAATATATCTCAGGCCTTGCTTAGTATAAAAGTAGGTTACTTTTTTTAAAAAGGCATGGATAATTAAGACAAAAAGTGTTCCATGATTTCAGTTTATAATGCTTAATGTATCTAAGAAACCAAACAAAATGAATAGGACTCCAGGTTTCAGGATGAATATTCCATGAGTATGTGTTTCATCAGCATCTTTGTAATCTTTCAATTAAACGGAGTCATTTTTTTTTTTTAAAGCCTGATTGTGTTAACCACGGATTCCAAAGATACATGACAATTCAGCTCCTGTATTAACCTAAAAATGAAAGTTTTCTTTAAAAATGATATCTTACAAATTATCTTTTCACTTTAACAAGCATTGATTTTTTGGTTTTTTTGTTAATGCATTTACAGAAACTGTGGAGATGAACATGGATTTCTATAGAACTGCTAAACCCTCCTAAGCTCTAAAAGCTTTTTTAAATGTATGATTATTAATGTCACCCCAGTTCAGGAGACTGGGGACTTACTGGTGTACAAACACACATTTGTGTTCAGAGGAAGCCTATTATTTTTTAGGACAATTCCCTTTGCCACACACACAGATGGAAGCAAAGTGGGAGGTAATAAGCAATGAAACAGCCGTCGGAATGGAACGACCAAGCTCCACTGTATTTAACTCTCTGGAGAGTCTACCATCACTGGTAACAATGGATGAAACCACGAACCAAAATTCCAAGCCGGAATGCAGTGTACAGAGCACACAAATATACCAGAGTGCATACTGTGCGGTAACTAAGTATTTACAGCTGTTTTAGAGAAGTCCAGAAAGCAGAAGTTACATTAGGCTCCATTCTGTAGCATCTGCTATTACCAGTCAGCAGTTAAAATTTCTGTGAAAATTAGCAGCATGCTAACCCATGGGCGTCTGATGATATCTGACTATTTTTTGGTTAAGAAAGAATTTCTTTTATCTAAAAATCCCTTCTAAGGGAACCCTCAGTCACCCATGAAGCTTGAGACCTTTCTGCTAAAGTTCTCCTCCTAGAATCTTTAAATGACTTTTATAGCATGTTTGTTAGAACAATACTTTTAAAAAATCCATTACCACCCAATTAAGGAAAGATATAAAGGTAGGACATAAAAGTCCAAAGTAAACAGTAACAAATATGGGCCTATATCAATTTCAATAAGCCAGCAAATGTCAAAGGAAATCATTTTAAACACTGTTCTTTAAAAAAAAAAATGAACATTTAGAAATACTCTTCACGTTAAAATTTAGCATCATGGGATGCATGACAAAATTCTAAAGTTTTTACCTGAGAAGAAGAAGAAAAAAAAAATCACACAGCTGAAAAAGAGTTAATTTACTAAGGCTTAAAGATGACCTTGCTCACATCAGTATTAAAATCTTGTCACCCTCTTCTTTAGAAATATCTTGAGCATTATTTTTCTATTATTTTGAACCATCTATTTCTCTGTTCAAAAGATGGAAAAAAATGCTAAAGACATTTGACTGATGGGCAATAATGGAAAATAAACTTTTTAAACTTCATTACCACTATTTTTCCATAACACAAAAGACCATGATGACGGGGAAATGAGAGCGCGTACACTGCTCAAACTGATCTGTCACACTAGCTGACTAAACATATATCCTTTCTCTTTCTGATATTATTAGCTATAGTTTTTCTAGTAAATTCCTAGCATCTAAGCAGTTTTGACAAAAAAGAAGGCTTATTGCTAAACACCTTAAAAACATTTACCAAGGTAATAAAAGAAATGTCATTCCCTCCTACTGAATGTTTGGGCATAAAAGAGGTATTTGTATAATGTAGTTCATGATTTACCGTATCTATAGTGTCCAAAAAAAGCATAATGAAAAAGAAGCATTTTTCCAGTGGTTTAACAACTATTTGAGTCGACTGTTAGGCTTTCATTATGGCTAGTGACCAACTGCTCACTTTTCAAAGCAAAGGAGAGAAAAGTAACTGGAATAGAGATTGGAGAGGAAGAACAGGCGCTCTTTTCTAAGTTTATGTCCTACATACCTTTTCCTCTGCAAATATAGTTATTTTTTCCTGGCCATCAATCCATAGACAAGTTGGAGGCTGCCGTCTGAACACTTCACACAAGCAAGCTTTTTCTTAACCTTCCACTTTGACCTGTGAAACATTCATTCACCTGTTTATTACTATTGAGCGCCTGTATGTGCCAGGCACTGTTCTAGGCCCGTTCAAATAGACGACAATGGGTAAGTATCTGTGTACCTGTAAATGTGGCACGCTAAAGATCAGAAAAACTCTAGTGAGGAATGTGATTAACCAGAGGAGGGCTGCCAGACTGATTAAAGGGTCTATCTAAATGTTGCAAAAGTACTGGCCGACCGTGAGGACGAAGATCAGAGAGAATTCTGGGCCACTGATCAGTTTTATCTGCCAGCCTAAAGAAAAGTAAGAATGCAAAACTGCTCCTACAGTGTTAAGCTCTGATATTCCCTAAATGATAAATAATTCATGTTTTGAAATGGAAAAGATGTTCTGAGAGCTGACAGTCTCGGAAATCACGCAAACCTTTCGTGAAAGTGGAATACAATGATTCATTCACTTCCTCACTTTGCACGTCCAGCCTACATGGCATATAAATATTTATACATAAACATGTATAGGCAGATATTTGATTTCATATTCTATTTCAGATATACCAATAGTAACACACACACTTACAGAAGAAACAAATTCTTCATTTCTGTACAGGCCAGTGTTAATCTAGACCCATATGACTGGAGCAGCTTCATGCTTGGCTGGTCCAAGCCGTGATTTGAGGCTACTGTTCTAGGCAGTAATGTTTCGAGATAAAATTTAGCAGTTTTGAAATTCTAAAACTAAACACAATTTTGTTAGACATAAAAAAAAATTAACACTATAATTAATGACTGCCTCAGAATCCAAACTGCTATTGAAGATGACAGTTTGAAACCACAGAAGAATCATAAAGATGATTAATTATACAAACTAATACTTGTTTCAGAAGGTTTATATTCAAAGACCATTTATCACCAAAATGGGAATATATTAATCTCATTGAATATTGCAAATTACTATGCACACATTAATTTGGTTTTTATAAAATTAGATATTAGAGTTTTCAGTTAGTCAACTACTCCGTAATATATAACAGTCATAAGTATTTTCTTATCAATTCAGAAAAAAAAGTGGCTTGAAAATTTATAAACTAATGCTACCTGAATAACCACACTATTTATATAATAATTAGTTTAATCATGGTCTTTAACATATGTAATTATCAAAATAGACCCACTGCTACTACATTTACTATAAGATGAATAATTATAACATTAATTGAAATAGCACTTTCTTTTTAACATACTTTTCCTAGAAAAAAATCACGTTAACACTAAAATTATAATCATATATTTTAACCAGATGATTTTATTTCAAATGCATATAATTTATTATGACAAGGAAATGAACTAATATATTATTTCAAAGTAGCTTATTTTATGTAATTATATTTATTAGCACCCCATATCTGTCCATACAAATATGCCTTTGTGCTTTTTACTTAACTGCACAGGTTTGTGGCTATGATAATAAACATTCAGGTTATAAACACTAAGTATCTGGATTTTCAGTTTTTATCTGGATTTGGGAATCACGTAAGTCTTTTCCATAGAGGGAAAAACCAGAAGAAGTGTTTAGCATTAGCGAAAGAAAAAACACTGTTTAACCCACGGAAGAATAAGCTAGCACTTAAAAGACTTTCTAGAGTCCAGAAACCTATGGCCACACTCATTTAATGAGAAACACAAGTGTTCGGGGCAATTATAACTGGACTCTGCTAAGCTGAGCCTGGCTCTGCCCTCCCCTCCCGTCCTGGATACTGCCAGAACTTAGCCACGCTATCAGGCTCGTCATTGGCAGAGGACAATGGCTTTCATAAAGCACAATAATTAAATCGACTGATTTCAAGTGCAGTTCTTTTTCATTAAGGAACTCTCATTTGGATCAACCCCCAAATTTCAGTTTAACTTCATATTTTGTGTTCTGCATGCCAGCCTTCCCCACAGAGGGGGATTATTTATATTCAGGGCATAAATTCCTGTGGAAAAGGGATGTAGGCCCTGTCCTACTGGAAAACGTGAAGTCATTTCATGAAGCGAACAATTATTGCCTCAGTGTAATCCACTTAAAAACCATACGTGTATTATTTATTTTGCATCACTCAAACACTCTTTTAACTCCCAATACTTCCAGTTTATCAGGTGCTACTATGCTGATCAGCGATTTAAAGTACAAGGAATAATGGCTCACGGAATCTCTTTTTCTTCTTACTCTAGCTGTCGGTGAGAACGGCTGGAGGCACTTTTTATAGTCCCTGTACATTACACCTTGACCATCATTCTAAAGTATCTTGCATAGGTCATTTTTCCTACTGGGATTCCATGTAGAATTTTCATTCCAATTTTTAATTGTAGCTTTAAAATAGATTCAGATGAATATTTAAAACCATGCTTTAGTGACTGCATTTGATCTCATATTCTCCTTTTTCCCTTCCAAGATTTTTTAAGGCCCTTTTAACGTATTGACAAATGTCAAATTTACTGCATTTATTACAATTTGTATAAGATGACTGCCTTTCTTTTGGCCCCTAAGAGTCACAGCAAACAAGGCACACGAAATGGTGCCAGAGCTCAGAGTTAAAATTTAAAGATTAATACACATTCCCTTAGATAATGAGTGAACAGGGTGCTAAACAGAGAGAGCCAGGGCAATAAGACTTCCTCACCTCCCAAATTACAGTTTTTCAGTTGCCGTTTTATTTTTCCAACTCTACTTTCAGCCGAAATGATTTTGGAATTTTATCGTTTGACTACTGTAGGAATATAATCAGGGATTTGAAACTTACGCATATTTATCCCAACTGAAAACAAAATCTTCCCTAGAAGAGGTTAATGGAAAAAGAAATAACTAGGAGGTAGAAGATAAACTGCTTCTTTCACAACTGGGGCTGCAAACAGCATTCTAACTAATTCAGATAAGCAGCGAACATAGTTGTTAGGGGATATTTATGACAGCTGCATCTGTGTGACTGCACTGAAGCATTAACAATGGCAACGGGCTTTCTGTAAAACACATCGGCAAGAAAGACAGGTAGCGAGGCTGGCTATCAATCATCAGGACACGTGAATAATTCTACACTCACTGGTCCATGTGCTGCTAAAATCAGCTTTCTCTCTATATATATAGAAAACCTTGCTATTTGGTAAAGAGCCTTGGCCGTGAGTAATTCTTATTTTTAATTCTTAAGAATATGTGTGTTCACACATCATTTTTGAAAAATCCAACAATGATTAACAGGTCTGAAGAAGAATACACTCAACATTTTCAGGTTATATTTGTAGTTAATTTATGACTTGTTATCTTACTCATCTTTCAATTAACTGAATGGGATCACACAGCTCCCAAACAGATGGTGTCCCATAGTTTGGGGAGCAAAACCTTGCAAACTTGAATTCAAGTGCTGGGCTCATTTTAAAATGCGGATCTTTGAATTTTAAGTGGTACATGCAACCACTGTCTATTTAAGTAACTTTTGAGATGCATGAATAGAATAAAAATTATAGCCAAATAATAAAAGGGGCCTTCTCTTTCGTGGAATTCATATAACTTCCATTTATGTTAATAGGAGGTAAGCACCTGCTCTGCAAAGAAACTAGACCCCTATCTGTGAAAATAAATGTGTACAGTATATTTTCCAGATACAATGCCAAAATCAAACAGCCAAAAACATATGCTGTATAAACAAAGCATCATGTGGCCTACCTGAAAACACTGCGTTTTATATTTTACCTCCTTACTCATAGGCTTTGAGATGTTACTCATGCTTTTGCCATTTAAATGTAACAGGAAAAAAAAAAAAGGATGGACAGACTCAGTCTGGTGATTTCAGTAAGCACACACACAATCCCCCGTTTTCCCCTTCAGAAGTTCATAATAAACTGCATCAGTCAATCTGGACCCGAGCCACTGCCCTCTGCCATCTTCTTTAAAGTCACGGAAGATAACCGTACGTAATAGAGGTGGGCACGGTCACGGGGGCACTGTGCTGGGGCTCCCTGCAGCAGCCGCACCTTGGCTGGGACAGGAGGTGAGGCAGGCGCTGGTCATGACTGGTGACACCGAGTCCCTTTCTGCAGTGCCCTCCGCTGACTGTCAGGCCCCACAGGAAGGCACATCAGCCTGGACTTGAATGGCACTGCCTCCACCGGGAGTCACGGAAGTCGCCTTTCAGGGCACAGAGAAAGGCTGTCCCTCTCAACTCCACCTGAAGGTAGGTATCGTAGCACTCTCTCCCTGAAACCTTATTACACTCTCAGGTAAAGTTATGTGATCAAAAGAAGGTTGTGGGGAGGGGGACTAGAATATCCACCAAATACCCAAATATCATGACACTGAGGATGTGGAAACACCGCTCTTCTCACCCAACATTTTAAAATAGTCCTAAGGAACAGGTAATATCAATACTGGGCTTCTCAGGTGGCACAGTGGTAAAAATATCCGCCTGCCAGTGCCGGAGACACGGGTTCAATCCCTGTGTTGGGACGATGCCCTCGAAAAGGAAATGGCGACCCACTGCATTATTCTTGCCTAGAGAATCCCATGGACAGAGGAGCCTCTGCCAGGCCACGGTCCCTGGGGCCGCAAAGAGTCGGACCCGACTGAACACGCCCACGTGCGTGCAAAGAATAGGTAATAATAACATCATACAGCAGGTACCACGCTTAACCACCTCTCTGAAGATTTCTCTTTCCTAATGGTCTACGTCAAGACCAGAGCGTTTCCTTTCTGATTTGTACTGTGAGGGCACTGAAAGCAATACTCTCCTGGACCAGACTGAATACAGAGTCTGAGGGACCCAGTGCAACCTAGAAACATGAGGCATCTTGCTGGAAAATGTCTGAACAATTGCAGGACGGTGACAGCAGAGCTTTAAACCAAGCTCAGGGCGCCTCTTGGAGAAGGCAGTGGCACCCCACGCCAGCACTCTTGCCTGGAAAAGCCCATGGACGGAGAAGCCTGGTGGGCTGCAGTCCATGGGGTCGCAAAGAGCCGGACAAGACTGAGCGACTTCACATTCACTTTTCACTTTCATGCATTGGAGAAGGCAGTGGCAACCCACTCCAGTACTCTTGCCTGGAAAATCCCAGGGACGGGGGAGCCTGGTGGGCTGCAGGCCATGCGGTCACTAAGAGTCGGACACAACTGAGCGACTTCACATTCACTTTTCACTTTCATGCATTGGAGAAGGCAGTGGCAACCCACTCCAGTGTTCTCGCCTGGAGAGTCCCAGGGACGGGGGAGCCTGGTGGGCTGCCGTCTATGGGGTCACACAGAGTCGGACACGACTGAAGCGACTTAGCAGCAGAAGCAGGGCTCCTCTGCATGGGGCCCTGCGAGACGACCGCGCAGGTGAAGCCAGCCTTGCTCTGAAACAGGACCTTAGTGAGAGACAGCCTGCTGCTTTCGCCTCCTTTCTCCACAGCCTAACAGAAGATTCGGTCAAGAACACCACAGGAGAACGGTGTGAGATGGGCTCTGGCTGACAAGACGCCCATCTAATGTACTGAGGTCCAAGAAAATGGATTAACAGAGTGTCCTCTCAAAACTACCATTAACTTTCATATCCAGATTGTATTATAAGGCTTACCTGAAAGTGTTTCATCTTCTTCCTAGAAGGTTCCACAGGCCAGGTTTTCTATCCAAAGGCCAGCGTGACCCTGGTGATGGGTTTCGTTTTAACGGGGACTGGAGAACCAATTTTGAATACAGATAATGGGAGCACAGTTTCCGGGCAGTCTGATCCTCAATGACATCCTTTCTCTTTTCCTCTAAATTTTTTTCCTTTGAAAATCACTTCCTGCTCCAAACCCTTCTCCTCTGTCAGCCGTGCACCGGTATTGGATTTGACCTTGAATTCCAGATGGGCCAGGTTGCTGTAAAGGCACTCTGTCTGGCTTTCCACAGTGTAGGTGATTACAAAGGCTGGCGGGGTACTGTTTACGAGGTGTTCTTCTCTTCTAAGGGGCGTCCCCGGTGGCTCAGACGGTAAAGAATCCGCCTGCAATGTGGGAGACTGGGGTTCGATCCCTGGGTTGGGAAGATCCTCTGGAGAAGGGAATGGCAACCCACTCCAGTATTCTTGCCTGGGGAATCCCAGGGACAGAGGAGCCTGGCGGGCTACAGTCCACGAGGCTGCAGAGAGTTGGATGTGACTAACGCAACACAACAGTGTTTAAGGACAGTTACGTTCCATCAGCTAAAGGCTGGTGAACGAAAACAACAGTAACTACCGTCATGGCAGTATCTCCCGTGATCTACCATCTCTCCCGAGTGGGCTTCAGATAAACTTAGCTACTGCAAAGTCATCTTTCCCTTCAGTACATGGAACTCTACAGAGTTGGTCTTCAGAAACTTAGAACGGGGTATTAGGACAGAAAAGTACCCCTTTATTTCTCCCCCAAAATACATGCGATAAATTTGTAAATATGTTACAAAAATACTCAGGAAAATATATACTTTCAGCAAAAATATGTTGTAAAGTCTGAGTTTTTCTGAGCTATAGATGACTTTTTATAGGATCAAACAATACAGAAGGAACTGTTCGAACATATAAGCCTACCCTGATGTTTGGTCCCTCGGAAAAGGGCTAAAAGATTATAATATTAGCTTCTCTCAAAAAATTGTATAACCCTTTTTTTCCTGATAGTGAATTTGTAGGGATAAACAACCCTACAAATAGTTGGGCCTATTATATGTCACAGAGATTTTTCTATAGCCTGTCTAGACTCCAGACAATAGGTGAGACCGGCCTAGAGTTGCAGACATTTCTACAGTCTGTAATATCACTTAGAAAAGCAAGGGCAATAATACCAAAATGAAAACCAGCCTGACCTGCTGGTACGATAGAGGAAATATGAGTATAACAACACTATACAATTTAGAAATGATGACAACAACGTAGGAAGACATTTTAGCAGCCACATATCAGTCAAAGCAACTTACAAAATCAAATATACTCCCAAATTATAAGTCAGTCAAGTAATTCTGTCCCATGGCTATATTATAACTTATTGCAGTAAATTCTGTATACATGTTATACTGTATTTTCTTATTGCCTAAAGGTGGTGTGTGTGAATGTGAATTACATGTATATATGAATTATGTTTACATATGAATTATGTGTGGTCAACATGCAGATTTTTCAAAATGCCTTACTTTAAATAAACCAGACTGTCGAACTATTATGCTTTTCAGTCCTCTTAGATAAAGTAATGTTGTATATACTCCTAAAAGAGTTAAGGAATGTTATGTATAATAAGCAAGGGAGGTAGAGAAAGGAGTTTTTAAATTTCATCTATTTTCTGCCATTTCATCTCTGCACACATCTGTTTTCTCTGCTGCAATTATACCCATTATAAACAAAGGAAAAAGAGAAACTTTTTTGTTTCTTAATATTTCCCTTCTTTTCTACCTCTCAAATTTTTTAAACAAATGAACCAGTGTAGAATACATGTTTTTGCTGCTTAGTTTCGTTTTGATGAAGACCATGAGAAAGATGCACTAACTAAAATATTCACTGAAGGAAATACTGGCAATATTTTGGCTTTAGAATATATTGGCAATATTTTCAGTTCCGAAGGGTATTCTCTTTCTCAAAGACTCCAAGCTACGTCAGTAGTCACCAGACCATTTCCTTCTCACCACTGGGGATGAATATTAACAGAGCCTTTGTCACTGTTGGAATGACTCAGCTTGTGGCATCCGGAGTAGTTAAGGGGGAGTCCAATGAAATAGTATGCAGTGAAACGGAGAGATTCTTCAGCTGTTTTACTTAGAGTGGTACATCCCCAAGCAGAAAACTCCCATCTCTGAAGTCATTCAGTTTCTGTCTCTATATAAAAACACGTACACACACAAACACCATCCAGATTGTTTCAACACAACCAACTCTGCCATATAGCATCACCAAAGTTCCACTGTAGAACAAACCATCCAGGACTGCCAAAATCATAGAAAGCTCATTGATGAAACCATAAAGAACCCTTCTCAGTGTGATCAGCTCTGCCCACCCACCAGGCACTCAAAGCACACTCCTGAGGGGTAGGATGTTATGCCTAGAAATGTGGTGTATTCCCCCCCGCCAGAATGCAAATGTTAGATTCATATTACACTAACACAACTTACACAACACGCTTATTTTGTTTGGCTTGAAAGTTCAATATTTTGTCTTTAAGAAAAACCTTCTTTCACCCCATCAGAAATGAAGATTTTTGTCAACACTTTCTCACAGAGTAAAAATAAACAGATATGCTTCCATAAAATTATTCTGTAATGTAATAATTAAGTGTAGTATGGATATTCAAGGAGATTTATCTGAAATCAAATATGTAGTTCTTCTGATGTGTGCCATAATATTCAGAAGTATTTTATAAATCATATAACAAGATAAACGAGAGAACTGCATTTAACAACTTTGAATATCACGAAGATGGTACAAAGTTCTGACTCACCTCAGCTGTTTAACTGGCTACTTTTAATTAAAGAGTAATAGTATATACCTTTTAATTGAACATACCAACTAAAGCTTGACTTTTCAAAATAAACAACAAATTGCAAATTCAATGTTAGCATGATGAATTCAGCAAACTTTTCGTTCTCATGAAATTGGCAGGGGAGTGGGGTAGGTGAGAGTGCAGGTGGAGAGAGGACCACGCTTCATCACAGGATAGCTGGGAATTCTACAGCACTCAGAAAGTAGCCTGATCATTAACTAATGGGTCCTGTAGGCCCCAAGGAAGTCTCCCCAAACTCCCAATGAAGTCAATGGAAATTTGCAAACGTACTCAAGAGGGCTCTCATGGTCCACAAGGTGCTGCCAAAAATTTCACTAGGTATTTAAACCAGATACACAAGCCAAAAAAAGGAAGAAGCCTGAATAGCAAAACACTAAATCAAAACACCCACACCGAATAACATGTACCTCTCCAACGTCGTAGATCCAGATACGCCCTTCCGAGTCCCCAACGGCAACTTCCTTGCCACCGTGAGCCCAACGAACGCGGTTCAGGGCAGACGCCCCCTCGATGGCCACACTTGCTGTTGGAACCTGCCAAAGGGGTTACAACAGAAACCAAGAACCTCTGAATATAAATTTAAATATACGAATCGACAGTGCTACGTTTAACTGGATGAGTCACCGCGGCCTGCGTGTGCATGAAGTAACATTCGTCTCTTGTGCAGTTGGTAAAGGATTCATTGTTCTTAAATCATATGCTCCACTGACTTAAGGGGTAGAGAGGAGAGACACTTTAACAAAAAACGAAAAAGAGAGGGAGTCTTTTGCCATAGTGGGCAGCGAGTGACATAAATATTTCTGTGGATTATGCAGGGTACACAGACAACATCGCACAGCAGCTAAACGTGAGGCTTCTTGATTGGGTCCTGATTTATGGATTGACGGAGAGGAGGGAGACTTCAGGATTTACCAAGATTAAGGATACTATAAAAGGCGGGGATGGGGTGTACGGTGAAAAATAAGTCATATTACTAAGGGTCTTCAGGGGAAAAAAAAGTATTCATCCCTTGAAGCCTCATCATGGAAGGGATGCGCAGAAGAACAAGTTCAAAACGTCAAGCTCTCCTGTTTCTCCTCTCTCCACCCTGTTTCCCTTCCTCCCAGCAGTACCAAGGTGCAGGACGTGCTAACTCTGAAAATGTCCTCAGGACGATGTCCTGACAGAGTGGAGCAAGCACTTGTAGAAAAGGCCTTACACCTCCTTTAATAAGCACCTGAAATCTGACAACACTGATCATTACAAATATTAGTCGTTCCTCAGGTGAACTGGAGGTGCTGAGATGGAACCCACAGCATTTGCTGTAAGAAACTTACTGTCTGGAAAAAAGAATTTTAGTGGGTCCACCCCTCTTTCATCATGAGTTCTGTAAACTCGCATCTGGAAGTTTGGGAGTTTATAACTGATAGAAAGATCAGCTCTCTGAGCTTTCTACAAGAATGTTGAATAGGAAATGACAACAGCCCATTAAAAAAGGGAAATGTTAGGACAAAAAGGAAAAAAATAAATAGTGAAAAGAGGGCCACCAACATCATCTCATGCCACTGTTTCAAGACTTGTGTCTAATACACATGACTTCTTAGGGTGGAAACATGACCTGGCCTATGCCTCTGGTCCCCCGGCATTCTGTTATTAAGGGAATTGAAACCATCTGTTTATATGAGATTATTGACCCAACACCTATCTTTAAAATAGCAATAAAAACTCCATCATATGTAAGAATCTATGTTTAAATTTAATCTTGAAATCAATAAAAATTCTTTTACCTGCTTAAATCACGGTATGTCAATTGATAGCAAAAATGTAAAACAAAAGTCCCCAGCTCATGTTTTTTTTTAAAAATGCACAATTTCTACAATAAAGGGACCTGCTGTGCAGTGCTATAGACTGAATTTTTAACCAAACTTTTCAAAGGCCAAAACAATATGAATTGCAATAGGCCATAATTCTGTCAATACACTTTATTATTAGTGTGCTATTCAGAAAACAAATCTGAGAATCAGCTATATAGTTTTCAGAGATAAAATTTTTAACTCCATAATTTAGGGAGATCATAAGGCTCCCACTTTTCATAATGCTGGTTAATATCAGATTTTATCTCTGAACAATCTCAAAAATTGAATAAAAAATATTTAATCTTAATATAAATATGACAAAAGGTCACTCAAAATAAAATGAGTTTTGGATACATTTTAAATTATGCCTAAACATATTAAAGAATTTTATATATTTATTTAGAATTAAGTAATGTAGCAAACTGGAACAATTTCTATCTTAACCATTTAAAAATATCTTCTTTTCATTGATATCATAAATGGTGGGGGTAAAAAAATAGAAACTGGCAGTCTATAACACATACTAAAAGAATTATGAAATGTATGAAGAAAACGACAAAAATATTTCATTAATTTGACAAGCAATGAGTTTTCAAAAGTTGCTGAATCTATAATGAAAATAATGCATCGTCTCTTACTCTTGTATTTCAGTTTCTTATATATTTTCACAGTTTTTAATCATTTTAATTGCAAACACAGAATATATATACGTAATTCACCACACTGCGTAGAGATTAGTAACAGTGAAGTAGGTGAATGTAAAAACTGTCCTTGCATAGTAGTTGCAATAAGTTGGTTTAAAAAGCACTGTATTTTGAACACCGACAAACAAGCACTGAAGTTTCAGGTTTTTTTTTTTTTTTTTAAACATCTAATTTCTAATCGGACAAATATTTGAAAAATCTTGTTCAACTTGAGAGAAGACGAAAGTGATTTGAGGGTTTTAGAAAGTGTTCCAGTTTATTACTGGATCTGAATCAGGCTCAGTGTGTCTACTATTATTGCAAAAGGAGAACTATGTTCACCGCAAAACTAAACGATTTGCATGCCCAGTAATGATTTCTTAAAATGCTTAGCTATAAAAGACTTATGTGGTTGTCTTTTGATACCTAGAGAGAGGGAAGGGAGGAAAAAAAAAATCACATTTGGCAATGCTGAGATATTATTTCATTTTACCTAAAGAGCAGATAAAAAAAATTTTTTTTTAAAAACTAAACAAAAAGAGTTACAGAGGAATTACTAAGGAGTTGGTCGGACACTCCACTGCATCATATTAATGGATGAGTATCACCTGAACTCACTGCTAGTAAATCTGATTTCTAATTGTGTGTGTGTGTGTGGGGGGGGGGGTTGTTTCCTAAGTCAAACTGAAAACTGTGCTTTTTGGGTTGTTTACAGTGAATGTCATATTAATGGATGAGTATCACCTGAACTCACTGCTAGTAAATCTGATTTCTAATTGTGTGTGTGTGTGTTGGGGGGGGTTGTTTCCTAAGTCAAACTGAAAACTGTGCTTTTTGGGTTGTTTACAGTGAATGTCATATTAATGGATGAGTATCACCTGAACTCACTGCTAGTAAATCTGATTTCTAATTGTGTGTGTGTGTGTTGGGGGGGGTTGTTTCCTAAGTCAAACTGAAAACTGTGCTTTTTGGGTTGTTTACAGTGAATGTCATATTAATGGATGAGTATCACCTGAACTCACTGCTAGTAAATCTGATTTCTAATTGTGTGTGTGTGTGTTGGGGGGGGTTGTTTCCTAAGTCAAACTGAAAACTGTGCTTTTTGGGTTGTTTACAGTGAATGTCATATTAATGGATGAGTATCACCTGAACTCACTGCTAGTAAATCTGATTTCTAATTGTGTGTGTGTGTGTTGGGGGGGGTTGTTTCCTAAGTCAAACTGAAAACTGTGCTTTTTGGGTTGTTTACAGTGAATGTCATATTAATGGATGAGTATCACCTGAACTCACTGCTAGTAAATCTGATTTCTAATTGTGTGTGTGTGTGTTGGGGGGGGTTGTTTCCTAAGTCAAACTGAAAACTGTGCTTTTTGGGTTGTTTACAGTGAATGTCATATTAATGGATGAGTATCACCTGAACTCACTGCTAGTAAATCTGATTTCTAATTGTGTGTGTGTGTGTTGGGGGGGGTTGTTTCCTAAGTCAAACTGAAAACTGTGCTTTTTGGGTTGTTTACAGTGAATGAGTTTATTCTATCAAAGAGAAACAATATGATTTTAATCAATGGTGATGAAAGACTTTGGGAAACCATTACACTGTCGAGTAGTAGGCACCTTTCCATGAAAGGCAATAATGTTATACATGTTTCAGTGTCTGAAATGATGGGCCCTGCAGTACTGCTGCTCTGCATTTCCAAAGACGCTGCATTACATAACTCTTGTCCTTGTCATGCCGTTCTGGTAGCCAAAAGGAAAAATCAAAAACAGAGTTAAATGGAAAGGTTTGTAAAAGACAACTATTTGGCAGTAGCTTTAGGTGAATATCATCTTGTATGATACAGTGACTCAGTAACAACACCTGAAGGATAGGTCCCTGCCCCTCCCCAAAAAATATCAGGGCAGCCGCTTCTCCTCACATCCCCCAGCTGTAGGCTTCCTAATTAAAAAGGCTGAGCTGTTTCCTGTTCAGAACACTTCAAAAGACCTCTCCCTTGTTCTCCACTTGACACGTAGTTTTCAGCACTTCTTCTTACCTGTCCACTCTTATTGAGATCTACCCTGAATCACGGACCAGCTGATGACCAGACCATTTTATTGTATTAAACTGAAGGACCTTTAATATTCATGTTTCTTTTTAAACTCAACCCCAAACTCTAGTACCTGAAAATCAGCACCTCAATTAATTTTGAGAGTGGAAAAAAGGAATAAGACATGTGACATAATTTTAAAAACATGAATATATACAGCACGATTTTAAAAAAGACTATTTCCCTGTGATTAATTGCCTTTTGAAAAAAATTTCACTTGTGAAGTACTCCAAATGTGACATGTTAAAATATTTTTAAAAAATTACTGAATTTAATATAAATGTTCAGAGATAGAAACTATTACAAAAGTGGTGAGTTCAGTCTCTTAGACAAGGATTATTTACCTTCTAAAAATTAAATGAAGACTAGATCTAAACATCAACAGTCCAGAGAGTCATCTTTTACGGATTTAAAACAGAAATCGTGCAAACAGCAAACACTGGCAAATAGCCCTTTTAAAAAGCCCAATCTCAAGTCAGAGTCCACAAAAGCTTACTTTTCCAAGTGTTTGCCCATAGTTATTTCAACACCACTCTCAAATATGCCCCAGTGTCCTTTCCCGCAGTGAAAGGCGTGAACACGTATGGTTTTGCTCTTTGCAAAGAAGGGTCGTCAATTGTCCAGGATTCTGCCACGGTTTTAGGGATGAAGTGAGATTAAATGATTTGGGGCCAAATGCATCTGCCAATTCCCTGCAGAGCAGCGGAGAGTGGGGGGTCGGCAGCACAGCTGCAATTAGAGGGTCTGTCCAAAAAAAAAAAAGGCCGTCTCAGAGAGAGGGGGAGACGGAGAGAAGCCGCCGGCGCCCCCTCCCAGCCCGCCGGGCCCGGCGCCTGCGCTCACCTCGGTGTCATTGTTGAGGTTCCAGAGGTCCAAGCGCCCCATCCCGTCCACGCAGGCGAAGAGCGCGGGGTGCACGGGCGACCACATGACATCGTACACATAGTCGGCATTGTCTTCAAAGGAGTAGAGCGCCTTGTTGTGCTGGAAAGCAGAGAGACCGTCAAGACTTCGTGGCGCTGCCGCTGCCTCGGGCTGTCTAGCGAGCCTAATTAAAAACTTTGCACACTCACCAAGTGTCATAAAACTTCCCGAGATGAAAGTCCTGCGGAAGGTGAACCGCAGCTTTAAAGTGACCAGAACTGTCCACTGGCAGAAACACACACCGGGGGCGGGGGCGGGGAGCGACTCGGAAGGGGCTGGGGGCTGGCCCGGGGGGCAGGCGGCTTCAGACACGGTGGGGGCGACATCCCACACAGGTGAACGGGCGGCCGGGCCCTCGGGGTGCCCGTCGGCTACGCGGCGCGAGCTGCTGGGGGCCGGACCACGCCGGGGTCAGGCCCGCGGGGCAGGCTCGGGAAGCCCGGGCAATCGCGGTGACCCGGACCCCGCGGCACGGAAGGCAACGCCTGCCACCTAGCGGCCGTCTTCCGTGGCTGCAGCTCTGCTTCCAAGCCGGCTGCGGGGCCAGATTTATACTTATGGTTCCTTTGCGCGGGAACGCGGTCACGTATTTTAAAGGGATCGTTAGCTCTTCGGGCACGTGAAACATCTCGCGGTTCTGAGACTCTGGTCTCTTTATCTAGGATCAGTTCACCCAAATCAGGTGTACTGGTGAGGCTCAATGCACTGTCCCTCAACCTCCGTGGAAGGCGAATCACGTTTTCTAGCTCACCCAATATTTCTAAAAGCCCTGAAAATCGGTGTTTGGGGGGAAATGCATTAACACACCCCTACTGCATACAAATGCTTCCCCTCCGGAGGGATACAATAAATTAAAATGGCACTCCTGATTTCCAGCGAATATTGTCACATCAAAATAGCACAGAAGTCAGAGGCAAGTATGAAAGTACACCAGAAATAAAATGTAATTGGACTTCATGAATTATTCATTCCATCTGGCTTGTCTTATTCTAATTTCTGCATAATGGCTTTACTAATCCCTGATCAATTAATGTAAAATGAAATTTAAATGATAATGAAAGCCCTAGAGATAAAAGAAATTAAGTATTCTTATATCCTCTGACAGAAATCTAAACAATGGGAGTTTTTTTCCCCAATGTCTTCATCCAGTCAGCTGTCTGTACCCTCTTCATGGGCTCAGCTGAATGCCTGTACAGGCCAGAGTAATAAGACCAAAAAATGATAACACACAATACGAACAAGCAAATCCTTTCTGCAGAAAATGTTCAAAGAACCTATCTGTGGGGGATCAGCACCAAATATCTGAGCAAATTCCCAAGATGTACTGTGAGGGAAAATAAAAAGCCCAAAATCCATATGCTGAACTCAAAGTGGGAAAAAATCAGTGAGAAGACAATAAAACTCCCAAACTCAGCCTGAACCTAATGCAAAAATTTAAGGTAGTGACTAAGTGATTTCTCCTTCCATGAATTATCTTGCTTTGGCATTGCTGAGACGTGAATACAGTTGTAAGACTATTAAAACAACCTAATATTTTAGGTGAGACATTGTGTGTGTAGGGTGGGTAGTGTGTGTGTGGTCTTATTTTTAATTTAAGAAGTACCTAAAAAAACATGTAACACTGCTAATCGCAAAAAGAATTAAATGGACATTAGTTTTATAGTTTTGTATTTTACTCCTCTACATTATAACTCTTATGCCAATATATCTCACTTAATTTGGACCTAAGATTATTTGCCTATTTGCTATTGATGTGGCTTTTTCCCATTCTCTCTCACTGCCTGGACTAAATGATTCAAACTTTCTTCTTCAGAGAATCTGAATATCCAGTGATGCCTTAAAATAGTATGAAAACATCATCTTTTTTTTTATTAATATTAAAAAAAAAGCCAGGGTAAAGTAGGTGGTCCTCCATTGATCGCTTCTGAGTATTAAATTCTATTAGTAGAAGATTATTCATCCCAAATTCTTGATTTTATAGCTAGCCAGTCACTATTTGTTAGAGAATATGAGTAACACATTTTTCTTAAAATCAAAGAGTAGAAAAGATTTACACATGCTTTAAAAAGCCAGTTCTCAGGACCCTTTATTAATAACCCAGCTGATGGGATAACTGAGTATACAGAGGTATAGACACAGATGAACACAGACATTCAATAAATATATAACTAATCTACAGTCCATGCTTTGCTCAATTAGAAAACCATCCAGCTTTAAAACCATCCAGGCATTTTCTAAGAAGCTGATATTATTTGACATGTTAATTCTCTCAAATTACATTGCTAATCTCTAGTGTTTCTTTCCTTTTCTCTTTTGGTGGCTTCTTTCTTTAAGAAACTTAGTCAAAACTGTAGTACATCTTGGATATTTTACCTTTTAAACATCTGGAAATAACTTTTAGTTCATCTGACCAAAAACCAATTTTCTCGTATTAAATAGTCTTGTACTGAAATGCTAATATTCCCTTATCACCTCCTACCTCCAAGACTGAATCTTTCATTCTAAAAGTCACTATGCAAGTAATTCTAAGTTACAGATTGTGCATGTTTGGGGCAAGGGAGAGGCTTTATGTTTTCAAAGGATTTGTTTTAACCTTGATAACTTTACAGGATGAAGAAGCCTTGGTCAGGACTGAAGGCATTAATAGGGTACCAAGGGAACTACCATCCATGAACCACTGGTTCCCAAGATTAGATCAACACACGCCATGCTGCTGCTGCTGCTGCTGCTAAGTCCCCATAGATGGCACAGGCGGCAGCCCCCCAGGCTCCCCCGTCCCCGGGACTCTCCAGGCAAGAACACTGGAGTGGGCTGCCATTGCCTTCTCCAACGCATGAAAGGGAAAATCGAAAGTGAAGTTGCTCAGTTGTGCCCGACTCTTAGTAAGCCCATGGACTGCGGCCCACCAGGCTCCTCCATCCATGGGATTTTCCAGGCAGGAGTACTGGAGTGGGGTGCCACTGCCTTCTCCAGCAGATGCCATAGGCACAGGCTAATGCCACTCTTATAATAGTAAGCACTGCTGTTCTAAATATTAAGTGCAGTTTTTTTCAATAAAGGAGCTTTCATTCTATCTTATTTGGGACTCAAAAGGTAAGCTGAAAACCTCACTGAAAATTTGTCTCAAACACTTAACATAAAACATTTCCTAATTTACATATATATCATGAACTACTAGCACTTTCATATAATACATCAAAAGCATTAGGGCCTAAAGATTCTGGTTTTGAATTCTGAAACATAGATGCTTGTATACACAAAGTTGTTACAGCTTGCTATTGCATTAGCACCAGTTTTAAAACACTACCTTTTTTGAAAAGGTGGAGGGATGATGTAGGGTGGGAGGTGGGAGGGGGGTTCATGTTTGGGAGTTCATGTACACCCGTGGCAGATTCATGTCAATGTATGCCAAAACCAATAGAGTACTGTAAAGTAAAATAAAGTAAAATGGAAGCTCTAAAAAAAAAAAAAAGACTGGAAAAAAAAGAAAAGGTGGAAAGTGTAAGGGCAAATTTGATCAATGATTTTTAACGAGGAACCTGTTACATTATTTGTATGTATTAAAGCTGCAGAAGCTTGACGATCTTAGATATTAACTCTACAAAATACTAGGCCACTTAGTAAAGTAAATATCATTCCACTGTGTGTTACTATAGAAAGTGTTTGTCAAGACAATCAAATTTCACTAGGCAAAAACCCCTTCACTTGTGTATTCTCTTTTCTGATACTCTGTTTGGTATTGGTGACCTGTTAGAAAAAAGAAAAGAAAAAAGAAAACCGCTTTGTAATGCAGCCCACAGTATGTGTGACGCACGCCAATGAAATAAAGCTGTAACAACCAGACAAGTTTCCAGGGCTGTGCCCCCCAGATGCTAAAATATCCAGACATGGATCAGCATGATTTTAATGTCCTGATTCTTGAAGTGGAGAAGTAGGCTACCAGTCACCTCCCAGACAGACTTGAAGGGCAGGGAAGGGTAAATTACTGGGTGTTTGCGTGTGCCTGACTCTATATACATATTGCCTAATTTAATTCACATCAAATCTCTGAAAGGTAGACAGTATTTACAGAAAAGAAAATGACAGTTCAGGAAAGTCAGTAGCTTTCCCGAGGTTGTACGTGGTGACACTGGAGTTGGTTCTTTGGTTTTTCTAGCTGTTAAGTCCATTTTCTGTTCTCTGGAATCGTGTGGTCCTCTATGAAACGCAGTGAAGGTCTCCAGTCTTCACAGAAAGAGAAGATCTGTTACTAGTCCTGGCTGCTATCCCATTCAACTCAACCCATACTTACTAAGCACACATTATGTAACTTATAAGAAGAGTTAAAAATATCACAGTCAGAACGCTTCATTGCCTGAATCAGTCATTAATAATCCCAAGGCTGTTACCCATACAATTCCAGGGACCCTTAGCATCTTGTGACGCTAACAGAAATCTTTCTCTCCAGCAAACTAAGAAAAGGGGTGGAAATGGCCCTTTAGCCAGTAGAGATTAAAGCAGGCCATGCATTAGAGAGTAGAATAAAATGATGCTAAAAGCAAAGATCCGGGTTCAAGTTCACTCAATGCCTATACAACCTTGGGTGAAGAACTCCAATTGAATTATATTATCTGATAGACGGGGATAAAACAAGGAGGATGGAATGGAAAAGGAAGTAGGAGAAAGTGTGAAACTACAGACCTTGGGAAATTTCAGCTAGCTTCCTTGGATCTTAGTTTATTTTCATCTGTAAGATGGAAATCTGGAGAAACTGACCTCAAGGGTTCCCACTGGCTTCATGATTCTATAACTGTTCTGTGGTAAGAGCTGAATGGAATAAAGCACGTGAAAGTTTAACAATGAGTTATTCAAAACTACATATTATAATGAAAGCCATCTTCCTTGATGTTCTGGGGAATTTATATCTCAGCAATTTTTTTTAATTTTGAGTTCATATTTCATCAAAATACACGAAGATATATGAAGGTAGTTTTCAGTGAAAAAAATGAAATAATAAAAGTAATAAAAGATTTATTTGACCAGTTGGAGAAGGGATAAAACATATTAAATTTACATACAAGAGGCAGGTAGTGAACTCTGTTCAAAAACGAACAGTTACAACATCCGTCAATGTTTTACAATAAAGACTTGATCTCTAGATTGAGCTTTGATTTTATAAGTACACTTCTGACAATGAGGGGAGCTGCACATTTTTCCAATCAGTTAAGTATAAAATGATTTCATGAGAGGTGAATTTCTATTTCTGATGTCGGAAATGTACCAAAGTCACATCCAGGAAATATAGTGTTTATTTTCCTCTATATATCAGACAGCTCAAGGCGTCCCAACGGGCTTTAGTTTTTTGAAGGCTGATGAAAAGGAATATTTTGTGCTAAAATGCCTCCGAACACCTCCAAACACTGTGGTTCTTGAGGTTGCATCTGCCTGTAAATGATTAGCTTTCAAAGCCAACTTAGAAACGTCGACCCAAACCATGAACCTTTCTTTGGAAGGGCGGGGAGTAGGGAAGAGGGTATTATATGGGTTGGTCAGATGGGGGTGGACAACAACTAACAGTAGCATTTCTGTATTTTTATTCTGAAATACAAGGAAACAAATGTAATCTTACCTTGAAAACTGTATCTTGTTGGGGAAAAAAATCATCATCACCATAATACTAAACAATAAGTAATAAGAAAATGTCCTTCAAAAATTGTCATGTGGGTTCTGGTGAAGTAATTAAACAGCCAGCCAGTTCTTCCAGGAAACATTAAAAATGTGAGACCACAATATCACTTAAAAAAAAAACAAAAACTAAAGGACCCCCAAACTTGCAGCTTACAAAAACGGATGCCTCTACCATAAAAAGAAAGTCCTTATACAAACAAATCCAAACTCACAAACCAAACCGAAAAACCAACACTGTTGGCCCAAAAAAAGGTGTTGGGGAGTTTGGTGCTGTTGAACCAAATGGAAAACATTATTTGCAAACTACATGCTGGGTCCTCCTGAAGCACAAAGTAGCCTGTATTCATCTTAATTTGTGTGGCTAATATTGTAACAGTACTTCTGATGCTTCTATCATGGTGAGAGATTCAAAATCAGGCACAAACACTTTGGCTGAGCTATTCGTAACAGAGTTAAGTACAGTGAGTCTGTTTGTTGTTTGGATGCCTCAACCAAAAGTACATCTGAGGACTTTAATTTGAATTAGTTAATATAAAATAATTAGGAAGAAGGCTCTAGAAATCCAGGAATTAAGCCTTTGCCTCTGTATAAATGTAGAAGTTCTGCTGAATAAGCCACATAAAAGGTGTTTTTTGTTACACTACCTTCCTCTCCTGCTTATTTGCATGAAAAATCCTTCTAATCCAGGAGGCGCCACCAATAAAGAGGATAATTATCCATATAAAAGAATGTATACATATTCACAGGTTTTGACTAGTATTTGAGTGTTTAAAGTTACGGGAAAAAAAACCTACAAGCTTTGCCTCCCTTGTTCATAAAGGAGTATATCTCTCCCTGCACAGGCACAATTTTTATGCACATCAGCTGCACCTAAGGGTTCGCCTTTAAAACGGGCGTTTTAGTGAAGCCTGTAGAGAATTACTGTGAAAACACTCAACCTGGGGTGCTCTCCTGAACTGTTTGGGTTCATCTTAGCTGCTAGGGCGCTTTGGCTAAGTTCTGCCTCCTGACGGGGCAGGGAGAGGCAGAGCAGAGTGTCAGCTGATGGTTGGCTCGTTGGCACCATTCGGGTGGTCTTTCTCTGGACTGCTGGCTTCTCCCTGATACAGACTCTGTGACTGTAGAAGGAGGCAAGCCAGCTTAAAAAGAGACCCTCCCTGGTTACGGCTGCCCTGACTCTCTCTTTCTACCACGGTTGAGTGGTTTCACACCAAACACGATGCTGGTTAAAGAAACATTCATTGTACCGCTAACGTTCAGGTTGATGAGAGACTGTGTTAGGAGGGAGGAGGGAATGGGTGGAGACTGATATTTAGGACCTGCTTGTGGAGAGGGATGACATCGGACTGGACCTACGCAGCCAGAAGTGTGGCTGTAGCCATACCTTTAAAGGTTAGAAAGACAAGCAAGGATAGCCGTGCTTGCAGCTTTAAGCAGCTTTGCGTATTTCTTTGTTACTATTTAGGGTTCAATCGCACAACTGCATTTTCTTAGTGGGTAGATTCAGTGGTAGAACATCTCCACTCTGGTCTAAACTGTCCACCTCCATCTAACTCTGGCGTATGGCTTACAAACTCACTCCCCATTGTAAATAAATTTATATGTAATGTATATTTGTATATATATTTATAAAATACACATATATATGTAGAAAAATAGGCTTCCCAGGTGGTGCTACTGGTAAAGACCCCACCTGCCAACACAGGAGACATAAGAGATGTGGAATTGATTCCTGGGTCAGGAAGATCCCCTGGAGGAAGGCATGGCAACCCACTTCAGTGTTCTTGCCTAGAGAATCCCATGGACAGAGGAATCTGGTGGGCTACAGTCCGTAGGGTTGCAAAGAGTCGGATACGACCAAAGCAATTTAATTTAGAAATACATAATTCTTAAAGATTTAAGAAGATAAAAGTATAAGCCTAGATGGCGTTCCCAGGTGGAACAGTGGTAAAGAGTCTGTCTGCTGGATGCAAGAGATGAAGGTTCAGTCTCTGGGCAGGGGAGATCCCCTGGAGAAGGAAATGACAACCTGCTCTAGTAGTCTTGCCTGGAGAACCCCATGGACCAAGGAGCCTGGTGGGCTACAGTCCATAGCGTCGCAAAGAGTCAGACATGACTGAGCAGGTATGCAGGCATGCACATAAGCCTAGATCCACAGATCACATCTTCCCTGGTGGTTCAGCTGGTAAAGAATCTGCCTGCAACGTGGAAGACCTGGGTTCGATCCCTGGGTTGGGAGATTCCCTGGAGAAGGCAAAGGCCACACACTCCAGTATTCTGGCCTGGAGAATTCCATGGCCTGTATAGTCCATGCGGTTGCAAAGAGTCAAACATGACTGAGTGACTTTCACTCTCACTTCATAGATTACATCTTGACTCTCCCTTCATTCTTATGTCTCAATTCTACAGGGTAAACACTTGCCAGTTCTCAGAGCTAAGCTGACATTAGTGGTCACACTACGTTTAGTAAATGTAACATTTAGATGAATTTTGTTTTTTCAAGAAGTCATATACCCAAATACTCAGCTTTAAAATCTAATGGTAAAGTCATCTAAATACTTAAATATCCCATTCTATCTGCTCAACAATTCAGTGTATATTGTGTACACTCAGTTTTGCTTCCCAGGTGGCGCTAGTGGTTAAGAACCTGCCTGACAATGCAGGAGACATAAGAGACATGGGTTTGATCCCTGGGTCGGGAAGTTCCGCTAAAGGAGGGCGTGGCAACCCACTCCAGTATTCTTGCCTGGAGAATCCCATGGATAGAGGAGCCTGGTGGGTTACAGTCCATAGGGTCACNTGGCGCTAGTGGTTAAGAACCTGCCTGACAATGCAGGAGACATAAGAGACATGGGTTTGATCCCTGGGTCGGGAAGTTCCGCTAAAGGAGGGCGTGGCAACCCACTCCAGTATTCTTGCCTGGAGAATCCCATGGATAGAGGAGCCTGGTGGGTTACAGTCCATAGGGTCACAAAGAGTTGGACACGACTGAAGTGTCTTAGCACAGCACACATACATACATAAGTAAGGCACATTTCCAAAGGGTCAAAGCAAGTTTTTTTTCTAGGTCTGCACCCCTGCATCTCCTGGTGCTAAATGCAATGTATTTTTTTTTTTATATTATATGTAACAGTGGGATAGCTGACAATTTTATTTATTTTAATGGTGGAAACAGTGTGTTTATTCTAATTGGCGCAGAGAATCCCACACAGCAGAAGTTCACAACATTCAGTTCAGAGAGAGAATACATTTGATACGCTTCCTGCTTACCCTCTTTATTGATTTGATGACCTATTTTATTTTGCCTAAGCCAAGTTGAAATTAACGTCTGTTCAAACTGGAAACAGCAGCTAAGCATGAGATGAGGTGATTCAGGACATTGGAGATGGGCATGAGAAAATAACCTAGTATTAATGGTGAACCCTGGACAATTTGCAAGGCTGAGAGGTCACATGAGGCTGCTCTAGATGGATCTACCCTGGTTTGATCCAAACACAGCTACTTTGGGGGATAATGAGTTTTAATTTATCTTCCAACATCAGATATAACATGCAGGTTAGACCAGGAGGTGGGGATGGAGGTATCTTTGAATTTCATAATCATGTGGGCTTTCCAAATGGCTCAGTGGGTAAAGACTCTGCCTGCAATGCAGGAGACACAGGAGATATGGGTCGGTCCCTGAGTCAGGAAGATCCCCTGGAGGAGGAAATGGCAACCCACTCCAGGATTCTTACCTGGAAAATCTCATGGACAAAGGAGACTGCTGGGCTATTACAGTCCAGGGGGTTGGAAAGAGTTGGACACGACTGAACGACTAAGCACAGATTATGTACATAGTTGTATCTGTTATTTGTCATCCTCATTCTCTCTTCAAGTATTAGCACTTAGAAGGAGAAGGATGAGGAAGCCAACCTCTCCAGCATATCACGGAAATGAAAGGACAAACGTTTCTGCTCTGGTTAAAAGAGAAAAGAAAGGATTCAGCAAGCCTTGCCTGCACAGGGATAAAGACCAGTCAGCAGGGCGAATTATAAGTCTCAAAAGTGTTTGTACTTCTACGGATTATTCACACATGCCTGTATAAACATTTAACAGGTATGTGTTGGTGGGTGACTGTTGGGGGGGGGGGCGGCGGGGGGTTCAGGGGTAAATGGACAGGAAGCAGCAACACAGGCTAGGTCTGGCTGTGACTTGATGATTACATTCTTGTGGTTTCTTTCACAGTCCAAGTATTCTCCCTGAGTGAGCTTAAAAAACGGAACCCCCTCCTTCTCCCTCCACCCCAAAAAAGGGAAGAAAAGAATTTGATGACTGGCATAGGTAGTTTTCTAGAAAGCTGATTTTAATGTTTGCCACCTTATGTTAGGAAGGGAGGGGAAGAAGGGGTGAAAATGAGGATAAATGAAGAAAAAATAAGTCAGATACCACCTGACTCGTGTTTATTACAGAGACAGCCAGCAGGACTTTGGGGTTGTGGGGGAAAATGCACTTTCATCCAGAAAGTGTTAATGGCCACAAACTATTGATTTTGTTCATCCATCTTCCCTGTGTCAAGGGTTATGCTCAAGTTACTGTAACCTTTAACTTTTGATTTTTATTGTGTTTTTCTTCTGATGCTTTAAACATTTTAACAAAAGGCCAGCAGAAATAGATATGCTTCAGGGCCCTCTGCTAGAATTATGTAATTTTTAAGGCGATGTTTCCATCGGAGTTTAAAATAACCTCACCCACCTTAACAAAATACATTATTTCACTTAAGCTCTTCAAAAGTATTAATTCCTCAACAATGACTTACTCAGGACATACCATATTCTTCCTACTTCAGGATATTAATAGAAAGACAAGATGTGACTGTTCAGAAGGACTGGGAGTCCATCCAGGTAGGAAAATGAAAATTATGAAGTAATAAGAGAAAATTGTTTCCTTGGGAGCCCATTTTCTCATATTGTTGTCTTACAAGTTAAACAGATCGCAAAAGTAAGAATAAACACACAACAGAGGCAGGTGAACAGAAAGCTAATAGTAGGATCCTGAGATAAACTGATCATCACAATCTGGTAGTGAATCAGCTCTATATTTCCTGATAACTAAGACAAAGGGTAAAACCCATCATGTCACAAGGAGGTATGCAGATTTCCCCATCTGAGGAAAGAAAAAAATATAAAAGAATGTCCTCAAAGACACATTCTTGGGAAAAACTCAAGGAGGAATTTACCATGTCTGTGAATCTCTGGAAAAGAGACTGGCTTTCTGGTTTGTTTATACCAAAGAAAGCGAACAAGTAGGTAGCCAGGTGCTAAACTCTGTGGTACAGATGTTAGGTGCCAGAGGAATTCGGAGACTGGGGAGATGGCGTTTTGGTGGTTACCTGTAGTCTGATGTGGTCAAGGAAGGTATTATCTGGGACAGGTGATGGGACCCGCCTAGAAAGATGCACAGACTTTGATAGATGGTGAGGAAGCCAGGCGGTTGGTGGGGGGAGAATCACAACATGAAAAGACTTGGTTGTGAACATCAGCGTGGAATTCCCAGATGGAAGGTGAGATGTGGGGACAGGCTGTGGAATCTGAGGATCTGTCCTATGGAATAATAGGAAATCAGTTTTGTTTGGATAGAGTCGGGGGTAAAGACATGTTATGAATGTCTTGGGTATAGAGTTAAGACTTTTTTTTTTTTAATGCAATAAGATACTCATTGATTAAACATGCAGTGATAAATGTACAGGGCATTGGTTCAGAGATGTCTAACATTCATGTGGGAGTTTTCAGCTTTTCTACTGTAGAAAACAGAAGCAGCTGCACAGTGGGGCCGGAAGATCTGATTTATATATTAAACACGGTGCATGACACTCAGGTTAGGCTGGCAGTCAAATGTAGGTCTGAAACTGAAAGAGGGGACAAGCTTGAAGTCCATGGCAAAGAATCTTTCACAAGAGCCGCTGAGGAAGAGGAGAGAGGGCTGCAGGAATGAGTCCTAGCCAGACAGTATGATGCCAGATGAGGACTATAAAGAAGCCATCACACTCAGCAGTGAGGGGGTTCGCCAGCGATCTTGGAGAGAGAAGCGTCAAAAAGCTAATGATGGTTGGTCAAGGAGTGGCCAGGAAATATGGCTGCAGTTGGACTGGAGGCATGTTGCTCTTTGACTGGTTTAGCAAGCTAACCCAAATTTTTGGACATGCTTGTGATACTTAAAGCCATCCAATCACAAACCACCTATCTCTCAGTTCAGTTCAGTCGCTCAGTCTTTTGCAACCCCATGGACTGCAGCACGTCAGGCCTCCCTGTGCATGACCAACTCCCAGAGCTTGCTCAAACTGTCCATTGAGTTGGCCATCCCGCCATCTCGTCCTCTGCCGTCCCCTTCTCCTCCTGCCTTCAGTCTTTCCCAGCATCAGGGTCTTTTCCAATGAGTCGGCTCTTCGCATCCGGTGGCCAGAGCGTCTCCAAGATCTGAGAGGACCCTAGTGGTACTGGTGTTTGTGCCTAGGGCTGCTTCTCTTATTCCATAAGACTGCCCACTTGCCACTTTGATGTACCATCCTTGATATATCAGACAATTTCTTATGGAGTTTTATATCTCACACTTGGCAGTAAGCCTGGCAAACAGGAGGCAGAGAAGACGCACTGAAAGTGGGTGTTGGCGCAGGTAACATCTGGGTGCCGTCCCAGCTTTTTCTGACACCTCTGAGCAGAGCCTCGAACTTTCCCCTGATTCTTTGGGCTCTGGATTCTTTCTTGGTCTCCCCGGGGCTGAACCTCTGCTTTTCCTGATGGGTTCTTGATTCAGCATCCTCCTAAGACTCTTATTCGAGCATGCTACTTTGGTTCGAACCTTTCCCTTCACTCTGCTCCCTTAAATATTATCTCTGATGAAGAGCACCCCATCATGGCAAAGGGGTCAGCACGTTTGTACAGAACGGGCACCAAAGCAAACACAAGGGACTATTCTTGGAGGAAGGTGATATGAAAAGTAGGCTGGGACGGTAGGGAATCTAGTCAGGTACTTCCTGTGTATCACAAGAACAGGGTATTGGGAATTAAACGTCTGATGAATTTTATCTCATTGAACACAAACAAAAGTAATCCATGGACTTACAACATTACTATGCACCTGAGATTCTTTTCAAAACATACAGTTCTACTGGTGTGTGTTGGGGGGCGGTGGGAGAGAGGAAGAGAAAGAGAGAGAGATTGACTGAGAGGGAGATTAACATAATTTTTCATGAAATATTTTTACATTCACATATTCTTATGTTTATTTGTTTGGAGAAGAGAGATACCTAGAAACAAGGGAACGTTGTATGGATGGTAAAGGATCCTGAATTGAAATCAATACCACACAGGGACTAGACATCCCGCACCAGTTTGTAAATGTATTCTGAACACAGTAATAATGACGAGATGGGTCTTTGGATTCAGCGTCAACAAACTTACTTCTCTACAGAGCTACCATATGATCCAACAATCCCACTCCTGGGCATATATCTGCAGAAAACTATTAGCGAAAGGATACACACACTCCAGTGTTCTTTGCTGCACTATTTATGATAACCAAGGCATGGAAGCAACGTGGAAAGTTCATCAACAGGGGAATGGATAAAGAGGATATGGGGGGGGGCGTGTATACACACACACACAGTGGAATATTATTCAGCCATGAAAACAAAATAATGCCATGTGCAGCAGCATGGATGGATCTAGAGACTGTCATGCTGAGTAAAGGAAGTCAGACACAGAGAGAAAAATGTCTTATGATAATATCGCTTATGTATGGAATCTTAAAAACCGGTACAAATGAACTTATTCATAAACAGAAATCGACTCATAGGTGTAGGAGACAAACTTACGGTTACCAAGAGGGAAAGTGGGGGGAAGAATAAATTGGGAGACTGTGATTGATATGTACACCCTACTATATAAAACAGATGACTAATAAGGAACCACTGCACAACACAGGGACCTCTACTCAGCACTCTGTAATGACCTATGTGGGAACAGAATCTAAAAAGGAGTGGCTATATCTGTAACTGATCCACTGTGATATACAGCAAAAACACAACACTGTAAAATCAACTGCACGCCAATAAAACTTAATTGTAAAAAAACTGCAGAGACAACTACTGATGTTACTTCTATACTGTGGATGAAATTTCTATGCTATAAATTCAGGCGTTTAAAGATGAAGCTATTAATGCAAGTCCGTGATTGTTGTGCAAAATCCCATTCACGAATGCCAAAAATCAGGAATTAAATGTATTAAAGTCCTGTAGGAAACAACACTGTTCCCCCACCCCAAGCAAACAAGCTTACTTCTCACATTAGCTATAATGCATTGATTATCCCTGCAACTTTCCCTCACCAACCATGGGTCCTTCAAGGCTCTGCTGCCCCTGGGAGCCAGCCTTGGAGGGATTAGAGCCCTTTAGGCACTAGGAGTGTGGGTGTGGGTGTGCATGTGCGTGGGTGTGGGTGTGTAAGAACATCAGGAGAAGCTCATTGTTGTTAAGCTGTTTGTCCATAACCAAGGCTCAACCGTTCGCTTTTATCATAGGGTAAACTGTGTTGGCCCCAAAAGTCACTGTTGAAGTTTTAACCCTCAGCACCTCAGAATGTGACTATTTGGATATAGCCTCCAGAAAGAGGTGATTAAGGTTAAATTAGATAATGGGGGGGCTTTAATCCAGTGTGACCGGTGTCCCTATAAGGGGAGGAGATTTGGATACAGACAGGCACGGGGGAAGACACAGGGGTATTATGGCCATCCACAAGCCAAGGAGCGGGGTCTCAGAAGACAACCCTATCAATACCTTGATCTTGGACTTGCAGTCTCCGGAACTGAGAGGAAATAAATTTCTATTGTTATAACCGTCCCATCTCTGACACTTTGTTATGGTGACTCCAGCAAACTGATGCAGCTCTCAAAGGAAAAGAGAAAGAAGGCGCTCTTTTTTCCTTGCCTCCCCGCGCACACCCACATGGGCATACATACTCTCTGAAATTCTGAATTTATGGAATTTCCCCCAAGAGCACAGAACAGTACACTGTGTGTGGACTTAACATGCAGTCAACGACGGCAGGCCCGCCCTGTGTCTCCCACAGACACAGGGACAGCAGAGCCTCCTTTTAATTCTCAGTTCAGTTCAGTTCAGTCGCTCAGTCGTGTCCGACTCTTTGCGACCCCATGAAATGCAGCACGCCAGGCCTCCCTGTCCATCACCATCTCCCGGAGTTCACTCAGACTCACGTCCATCAAGTCCGTGATGCCATCCAGCCATCTCATCCTCGGTCGTCCCCTTCTCCTCCTGCCCCCAATCCCTCCCAGCATCAGAGTCTTTTCCAATGAGTCAACTCTTCGCATGAGGTGGCCAAAGTACTGGAGTTTCAGCTTTAGCATCATTCCTTCCAGAGAAATCCCAGGGCTGATCTCCTTCAGAATAGACGAGTTGGATCTCCTTGCAGTACAAGGGACTCTCAAGAGTCTTCTCCAACACCACAGTTCAAAAGCATCAATTTAATTTTCAGCTTCACCTTATATCACACCAGTAGTTCTTCTACGTGTCTGAGACCACTGAGACAAGGGAGGATGGAGACTGGAAAACTCTATGCAACCTCAATACCAATGCCAAACCATCGCAGGGACCCAACTGAACAGGAACCAGAAATGACTGTTCCGTCCGATTCAGTTTCTTTTGCCCGAATACAGAGTTATTTCCACCACCCCCTCCCCGAAACGAAGCCTTCTGTGCTTGAGATAAGAGTGTATTTTGGTTTAGTCTTGTGACCCTCTGCAGGCTCCATCTTGAGGTCTCTTTCTTTTAGACAAGGTAGTTGGAGGGTGAGGTAGGGATGGGGTGAGAGGGCAGGCAGGCAGGGTAGCCAGCCCAACTAGGGTCCCCAAGCAGAGCCCTCCTCTCCTGGGTTGTTAACCTTTCAATTCCAGAGCAGGCAGGCTCCTGCCAGGCCCTTCTGTGTGCTCAGTCCTGTCCACCTCCTTGTGGCCCCATGGACTGTAGCCTGCCAGGCTCCTCTGTCCCTGGAATTTTCCAGGCAAGAATACTGGAGCGGGCTGCCATTTCCTACTGCAGGGGATCTTCCCGACCCAGGAATCGAACATGCATCTCCTGTGTCTCCTGCATTGGCAGGGGGATTCTTACCACTGAGCCATCTGGGCTCATTACCAGTCTCCTTTAAAGGCTAACTCCTGCATAATGGGTTCCTGAGGCTGGAAAATTTTCAAAGAATTTTTTAATACATCTCCACAGCCCCTTCTCTTAACAATAGCATCTATCAAACGGCAAAGGGAAGGCTCTGTTTAAAAGCACCAACAGCAGATCACTAGAATGTGCTTGATTGCCAAAGTGACTAATTTATTTTTACACAGTATTAATGATGCTACAATAACTAATATCTATAGCCTGGTTTTGACAGTTTATTGCAAGGGTTCCCATTGTTTAAAGAAAGGAGAAAAAGGAAGTGGGAGAAAAAAGCAAGTATGGAGGAGAGTGTTTTATTTTGCTACATTTCCATTTGTTAACAAAACTCCCCATAAGCAAAACCAGAGGTCATTAGCAAACAACCAAAACATGCCTGTCTGCAGCAGAATACAGCTCCCTTCATCATTCAAAATACAGCTCTGCTGAAAACCCAAATCAGGACAAATCCTTAACATGAAAAATTCAGTGCAGGCTTGAAACCACCTGACTTTACTTTGGGTTTGTGCTCCTTAAAATTACCTAGAAAATACCATAATCTTCCCATCGTGCGGCTGGATGTGGGCCAGGGCCCTGGCTCCAGAGGCAAAGGGCAAAACTAAGAATCATGTCTGAACAGACAGCTCCACCCTCTCTCCCAAGTCCACTTGGCCTCGTGACAAAAAGTGAGGTCTGAAGCACATTCATCCAGGGCCTGGGTTTTTGGCTCAAACTCAAGACTCTCAGAGGACAAACAAAAATGAAGTCCAAAATGTTATCGTTCTCGCCTTTAAAGTCAAATGGGTTTAATAGGTACTGCAAATGGCGAGTGGTTCCTGTAATAGGGAACAAACAGAAATGCACTCACTTGTAGCTTTTTGTTCAGGAGAAAGATCTTATAGCTGAGAGCTTAAATTCTAAAGTGATTTTTTTGGTAATAATTATGTGTATGTCTGTGTGTGCATGCAAAAAATGAGATTGAGAAAGAGCATGTGAGAGATTTCCATATAGAACCAAATACGGTGAAAGTGAAAGGCCAACCGTGAGGAGCGTGCAGGCACAGGGGCCCATGTCGGGGGCCCGTCTGCCTGGCACGGGTGGCTCTGGCCTGTGGGCAAGCCTCTCAGTGCCCGTTACTCCCCTTCACTGAATGCTTAGCTCTTAAGCACGCCCTCTCCCCGGCGCCCACCCACTCTGACACCCCCACTCTCTCAGGCTTTGGATGGGTGAGAGCCAGGAGAGACTGTCAAGTGATTTTTACCTCCTGCCGAGCTAGTGACAGGCTCGGTACAAATAGCTACATTGAGAAAGTATCTCCACGCTACACAGCCAGAGCCAGGGCTCCAGCAAGACAGTCCCGGGATATGAATACCACCATCTGATCCCCCGGGGCAGATCAGCGCTGAAATGGACCACGTGTTCCAAACGCGCCCCCCACCCCCCTCCCCCCTAATCAAAACTCCCTGCTCTAGCCAGTTGGCTGCATTCACAATCCCCTCTGCACACTGGATCCCTTCTGGCCTTTAAGCTTGTGTTCACACTGCTGCTTCCTACCACTTAAGAAAAAAAGGATTCTTTCTCCTCCTGGTAAACCAATCTTGAGCTCCCTATGAAGGCCTGCTGACCTGAGCAATCCCCCTTGGACCCCTACACCCCCTACCCGATGTCTCCTCCTCCCAGGCTCCCATCTTTGTTTTCTGTCTTCTTAGGTGCTCTGTCTGCAGCTGTCATGAGTCTTAAATATATCTTTCTTCAATAAATGGTGCTAGGAATCAGTCTATCCTAAAGGAAATCAACCCTGAATATTCACTGGAAGGCCTGATGCTCAAGCTGAAGCTGCAATACTTTTGCCACCTGATGCGAAGAGCCCACTCATTGGGAAAGACCCTGATGCTGGGAAAGATTGAGGGCAGGAGGAGAAGGGGGCAACAGACGATAAGATGGTTGGATGGCATTACCGACTCAATGGAACATAAATCTGAGCAAACTCCAGGAGATAGCACTCGAAATGGATTAAAGACCTAAAGGTAAGACTGGACACTATCAAACTCTAAAGAAAAACATAAGATGAATACTCTCTGACATAGATTGCAGCAATCTTTTGGGATTTACCTCCTAGTGAAAATAAAAACAAAAATAAACAAATGGGACCTAGTTAAATGTAAAAGCTTTTGCACAGCAAAGGAAACCATCAACAAAACGAAAAGACACCTCATAGAATGGGAGAAAATATTTGCAAATGAAGTGACAGACAAGTAATTAATTTGCAAAATATACAAATAGTCCATGCAACTCATTATCAAAAAAAAAAAGCAACCCAGTCAAAAAGTGGGCTGCTGCTGCTAAGTCACTTCAGTCATGTCCAACTCTGTGCAACCCCATAGACGGCAGCCCGCCAGGCTCCCCCGTCCCTGGGATTCTCCAGGCAAGAACACTGGAGTGGGTTGCCATTTCCTTCTCCAGTGCATGAAAGTGAAAGGTGAAAGTGAAGTCGCTCAGTCGTGTCCGACTCTTAGCGACCCCATGGACTGCAGCCCATCAGGCTCCTCCGTCCATGGGATTTTCCAGGCAAGAGTACTGGAGTGGGGTGCCACTGCCTTCTCCCCAAAAAGTGGGCAGAAGATCTGAATACACATTTCTTCAAAGAAGACATACAGATGGCCAAGAGGTACATGAAAAGATGCTCAATGTCACTAATTTTTAGAGAAATGCAAATAAAAACCATTGTAAAGTATCAGTTTACCCCAGTCAGAATGGACATCATCAAAAAATCTACAAGCAAGAAATGCTAGAGAGGGTGTGAAGAAAAGGGAATCCTCCAACATTTGGTAGAGAGGTAAATTGGTAGAGTAACTACAGAGTTTCCTTAAAAACCTAAAAGCAGAGTTGCCATACGATCCACCAATCCCTCTAGATATATATCCAGAGGAAACTGGGTACAATTAGAAAAGACACGTGCACCCCAGTGTTCACGGCAGCACTGTTTACAATAGCCAGGGTGTGAGAGCTACCTCAAGGTCCATCAAAGGAGAAATGGATAAAGATGTGGTACATAATATGTGGACTATTACATGGCCATAAAAAAAAAATAATGCCACGTGGCGCAACAAGGATGGACCCAGAGACGGTCGTACTGAGTGAAGCAGGTCAGACAGAGAAGGATAAGCGTCGTGATTTCATCTGTATGTGGAATATAAAAAAGTGGATAACCTGAACCTATTTACAAAACAGAAACAGAGTTACAGATGGAGAAAACAAACTTACCAAGAGGGAAAAGGGCGGGGGGGAGAGACTAATTGGGAGACTGGGAGTGACACGGACATACTGCTGCTGCTGCTGAGTCAGTCGTGTCTTACTGTGCACCCCTATGCACTGTACCCCACCAGGCTCCTCTGCCCATGGAACTCTCTGGGCAAGAATACCGGAGTGGATTGCCCTACCCTCCTCCAGGGGATCTTTCCAACTCAGGGGTCAAACCCAGGTCTCCCGCATTGCAGACAGATTCTTTACCACTGAGCCACCAGGAAAGCCCCATAAACCTACAACTATATATAAAAGAGATAACTGATAAGAACCTACTGTATACACAGGGAACTCCACTCAGTATTCTGTAATGGCCAACATGGGGGAAAAAATCTAAAAATGAGTGAATACACACACACACACACATATATAAACTGTTTCACTTTGCTGTACAGCACAAACACAATATTGTAATCAACTATATATCAATAAAAATTAATTTTAAAAATATACCTTTACTTTATCCCTGAAGTGTTTGGTTTTCTATAGAGCAAGATTTTTTTGTTTTTTGTTTTGTTTTACACTTTATTAGAGCAGCATTAGATTCACAGAAAAACTGACAGGAAGGTACAAGGAGCTGCCATGCACTCCCGCTCTGCAGGCTCCCTCCATGATTAACGTCCCCCAGAGAGTAGGAAAGAATCTGCCTGCCAGTGCAGGAGGGGCAGGTTGAATCCCTGGGAAGATCCCCTGGAGAAAGAAATGGCAAGTCCCTCCAGTCCTCTTGCCTGGGAAATCCCATGGATGGAGGAGCCTGGAAGGCTACAGTCCATGGGGTCGCTCGAGTGGGACGTGACTGAGCGCG